>JANAVB010023317.1:0-38087 GCA_029216955.1 Iris pallida
TTTTAAAAATTTTTTGACAAACTTTGAAATCAGAGATTCTATTCATAAGATAAAAATTTAATTTACAAGAAAGGTTTTCATCTCCTATAGGTTGTCTACAAGTTTCATTTAATATGTTTTGGGTAATAGCCAGATTTGGCCCCAAGCAGGGGTACCTGGATTAATTCTATGTCCAGTTTTGGAACTGTTTTTTGTCGATGTTGACCTCGATTTTTCGAACGATTGATGACAATTACTCTCAAACTATTTGAACAGAGTTAAAGAGGGTTTGGTTAGGGACGTAACCGAGAAAATGTCTCACAAATTGATGGACCAGGGAGGCGAGGACATCGTCGCGAAGATGGCGCGATGACTTGCTGCTGCTGCAGTTGTTCCGTGCGGCTGCTGCCATTCTTGCCGCACCGGCGGTCGCCGGGAGCACGCGGTGGCGGCGCGCGCACGATAGGGCTGAGGCAGTCGGGGGTCGAGGGATTGAGGTTGGGATTTGGGTTAGGGTTTTGTCTTCTCTTTTTTTCTAACTGACATATACATGCCCTCATAAAGAGTCGGGGTTGGGGGTTTTGAGTCTAAGTTCCGGTTTAAGAAAACACTGTTCCCGTAAGAGAATAGTGCATGGGCCCCTTTTTTTTCTTTTTTTCCTCTTTGTTTTTTAATAAACCTAAATAGTTATAAATCCCTTTTTTTATAAACGTAAAATACCAAGAAAATCGTAATAATAAATTTAAATAAATTTTTGAAAAATCTAGAAATATTTACCTCAATATATACCAATATATATATAACCATTTCTTTAATATATATATATATATATATATATATATATATATATATATATATATATATATATATATATATATATATATATATATATATAAAATATATATATATATATATATATATATATATATATAATATATATATATATATATATATATATATATACACACACAAATATATATATATATATATATATATATATATATATATATATATATATATATATACACACAAATACTTTAAAATAAATCTACGAATAACCTGGTAACGTAAAATTTCAAAATAATAAAATATATGCATTTCTAAAATAATCTAATATTTATTTATTTCCTTCTTTTGGGAAGGTACTATGTACATAATGTAAAGAAAAACTATGTTACCGATATTTCCTAATATATAGAATCTTCTAAAAATTTCTAAATTCTTAAAACATAATAATAATTTCTAAATAGCTAAAAAAAATTTATTTTAGTAAAAAGAAAACTTCCAACTCATCAATCATGTATAAAATATTTGATTTTTGATATAAATAAAAATCTTTAACTCATTTTACATATCTACTAAAAATCTTCCAACAATAAATACCTAAACTTTGAAATAAAAAAAATTAAAATATTGAAATTTTAGAGGGTTTACAATATGGTCACTCGATGGACGTGCCCTATGTTGGAGTCTGAATCCCATGATACAGAGTCGGAAGAGTTAGATATTTCTTCTTTGTCAGACTCAAAAACATCTGGGGTTGAGATTGGTGAGATATAACCTAACCCATGCATAGTTTTGTTATAATATTGAAGTGATTTTCCCTTTGGGACAGGTATACGAATAGGAGTTCGTCTTTCCCTACCACCGTTGAGGCCGGATTTGAAATTGTAGCCCATTTTTGGATGATGTTCTATGATTGTTGACTGTAATAACGTAGTTAAAGTTTCCCATTATTACCAGTTTCGGAATCTCTATCGGATGTAGCCTTTTGATTCAACCATTTGCTGAAGAGGATAGGATGTTCATCTTCCTTTTGGGACGGAAGCAGAAAGAATGAATCTTGTACTGATTCGAGTGATACCTCCTCTTGGAAAGGTTGAACTGCTCCTAAGGTGAGAGGTTCAAAGTTATCCAGGATTTTTAGATAACGTCGTGTGTAATGATTGACATCAATGTAATGCAAAGGAGATGCTACTTTATTAATATTTACATAATCATTTACAATGGTGCTCTTGACCTTAGCCGATGGCTTGCTAAGATTGATAACAAGAAGAGCAGAAGAAGAAGGCTTGTGGCGACGAAGGTCGATAACAAGAGGCTCAGAAGAGGTGAGCTCCCTATGCTCTATCTTTTTCGCAGGAGGATGCTTGATAGAAGAAAAGAGATTGATGGTAAATATCTGAGAGGACGAAGGACGAGAAGTGCGTCCCTTGACCGGAATCACCAGGACATCATCCGGACTCTCTTTTCGGTCTTCTTCAGTGTCCATGGCCAATACGACTTTTATGAACATCTCTTTATACATTCTGGAGTCGATAAAATATGCCTCGATGCCTCGGAAGGGATTATGATCAGCCACTTCCTTCTGGACTTCTCCTTTGTCATCGACATACTTGAAGCCTTGATGGAGAGTGGACGGTACAATATTATGTTCATGCAACCACGGTCTTCCCAATAAGACATTATAGGAGGCATGATTGTTAATCATATAGAAGGTGACCTTCGTACGGAGATTGCCAATTTGAACTTTTAGGTGAATCTTTTCTAACGGTTCGCTTCTTCCAGAATTGAACCCCATAATAGTAATGATTGTTGTAGAGAGGTTATGAACTGGGATCTTCAGTGCATCCAATAGAGTCTTTGGCATAATGCTGAGTGCAGATGCCGGGTTGACTAGAATGCGATCGACCTTCATGGTATCAATATACCCCGTATAATAGAGAGGTCGATCATGTCGATTATCCTATAAAAGCATTTCATCTTGAGTAAAAATGATATTGGGAATCAGTTCCATCATACTATTAAAGTAAGAGCATGCCACTGGTTCTTCGTCTGGTTTAAGATGGGCCACTTGCATTAAAGTTTTACTTAATATTTCCCTCGAGAGACGTAGGAGTTCGAAAATTGATAACCTTGTCGGAGTATTGGCTAGTTGAGCTAATATGTCAAAATTATACGACTTTTCGAGTCCATGAGGTAGAGTTGTCTTTAATACTTTGTCAAAGCGAACTGGCTGTCCGCCTTTGTCAGTCGTTGTTGGTTTGGGAGAAACCGGTTCCGCTTGAGGCAATGAGGCCGAAGGAACATTGACAGCAGGAGAAGAAGATTTTGGACGGGCATCGAAGACTAGAGGAGGAGTGACTGTATTCTCTTGTCCCTCTGGATAGTCCTTGAGATTGACCTTCCCAGATCTGGTACAAGTCATGGCTTCTTCCAGAACTGGTGCAAAAGAAACCATGTTGTAGTTCTTCATCCGAGTCTTGCTTCTTGAAGACTTCTTTTGGAGAGATAAAGGATATGTCCAGAATCCTAGGCCAACACGGGATTGATTGTGTTGAAGACACCAAAAAAAGGTTTAGGAGACCCTTTCCCATCATTCAAGTCAGGAGCTTTCTGTAGATCATATCCCATATTTGTCATTAGTTCATGAAATAATTAACTATATAGATAAATTTTGGCTAGTAATTGATTTTTGGTTTTGGTATCACCATTTCGGCGGATGGAGGTAAAACCGTCGCTAGGATGAATGTAGCATCCAAAGGTGGAAGGTGTCCGCCCAATGATGTCATATGACATGACTTGTACTTGGCTGTCTTTTTTGACTTGGTAGAGGAAGCAGGTGTCTTTGATTCAAAGTCAGCGACCAAATCGGGATAAATCCACATGATTTCCCCTTTATGAGTTAACAGAGGGGCGAGACCGTCATTTCATGCTGTTGGAAGATTACCGATCTTCAGGGTAGCTCTTGGAATAGGGACGACGCTGTCCTGTACTAACTGAGCAGGAAAGTCGTCGAATTGCAGAGAGACGAAAATGGCTGTCATCGTCTTTTCATCTTGCTGGAGAAGGATTGCCTTAGCATTGATCAGTTCCTGGATCTTCCTTTTGAGTATGTTACACGCTCTGGTTGGATATCCTAAGAACCTGTGGTACACACAATATTTGGGATTGTCAGTTTTCCCTACTTTATCTAGCCGTTTAGCTTCAGACAGTTGAAGTTTGTTGCTTTTGATCAGATAATCAAATATGCTCATAATATCGTCCTCATCAAAGGAATATTCTTCCATAGGACGTGGTGCTCTCTATGGGGGTGTCACTCGTGATAGGTGTTGATTGACCCACATTGATGGCTAAAGCTTATTTGTCTTTGCATTTGTTCTGACGACCACCGCTATTGGTTGTCGAATGTTCATCTTTGTCAAAATTAGGCATCTGGATGCCTAGTTGTTTGAATTTATCAGCACTATCTTTAGCTACCCTGGTACTTACTATGAAGGAGGCCCAATCTTGAAATTGTGTGGGTCCGGTCCACATGCTGACCATAGGTAACAAGTTTGATTTGTATGTATCTATAGTCAATGCATCTGGAGTACCCAGAGGCATCTTAAGTGCTTCGTGATGGAAGAGCTCTATGAAATATTCCACAGTTTCACTAGGCCATTTTTTAATCTTGATGAGGACTGACATGGTCATGTCGTTTGTTCTCTCATAGAATCATTCCAGGAATATTTGCTTCAATCCTGCAAAAGATGTTATACAGCCATCTGGCAAACTACGATACCAGTCATAGGTTGCACCCGCCAAGCACTCGACGAATACTCTAGTGAGTAGAACATCGTTCGGTTGGAGCTGATCAGTTATTACCTCAAAATGGTTGAAATACTGACTCAGAGATGAGCTGTCGTCAAATAGCATGATGGTTGGTGGCTTGTATTTATGTGGAAATACGACTTCCTTCCATTCTACAGGATAAGGTTGTTTGATTTCTGTAGACCATTCTTCTGCTTAAAAGCTTCAAACTGATTATGCAGAAGCACAACTGCCTCAAGAGGATCCCCTGATGCTTGAGAAATTGTAGATTGGTTTGTTGTATTAGGAGGCAGAACGCATGATAACTTGTCACGACCCGCACCCACTGTAAAGGTACGAGCGCGTAACAACGCCCAGCCTACGCCGCAGTGTCGGCGGTAGAACGCTGTTCTAGGTCACTATCTAACCAACAACTCACGCAATGAATAATGTACTCATCATGATCAACTCCGAACGGAGGACAAGTATAAGATATCGTAACTCAATCACAGTCTAAGCACGATAAGATAACACAGAAGAAATAACTAAGAATAGAAGACAACTACTAAAATAACAACTCTCAACAATCTCAAATACTACACAAGTCTCAATCCACTACAACAAGTTTAACATAGAATAACATATGCTAGTCTACTAAACTAAATCCCGATCACTCCTGAGTGTCGGGGCCAAAGGTAGCCATCCTGTCTCCGGGTCCATAATATGTAGGCAAGTGTCCTCAGGGCAATCATCTGAAAAATTTTCAACATGTCCAGTCAGGACAGGAACGAGTACAACTCATCAAAAAATCCCAAGTAAATGACAGAGAACTATAAAACAGTTATAGACAGTTTTATTGATGAATATGGCAGTTTATATACAGGTGATGGTATGGAGAACAGATAAGATACAAGGAAAGTATAAAACAAGAGAAGAATGATGGCAATGACGACTGTAAAATAAATCTAGCTGAACTAAAGTAACATAATAAGTCCAGAATATAAATGTAAACAAGTACAAAATCAAAGTAAATCCAGACAACATGAATCTGATACCAGGTGGTTCCAGTACAAGATGAGTCCGGTATAAGGTGAGTCCAGTTGGTGATCAAAGGTTCCAGGGTGAGTCCAGCCTATACTCTAACAGTGTGTTTTAAAATATCGGGATCGACATGTGAATGGCTGTAGGTAATACGGCACACCGCACACTCGGCCAAGTGTGGGATGGCTATCGTTCCGGTATAATTCTAAGGGAGTGGTTCCACTATTTGGGTATGTTCACATGCCTATTCCAATATTTCCCCGCCCAGCAAGTACAAGTGAATCCATAATCCGACACAAAAATAGGTATAAGTCCAGCCAGTATACGAATGGTTCCAGTAAATGATTCCAGGGTGGTTCCAGTAGGTGGTTCCAGTAGTGATTCTAGAAGGTGGTTCCAGTAGGTGGTTCCAGTAGGTGATTCCAGTAGGTGGTTCCAGAATAGAGGCCAGACTTAAATAAGTGAGTGTCGTATGAAATGGATCCAGTAATATCAAATCGTGTTTATAATACAGAATCAAATAGAACTAGCTACAACTGAAGTATAGTAAACGACAAGTAAATGGAAGAACTATCAGAGAATGTACTCGTCTGCTACTCTGAAAAGAGTAGTGTAATATCAGATGCCTGCGACAGAGTCACAATGTCCTTAACAAAGGAATACAGGTTATAATATGTTTAAAAATAAGATAGATGATTTTTATGATGCATCTACATGATTTCTAGGCCAATCTAGGTCAAAGTCAACTCTAAGTCAAACCTGGTCAACTGTCTAGGTTAAACTAGGTCCAAGTCAAACTTGGTCAACTCTGGGTCAACCCAAGTCAATACTCTAGTCAAACTAGGTCAATTGGTCACATTCAGAATAATGTTGACTTTTGGTCAACTCTAGTCTACCTGGACTAGTCAAACGAAGTCAACTAGGTCAAGCCTAAGCCAACCAAGTCCCACTAGGCCTAACTAGCCTATTCTAGCAAGCACACCCAATTTCTAGGCTATACAAGCCAACCACACTCCTACACTGGCATTCAAGCCATATATATAGGCTGTATCACAAAGGGATACACCTCAGGCAATGTGCCCATAGGCTATATCACATATTCACACATATTGTATATTATACTAAGTTAATATAGTTATCATACACATATATATAGGCTACATTATTATATCAAGCATTTAGATAATATATTTATATATACATATAGTGAGATAGAGAGGGGGTACATGTGTTTGTGTGTATGTGTGATACCACAATGGGTGATTTGTGACCAAGTGTGAGAGCCATGTGTGTGTAATAGGTTTTAGGCATTTAGTGAAACAAAATGAATCATTACATTGCATGTGTGTGTGTGTCTACATGTGAGGGTGTGTGGGGGTGAATGGACAGTTTGGTGCATGACAGTACAAGTGACAGTTTTATGAGTGTGTGAACATGAAATGGGAATTAGTGTGCATACATTAGTTGTAATGTGTGTGAGTGACATGAAAGTGTAGTGTCTGGGCTAGGCTATTGGGGGTATCAAAACCCCATACAACACTCAAATCTAACTATTAGGATAACCCATATGAAATTCATTCACATACAGCCATACACAACAAAATACCACAAAGCTATAGCCTACAAGTTATCTCTCTAACTTGTTCTCAAACTTCAATCCAGTATTCAACACATGGGATATTTGGTCATAACCAACCCCTATCAGTTAACATTAACCATTTCAGTTTTTTGTGTGATGACAGTTAGAATGTGTGTGAGTTAACATGGTGGCATGCCCAAGTGTGTGATATGAATTTGAAAACTGAGATGTGGGTAGAGTAGGCCATGTGCTAGGAAAACAATGTGTGTGTTAGGACTACATTAGAATAGCTAATGTGACAGCCATAATAGTGTGTTCTCGACCATTAATTGACAGAAAACCAAGCATGTATGAGTGAAATCTCAGGAAAAACTGAGATGTGTCTCAGAGATTTCAGTTTTTAGAATAGGAAATAAAAACAGGTATTACAATGTTCATAGAGGAGGTTTTATAACTCAGTTCAACCCAAACCTAAATTCGAAACCCAATAGCCACAATTCATAACCCCTCATTGCAGTATCATCTCAGGCATGTAATCATGCTACACATTAACAAATGAATAATAATTAACCATTACAACAGTAAAAATGGTATTCATTAACTCAGAAACAAACATGAGAAAACTGTGTATCAGTCCACCCCCTTCGAACCCATTTCAAATGTTCAAATTCCATTTCCTCAAGTGAAAACATAATCTAACTTGTAAAACCCAACTAGAAGCAGTTAGTACACATGTAGGAATCAATTTAGTGATTAAAACATCATTTAAAATCAGTTTAAAAAGGAAACCAATTCAGAATTTTCGAATTAACACATGGTATCAGTGATATGGGGAAACTGAAATTTGAAAACCAAAACATCACAATAATCCCAAAATATTAGTTGGTAAACCAATCCCCACTTGTACCCGTATCCCACGAGTCATTCGTGTCCTACCAAGTGGACACGAGCGTGTCCAAACCACTCCAACACTCACAGACGCACAGGACAGTGTGCTGCGTCGTGCACGCATGCATGCGTGTCCTGCGCGTGACACGGGGCACGACACGACTCGTACTCATGCCCACGTATTCGCCACCTATAGGGCTACACGTGTATGCCCCTGCACCGTATCCAAGACACGTGTCGTGTCGGTTAAACGTGCATGTCAGCAGCTAAAACTCACGCGTGCACAGCGCACGCCCGGGCCAGTGCGGCCAGTGCGAGGAGGGTTTCTCCTCGCACACGCAACCACGCGCTCCCATATTTGGGATAATGGTGGCAGATGATGCCCCAAGCCCCTCGCCAAAAATGGCGTGTCCTCGTGTCCGACACAGGGAGTTATTGTGCCCGAATAGCAGGACACAGTGTACGTATGTGCACAGCGTATCCAACACGAAAAACAGACACAAAACGACACAGAAATACCTAACACCCTTCACAAAATTTAATGTACACACGTAGATCTACCAATTCATGTAATTACATCTACAGAATATGAAAATAATTTCCTAAGAGGCATTTCATCGAACACCTAGCTATTAGGTTCGATACGTGTCCGATACGGACATGTAACCTAATGCAAATGACACGAAATTCCTCCAGAAATTAGTGGACACCTATTCCTAACCCATCATGCAAAGAAATCACAAAAATAATGCAATTTAAAGGGTTTTACCTATATGTGCAAATTGCATGGAAAAGCTCCAAATGGGGGGTGTTCCTCTTGATGGCCAAATGTTCCAAATGAGCCCAAAGCTGAAATAGCTCTCCACCAACAGTCCATAAACTCAATTTAGAACCCAATGCAAAAGACTAGGATGAAAAAGGAGATCAAATGAATAAAATGGGAATTTTTGGAAGAGGGAAACTTACCTTTCTTTTCTCCAAGTGTTGGAATGATAAAAAGAGGCAAGCCCTAATGAACAAGTGTTTAAATAGGGTGGGGATCCCTATGTGTCTATTCATAGGTTCAATAATTAGGGTTAGGGTTCACTAAATGGCCCATGGGCTTAAGTCATGATCAATTAAATAATTAAGCCATAAGTCATTTCATGAAATCACAAGCCATGACTTAAATTCACTAAAACAAATCCTCTCATTCTAAAACTATTCTCTAATGACTAAAATAGGTTAACTCAAGTTAGACTAGGGTCACCATAGCTAGGGTTAGCTTCTAGGCTAGTCCACTAGGTCTCAACAAGTCAAAGTCAAACCAGAATTCACCAATTCAACAAATCACCAAATAATTCAAATAAGTCAAAATAACCAAATTACCCCTAGGCTAAAAATGATAATTAAACATCCTAATGATATGGTTAGGCTCTAGGTCATGCAGTCTCTCAGGTTTCACTAGCAGCACATCAAAATCACAAGTCATGACTTAAACCAGTTTTTAAATAGTTTAAAAATTATTAAAAATCACTAAAAATCATAATGTGAATCAAATATCAATAATTAATAATTATAATTACAAAATTTCAAAATTACCCTCATCTGGAAAACTGGGTGTTACAATCCTACCCACCTTAGAAAAATTGTCCTCGAAATTAGGATGATCGTACCCCTACTAGGTCAAACCCCCAACAATCAAGGTCGATAGCAACACAATCCTACTGGTCGTGATTTCACAGTCTCGAACAGGGTAGCTACACTATCTAACAATTACAACTATATCCTGGCAGGTACTAATGGAATCACACAACAAGATGGAAAGAAGAACAGGAAGGACAGACCTGCTAACCCGTCACCCGTAGCGTCGGTCTACTCGACTGTCAGCACAAAAGCCCTGTCCCTCTGGGGTGTATCCCTCTGATGGTGCGGGGCACGGTGCTGCGCTACAGGTGGCCTAGCTCCCTCTATCTAATCCATGACACTCAAGTAATATCCACCCTGATATTCCACTCAATTATACTAGGGCACCATCCATATGGTATCTATTCTGCAATCTGATAATCATACCCGTCTATCCAGAACCATGTTAGCAGAATCCTCGTCACACAGTAAGTGTGGCTGCAATAAACCATAGAGTCCACAACTAATGTACATACCTCTAAAATTATGGTATTTAAAATTTTTGTATTGCCGCTAGCTTGGCTGCAAAAACTTTAAATTCCCACACCCGAGAAATATATCCAAAATCAGACTCTATCTCATCGCCCAACCAGCTGATATGGCTGTAGAAGACTCTAGATTCCATGACTAAGGCAACCTAGCCCATAATGCTATCTTGGTAGAAAATCAAGTTAATAATGAATACCAAGAATCAATTCAACGATGAATCTATGAAGATAGACAGATACTGTCAGAATCGAAATTCGAGATAGTTTATAATGAGATTCTCAAGGGTCATCCCAGGAATCTTCTCAAGTAGTCCTATTTGTGATTGAGTACTCTCTCGACTAAAACCTATTCCTTAATTCCTATCGAAGGCGCGCAGCAGTACAACTAATCGTTGCACTACCACGACATCGCACTAATGCGACTCTCGACCTACATAGGCCACCACTAAAAACGTGTCACGACCTGCACCCACTGTAAGGGTACGAGCACGTAACAACGCCCAGCCTACGCCGCAGTGTCGGCGGTAGAACGCTGTTCTAGGTCACTATCTAACCAACAACTCACGCAATGAATAATGTACTCATCATGATCAACTCCGAACGGAGGACAAGTATAAGATATCGTAACTCAATCACAGTCTAAGCACGATAAGATAACACAGAAGAAATAACTAAGAATAGAAGACAACTACTAAAATAACAACTCTCAACAATCTCAAATACTACACAAGTCTCAATCCACTACAACAAGTTTAACATAGAAAAATATATGCTAGTCTACTAAACTAAATCCCGATTACTCCTGAGTGTCGGGGCCAAAGGTAGCCATCCTATCTCCGGGTCCATAATATGTAGGCAAGTATCCTCAGGGCACTCATCTGTAAAAATTTTAACAGGTCCAGTCAGGACAGGAACGAGTACAACTCATCAAGAAATCCCAAGTAAATGACAGAGAACTATAAAGCAGTTATAGACAGTTTTATTGATGAATATGGCAGTTTATATACAGGTGATAGTATGGAGAACAGATAAGATACAAGGAAAGTAAGTAACTAAAACAAGAGAAGAATGATGGCAATAAAAACTGTAAAATAAATCTAGCTGAACTAAAGTAACATAATAAGTCCAGAATGTAAATGTAAACAAGTGCAAAACCCAAGTAAATCCAGACAACATGAATCTGATACCAGGTGGTTCCAGTACAAGATGAGTCCGGTATAAGGTGAGTCCAGTTGGTGATCAAAGGTTCCAGGGTGAGTCCAGCCTATACTCTAACAGTATGTTTTAAAATATCGGGATCGACATGTGAACGGCTGTAGGTAATACGGCACACCGCACACTCGACCAAGTGTGGGATGGCTATCGTTCCAGTATAATTCCAAGGGAGTGGTTCCAGTATTTGGGTATGTTCACATGCCTATTCCAATATTTCCCCGCCCAGTAAGTACAAGTGAATCCATAATCTGACACAAAAATAGGTATAAGTCCAGCTAGTATACGAATGGTTCTAGTAAATGATTCCAGGGTGGTTCCAGTAGGTGGTTCCAGTAGTGATTCTAGAAGGTGGTTCCAGTAGGTGGTTCCAGTAGGTGGTTCCAGAATAGAGGCCAGACTTAAATAAGTGAGTGTCGTATGAAATGGATCCAGTAATATCAAATCGTGTTTGTAATACAGAATCAAATAGAACTAGCTACAACTGAAGTATAGTAAACGACAAGTAAATGGAAGAACTATCAGAGAATGTACTCGCCTGCTACTCTGAAAAGAGTAGTATAATATCAGATGCCTGCGACAGAGTCACAATGTCCTAAACAAAGGAATACAGGTTATAATATGTTTAAAAATAAGACAGATAATTTTTATGATGCATCTACATAATTTCTAGGCCAATCTAGGTCAAAGTCAACTCTAAGTCAAACCTGGTCAACTGTCTAGGTCAAACTAGGTCCAAGTCAAACTTGGTCAACTCTGGGTCAACCCAAGTCAATACTCTAGTCAAACTAGGTCAATTGGTCACATTCAGAATAATGTTGACTTTTGGTCAACTCTAGTCTACCTGGACTAGTCAAACTAAGTCAACTAGGTCAAGCCTAAGCCAACCAAGTCCCACTAGGCCTAACCAGCCTATTCTAGCAAGCACACCCAATTTTTAGGCTATACAAGCCAACCATACTCCTACACTGGCATTCAAGCCATATATATAGGCTGTATCACATAGGGATACACCTCAGGCAATATGCACATAGGCTATATCACATATTCACACATATTGTATATTATACTAAGTTAATATAGTTATCATACACATATATATATAGGCTACATTATTATATCAAGTATTTAGATAATATATTTATATATACATATAGTGAGATAGAGAGGGGGTACATGTGTTTGTGTGTATGTGTGATACCACAATGGGTGATTTGGGACCAAGTGTGAGAGCCATGTGTGTGTAATAGGTTTTAGGCATTTAGTGAAACAAAATGAATCATTATATTGCATGTGTGTGTGTGTCTACATATGAGGGTGTGTGTGGGTGAATGGACAGTTTGGTGCATGACAGTACAAGTGACAGTTTTATGAGTGTGTGAACATGAAATGGGAATTAGTGTGCATACATTAGTTGTAATGTGTGTGAGTGACATGAAAGTGTAGTGTCTGGGCTCGACTATTGGGGGTATCAAAACCCCATACAACACTCAAATCTAACTATTAGGATAACCCATATGAAATTCATTCACATACAACCATACATAATAAAATACCACAAAGCTATAGCCTACAAGTTATCTCTCTAACTTGTTCTCAAACTTCAGTCCAGTATTCAACACATGGGATATTTGGTCATAACCAACCCCTATCAGTTAACATTAACTATTTCAGTTTTGTGTGTGATGACAGTTAGAATGTGTGTGAGTTAACATGGTGGCATGCCCAAGTGTGTGATATGAATTTGAAAACTGAGATGTGGGTAGAGTAGGCCATGTGCTAGGAAAATAATGTGTGTGTTAGGACTACATTAGAATAGCTAATGTGACAGCCATAACAGTGTGTTCTCGACCATTAATTGACAGAAAACCAAGCATGTAATGAGTGAAATCTCAGAAAAAACTGAGATGTGTCTCAGAGATTTTAGTTTTTAGAATAGGAAATAAAAACAGGTATTACAATGTTCATAGAGGAGATTTTATAACTCAGTTCAACCCAAACCTAAATTCGAAACCCATTAGCCACAATTCATAACCCCTCATTGTAGTATCATCTCAGGCATGTAATCATGCTACACATTAACAAATGAATAATAATTAACCATTACAACAGTAAAAATGGTATTCATTAACTCAGAAACAAACATGAGAAAACTGTGTATCAGTCCACCCCCTTCGAACCCATTTCAAATGTTCAAATTCTATTTCCTCAAGTGAAAACATAATCTAACTTGTAAAACCCAACTAGCAGCAGTTAGTACACATGTAGGAATCAATTTAGTGATTAAAACATCATTTAAAATCAGTTTAAAAAGGAAACCAATTCAGAATTTTTGAATTAACACATGGTATCAGTGATATGGGGAAACTAAAATTTGAAAACCAAAACATCACAATAATCCCAAAATATTGGTTGGTAAACCAATCCCCACTTGTACCCGTGTCCCACAAGTCATTCGTGTCCCACCAAGTGGACACAAGCGTGTCCAAACCACTCCAACAGTCACAGACGCACAGGACAGTGCACTGCATCGTACACGCATGCATGCGTGTCCTGCACGTGACACGGGGCACGACACGACTCGTGCTCGTGCCCACGTATTCGCCACCTATAGGGCTACATGTGTATGCCCCTGTACCGTGTCCAAGACACGTGTCGTGTCGCTTTAACGTGCGTGTCAGCAGCTAAAACTCACGCGTGCACAGCGCATGCACGGTCCAGTACGGCCAGTGCGAGGAGGATTTCTCCTCGCACACGCAACCACGCGCTCCCATTTTTTGGGAGGATGGTGGCAGATGATGCCCCAAGCCCCTCGCCAAAAATGGAGTGTCCTCGTGTCCGACACAGGGAGTTATTGTGCTCGAGTAGCAGGACACAGTGTATGTGTGTGCACAGCGTGTCCAACACGAAAAACAGACACAAAACGACACAGAAATACCGAACACCCTTCACAAAATTTAATGTACACACTTAGATCTACCAATTCATGTAATTACATTTACAGAAATTGAAAATAATTTCCTAAGAGGCATTTCATCGAACACCTAGCTATTAGGTTCGATACGTGTCCGATACGGACATGTAACCTAATGCAAATGACACGAAATTCCTCCAGAAATTAGGGGACGCCTATTCCTAACCCATCATGCAAAGAAATCACAAAAATAATGCAATTTAAAGGGTTTACCTATAGGTGCAAATTGCATGGAAAAGCTCCAAATGGGGGGTGTTCATCTTGATGGCCAAATGCTCCAAATGAGCCCAAAACTGAAATAGCTCTCCACCAACAGTCCATAAACTCAATTTAGAACCCAATGCAAAAGACTAGGATGAAAAAGGAGATCAAAAGAATAAAATGAGAATTTTTGGAAGGGGGAAACTTACATTTCTTTTCTCCGAGTGTTGGAATGATAAAAAGAGGCAAGCCCTAATGAACAAGTATTTAAATAGGGTGGGAATCCCTATGTGGTTGTTCATAGGTTCAATAATTAGGGTTAGGGTTCACTAAATGGCCCATGGGCTTAAGTCATGATCAATTAAATAATTAAGCCATAAGTCATTTCATGAAATCACAAGCCATGACTTAAATTCACTAAACCAAATCCCTTCATTCTAAAACTATTCTCTAATGACTAAAATAGGTTAACTCAAGTTAGACTAGGGTCACCATGGCTAGGGTTAGCTTCTAGGCTAGTCCACTAGGTCTCAACAAGTCAAAGTCAAACCAGAATTCACCAATTCAACAAATCACCAAATAATTCAAATAAGTCAAAATGACCAAATTATCCCTAGGCTAAAAATGATAATTAAATATCCTAATGACATGGTTAGGCTCTAGGTCATGCAGTCTCTCAGGTTTCACTAGCAGCACATCAAAATCACAAGCCATGACCTAAACCAGTTTTTAAATAGTTTAAAAATTATTAAAAATCACTAAAAATTATAATGTGAATCAAATATCAATAATTAATAATTATACTTACAAAATTTCAAAATTACTCTCATCTAAAAAATTGGGTGTTACATAACTAACACCCAAGCACCAGACTGACTTGGAGTAGCCTGAGTTGGAATGGTGGCATTGAGAGGGGATTGTAGCCCCAGACCAGTATTGAGAGGTACAGATATTGTTATATGTTCTTGGGTTGGAATTAGATTCACAACCGGCCGAACAGTGTGTTGTGCTACGATTACAGCATGCATACTCCATTTTGACCATATTTTTTAAGTTGGCCTCTAAAGTAGCGATCCGTTGCTCCTGATTAGCGGAGCTAGAAACATCATGTTCTTCATTAGTGACATAGGCAGTCACTTCTCTAGCCACCAAAGATGAACTGGTGTAAAAGATAGTTCAATCAGAGCTCTCTCTATTGGCATAGAAGTCATACAGGGAACTACCCCCAAGATGAGGAGTGGGAAGATTCCTTTGACCGAGGAGATCTCGGTCAGAATCAGGAAGATTCTTTTGACCGATTATTTCTTGGTCAAAAAGAAGATTCCTTTAACCAATTATTTCCTGGTCGAAATCAAGAAGATTCCTTTGACCGAAGACATCTCCAGGACAAAGAGTGGAAAGATTCCTTTGACCGAGTAGATCTCGGCCTCTTGACGTTGTATTTTGGTAGACTCTTCTGTTGACCCAAACAGGATCGCAGTCAACCTAATCTTGATAATTAACAAATTGATATTTGATATGATCCAACTCGACACATAAATTGTCATCAAAGCTACAAATCAGACGACTAACACATATCAAGTCAAACAATCACCATCGACGACTACTCGACGAATACTGCTAGAACTTGTAATCGAAAGTCTGTAATTTTTATTTTTTTATTGAGTCTAGACTATTGTACATTGACTCGCACTGAGTACCTCAACCATAGACTAGATGACCAACAAGCTCCACAAAACAAAAGGCCAATCTGCCAAAGCCCAAAAAGCCCATGAGCATTCTGTCTCCAAGGAGGCAGAGTTCGGGCCAAACTCTGCCCCCATATAGAGTTCAGGCCGAACTCTGTCTCCTAATTTCCAGGAGCTAATTTTTAGGGATTGCTCATTGCAAGTTGTCCAACGGCCAAAATTCTTGAATTTTTGGACAGAGTTCTGGTCGAACTCTGTCTCCCAGAACAAGTATATATAGGCACCCTTTTCTCTCATTTCAAATCATCCAATCTTCTCATCTCTTCTCTCTTATAGCCTATACATCCTAAAGTGCCATACTCTTCTCATCTACTAGCCACAAAACTTCCTAAGCCTATAAGGTGCTCGGTGCGAGTCAATTAGAAGTTTTGTGCAAGAGTCTTGAAGAAGTCACTTGAAAATTTTCAAGTTTTGCCTCAGCGATCTTTCAAGAAGTTGGCATGCTCTTCTGTGTAAAGGCATGTGGTTGTAAAGCTATTTCACAAATAGTGGATTTCAATCCTGAGCTAGAGTTCTCAGGCCTGGACTAGTCTTCCACGAGGGAAACAAGGTTAAAAATTGCTGTGTCTACGTATGCTTTTTGATCTTCATTCAATTTTCATAATTATACTCTGATTAATTATTTGCTAGTTGGGATTGAATAGAGTTGATTTTTTTTAATTGGTCATTATTGTCACAAGTACTCTATTCACCTCCTCCTAGAGTTGTCTACACGTACTTCAATTGGTATCAGAGCTCTGTTCTTTTGATACAGGATTTACATCCTAGAGTTGATCCATGGCAACCACACAACCCATCTCTACCAACTATGGTGAGGGTCAATCCATAAATAGGCCACCCCTATTTGAAGGGACCAACTACACATATTGGAAGCCTAGAATGAATTTTTATCTTAAGTCCCTAGACTTTGACCTGTGGACTGTAGTCACTAATGACTTCAAGAAACCTCCCAGAATAACTATCGAGGGGAGTCTCGTCGAGAAACCCGACGACAAGTATACTGA
Source organism: Iris pallida (assembly GCA_029216955.1). Lineage (NCBI taxonomy): Eukaryota > Viridiplantae > Streptophyta > Magnoliopsida > Asparagales > Iridaceae > Iris > Iris pallida. The sequence continues at coordinate 17,352 of JANAVB010023317.1, forward strand.
TCAAGAGAAGAAACAGGCAAGTCTAGACGCTAGGGCTATTAATGCTCTTTTATGTGCCATAGATAGGACTGAATTCAACATAGTCACCACATGCTCCACCTCGCACGAAGTATGGAAGCTTTTAGAGGTGACTCATGAAGGGACCACTCAAGTCAAAGAATCAAAAGTCAGTCGTCTGACACAGGAGTATGAGGCTTTCAAGATGAAGCCTAATGAGACGATTACTCAAATGTTCACCAGATTCCTCAACATCGTCAATTTGCTATCTTCTCTTGGAAAAGATTATTCCAACCATAAGAAGATACGCAAAGTGCTACGAGGATTGCCAAAGGTCTGGAACCCCAAAGTCACGGCGATCATCGAAGACAATGATCTCACGGCAATGTTACTAGAAACGTTTATGGGCAAGTTGATGACGCATGAGCTCGATCTAAAAGACTTCAAAGAAATAGCTCCAAAAGAGAAGGAGATTGCATTGAGATCTCATCGTCGAAGAACCAGCTCAGAAGATACTGATGATGACGACTCCAAAGGTGACGATCAAGCTCTCTTAGTTCGAAACTTTGAAAAGTTTATACGCTTCAACAAAAAGAAGAGAGAACAAAGAGACGATGAGGAAGAACCCACATGCTTTGGATACAAAAAAGACGGGTCATGTCAAGAAAGATTGTCCCTTAGCAAAGAAGGGAAGCAGATATGAGAAGCCGTACAAGAAGCCAACTACAAGGAAGTATGCCAATACTAGCATCTGGCATGAAAGTGAGGCTAGTGATTCAGACGAGGAAGAGGACTCCGCAAAACATGGCTAACGTCTGTATAATGGCGACTTCAGAAAAGGTAAAATATTCTTTTGATGATTTCTCATTTGATGAACTTGGTGATGCTTTTGGTGATCTACTTGAAGATCACAAAAAGGTAATCAATAAATATAAATATGCAAAGGATAAGATCAAGGACTACAAAACTGAGATCCATATCCTTTCATGTTTACTAGAAGATGTTAGAAATACTACACCCACGAAAAAAACTGAAGAGGTATCCAAGCTTAAATTAAGCTTACACGCTGTCGAATCAATCATTAAGAAACAAACACTTGACATCACGTCTTTAAACAAAGAACTTGCTGAAGAGAAAAACAAGTTCAAAATTGTTACAAGTAGAATATACGGTCTTACTGCTAAATGTGATGAGTTAATGATGTCTCTAAGAAATTAGAGATCAAACTGGGCAAACAAGTTATTCAACCACAAGTTCAGTCTCATAGTCACAACACATGCAAACATGTGCCAACTTACCACAAAAAGGTACATCACCACAAGAACACCCATCCACATGCTACACAAAATTATACATTCATGTACACCTACACGTAATCATTATCATCATCATACTGCTGTACACAGTCACTATAGTTACCCTGCTGCTGCACACATTCACCATACTCACTCTACTGCTGTATGTAGCTATCATTACCCTACTTATAGACACCACTATCAACATGCTCCTAGTATAAACATGTATGCTAGATGTACATATTATAACCTACATGGACATATTTCTCCATAATGTAGGATTAGGAGATTAGTTTATAGAAATATATATGCATGGGTACCAAAGTCTAACCTCTCAGGACCTAAAAGAATCTGGGTACTGTGAGCACCCTAAAATTCGGGTTGATTTTTTTTAAATTTTTTTGATTGATTTAGTTTTTAATAAATAATTTATTCTGTATTTTTTTCCTTAAGTGTACTTTTCCGTGCTATTGATATTTGGAGTGTCAGGGATGTTCAACTCTGGAAATCTTCTTCACAAGTTTTGGAGTGGACAGGATTACCTTCATGATGGTATATAGTGTCCCATCCAAACTTGTTCCCTTGTACTCTTTTTGCTTTACTGAACTTCGGGTCGAATTAGACCATTTGATCATTAATTATTTTTCCACTCTTTTCCTTGATCATTTTTAGCACGTTACCGTGACTTTTCATTTGGGAGCACAAGACCAGTCAGTTTCTTGAAACCAACTCATCATACATGATCTACTCGAGACGCTCTTCACCCTTGACCTTCGTGTCCCACTCATACACGCCATTTTGTGCTCTAATTGCTTCGCACAACTTTCTCGATACGTGACCCAATTTTATTTTACCCCACGGTGTCACATTTATCTTCCAACTTGATTTGCGGGACCCCTGTCAACCAAAACCTGTCGGCCCAAACTATGGACATGGCCTACATTGAGCCTACTACCCGTCTGCCACTTGTGTCCCATTTATTGGAATCCCCATGTGCTACTTATTTATCCATGATCATCAACGCCTAATTTTATTCGATTTTTGCACAATATCCGATTTTCATCCAACCCGGTTTGACCGAACCCAGTCCAAGCTCCATGTTACTCTCCATCGGGACGCCCTCATTTTTCTGTGTCCAAAAATAATATTCAATACCTACTTTTCTATTTCGAATTTTGAGTGTAATTTTCAATTATTTAAATCCCTTGGAATGACTAATTTCTCAATATTTAATTCTAGCCATTGATCATTTTAATGAATCCTATCCATTAATCTTCAAACTTTTTTCCACACTCTTACAAACCTTTCCCACAGCCGGCCCTAAAATCTAGGCACAACTTTCTCTCTCTCTCTCTCACAGTTATTAACATTTCTTTCTCTCTCTCACTATATTTTTTTTCCTACACAAAACTACAACACCAATAAACCAACATCAGCAGCACCACACTGCCGAGCTCAACCCTTCCTCCTCCCTGGTAGGCGTCGTCGGCCACCCCTCCCTGGCCGAGCAGTCGTGCCACCACCAACCATCTCCTCCTCTTTCCCTCCTCCTTCTCCATCAATATTTCCACAACCACTACACCATTTCCGCCACCACCAACCATCATAACCACCACCTTACCACCTCTACCCTCGCCGAGGTACGTCGTGCAGCCCTCCGCCGTGTCTCGCCGGCCTGGCCTAGGCGCGCAGCCCCACGTACAGCCGTGCGAACCAGGGGCAACAGCAGCTGCACGCTTACGTACAGGCGCGCACGTGCGCGTGCGCGGGCCGCCGTCGTGCGCCGCCGCGCCGCCGCGCGGGCCGCCATGGCCCCATGGCCGTGTGCCGAACTCCGTCAAGTTCTCCCCTGACGGCCACCGTCCTCCGGGATGCGCCGTCGAGGCGATTCGTGCGTTTTGCACGACGTTCCGTCGTGACGAGCTCGGGAACGAGGCTGGAAACGCGTTCCGTCGTAGCGACTTCACGCATGTTTTTCCGGAAATCCGACCGTTGGATCGATGATTTCTTTGCTCCATCACAATCTCGGTATATCCACCTTCATCCCTGTCAATTTTCGTCCGTTAATTTTATCGTTTGATACATCAAAACCGGCCACCAAGTTGACCATTTAAATTGTATTAAATTTGGACGGTTTCGCAGGGCCAACTTCGTTAGCTTGTATCTCCTCCACCGCAGCTCCATTTGGCATGCTACCAGTTTCAGTGCGAAGCTAGTATAACCCCCTTGCTACCCCTCTAGTTTCGTTTCATTGTGAGCTTGTTTGATTGGTTGAATTCGACGCCAAAGTTGGCCGTCCGAATTCGTAATTTCCAACTTGTAAAATTTTATTTTTGAACGCGGGACTCCAGATTTCATTTCTGACACCACCATTAGACTCGTGGCGTCGTTCTGGCATGTTTTCATATAAAATTTGTTAGATTTGGAGAACGTGGGCCCTGACACGTTTTTCGGTACAAAGTGGGTCCCACATTCTGGGTCAATGGGACTTTTTGACGCCGGCTCATCAGAATCCAATTTCGGAGATACCGTTGAGTTCGTATCGTCATTCTGGACTCGTTGACATATAAATTGCTAGGTTTTGGTGGACATTGGATCCGACACGCATTTCGGTGCAAGTCGGATACCAATATCCGGGTCAACGGGTCATTTTGAGATCGGCTCATCGAAATCCAATTCCGGAGATACCGTTGAGTTCGTATCATCATTCTGGACTCGTTGATAGGTAGCTTGCTGAGTTTTGAGAACATTGGCTCCGGCACGCATTTCTGTGCAAACCGGAATTCTAAGTTCTGGTCAACGGACCAAATTGAGATCGGGTCAACGGAATCCAATTCTGGAGATACCGTTGGGTTCGTATCGTCATTCTGGTTTCGTGGACACATAATTTGTTATATTTTATAGACTTGTTTTCTTACACATTTTTTGGTGCAAAACGGCTCCGACACGGACACCGTTTTGACCCGAAATTACCTTTTTGCCCTTGTGTCCAAATTGGAACGTTGGGTAGGCTATCCTAGCTAATTTGACCATTCTGGACACGTTGGCGATGTTTATTTAATCGTCCGACAATGTTTGTTGATAATTTCTCTGAGTTTAGCCTTTTTATAATTAAGTAATAATTAATTCTTATAATGTTCGTATTTCGGGATTAGTACAACGAAACTGAGCTCAGTCAATTCCAGTGATCTCACATCGCTGAAATTGACAAGATGGACACGTGGATCACTATAATAAGATTATCAACTTTATCGATAATCTTCTTATCTCGATTTGCGTAACGTAAGTTTCGACGTACAAATAACGAAGTACACTTTATATTAGACTAGAATTGACCCTGTTTGACCAGAGTTGACCAGTTGACCCAAAGTTAACTGTAAGTCAACACTTGACCTAGTTTGACTAGATTATTGACCGGAGTCGACCTAGAGTTGTTTTGACTTAAAAGAACCTAGGATAATATAGATTGCTTGTAGAGATTCATTATTACAACTTGAACACCTTGTAACCTGTGTTGCTTTAAATAGGACTCTGTGGCTTCAGTCGGACCCCCTATACTTATCAGATGTTCAGGTTATCAGGCGAGTACATTCTCTGATCATTTCATATCCTACTTAGAATTATTTCCTGCATTAAATTACTTTACTTGTACTGTCACGTTGGTCACACGGATTGGTACTATACGGATCCCTTCTTGAGATATTATCCTTAGGGAGCATCGGATACTACATGTTCTGTGCGTTTCACTTACATGACGTATCACTATGCTTCACAGGTTCTTTGATCACTTGTGACATATACTCTTATGATCACAGAGTCTCCTAGAATCCCCATTTTTGGGACTACTATGTACTACCCTTCGGGGGCTTACCACCCTTCGGAGGCTTACCACCCTTCGGGGGCTGTTACATAGAATCATAACATAACCTGATTGGATTCTTGTGTATTGATTGGGGGTACGGGGGAGTAGAAATAGACATGTAAATACTATTCAAGTAGTGTAGCATCAGAATCTCTTCCATAGTGTAGCATCAGAATCTCCTATGCCATTTACATGTCTATATTGTACTCTGACTCACTAGTCACTGTTAGTCTTTATTATTAGTAGATATTTCTATTACAGCTCTCTCTCTGTTTACATACAGCATTTCTTTCAGTACATGTATCTTACTTTACTGCATGATTATATTTTCTAACCTGCTATGAACTGTTGAGATGTAATGTGCTCGCTCCTGTCCTGACTGGACCTATTGATAAATTTTACAGATAGCCTGGGATTGGCTGCTAGCCTAGAGGAGACACAGTAGAGGTTGTTTAGATAGTTATTTCATTTTGTCTGGAGTTGTATTTACTTTGTGGATTACTGTATTTGAGTTTTGAGATGTATTTCTGGGTTTATGTATCTTAGACACTTAGACTTCTATCTCCTGTATCTATTTTGGATTTTATGTTTTATCTATCTTTATCATGCTCTACCTTAGATGTGATTGAGACTGTATCTGCTATGTCACCCCCATTCGGAGAGTATAAACTGCTTAGCATTATTTTGTTAGATGATGTGACCTAGGACAGCGTTCTACCGCCGATACTGTGGCGTAGGCTGGGCGTTGTTACGTTCTCGTATCCAAACAGTGGGTGCGGGTCGTGACAGGTACCAAAGGTCACATCTACTCGTGGTGTAGGTGGACCTTCCCTCTTCAACTAGAAGTAAGTGGATTCTCGATAGTGGGTGCTCGCGACATATGACTGAAAATGCAAATCTATTCATAATACTATAGATGAAAAAAGTAAGGATATATTTTCTTCGACAATAACCTTAAAGGCTACATCATAGGTAACGATATAATTGGTTACCCTCCCTCTTCTGTCATTAACGATGTCTGTTTAGTAACCGAGTTAAAGCATAACTTGCTCAGCATTAGTCATCTTGCTGATCATGGTTATGATATTAACTTCGGGAAAACTAAATGCTTTATCTATGATAGATCAACTGGAGACATCGCTTTTGAGGGGATAAGGGAAGATAACATTTATATTTTCTATCTATCTAGTGATACTAACAGGGCAGGAAGATGCTTTACGCTCACAAAGATGAAAAGCTCATATGGCATCAGCATCTTGGTCATGCCAACATGGATACTATATCCAGATTATCCACCAAGAAGCTAGTCAGAGGACTGCCGGATATCACATTCTAGAAAGACACGGTATGTGCCGAATGAAAATAATAAGGCTACCACATCTTTCTTTAAATCCATAAACACTGTAAGTACTACCTGATCATTGCAATTACTTCATATGGACTAATTTGGTCCTAGTAGAGTAGCCAGTCTTGGCGGAAAACTCTACGCTTTTGTTATTGTAGATATTTTTAAGATTTATATGGGTTTTCTTTCTTACAAACAAAAGTGATACAATTTCTGTTTTCAAAGTATTTGCTAAAAAGGTCCAAAAAGAAAAAGGCTACATGATTACTCGTATCCAAAGTGATCATGGTGGCAAATTCGAAAATTTTGATTTTGAAAAGCTTTGTGATTCAAATGGTTTTAGTCATGAATTTTTGTGTCCAAGAACTCCTCAACAAAATGGTGTCGTGGAGCAGAGGGATAGAACTCTTGACGATATTGCTAGAGTTATGCTAAATCAATTCTATCTTTCAAAATACTTTTGGGCAGATGCTGTCAGCACAGCGTGCTATATTTTAAATAGGGTATTGATTCGACCTATTTCGAAGAAGACACCCTATGAGCTTTGGTTTGGTAGGACTCCTAATGTTTCTTATTTTAGAGTGTTCGATTATCGCTGCTTTATTCTGAATACCAAAGACAACTTAGGCAAATTTGATGCCAAAGCTGACGAAGGTATTCTTCTTGGCTATGCGGCCAAGAGTAAGGGATATAGAGTGTTCAAGAAACGCTCCATGATTGTTGAAGAGTCTACTAATGTAACTTTTGATGAGGACAATAGTACAGCTGTTATTCCCGACGACGATGATGAACGATCTACTTTGACATCTATAAATACAACGTCTGAAACCAACCCTCCGAAGGAATTACCAAAGAAGTTCTAATTCACTCCCTCTCATCCAAAGGACTTGGTAATAGGTAAAATATCAAAAGGGGTAACTACTCGATTCTCTGTAAGAGACACTATAGCTAGCACTGCATTCATTTCTCAAATAGAACCGAAAGCTTTTAATGATAAATTTTGGATTTCGGCGATACAAGAAGAACTCAACCAATTTGAGAGAAGCCAAGTTTGGGAACTTGTTCCTAAACCTACTAGCCACTCAGTAATTGGCACTAAATGGGTTTTTCGTAACAAAGTAAACGAGAACGATTCAGTCACTCGCAACAAAGCTCGTCTCGTAGCCCAAGGATACAATCAAGAGGAGGGCATCTACTATGATAAGACGTATGCTCCTATGTTCCGACTAGAATCCATTCAGATACTTTGCGCATTTACAAATTTTCAAAACTTAAAACTTTTCCAAATGGATGTGAAAAGTGTTTTTTCTAAACGATTTTATCAAAGAAGAGGTTTTTGTCAAACAACCACCTGGTTTCAAAAACCACAAATTTCTCGACCATGTTTTTAAACTTAGGAAAGCTCTCTATGGCCTCAAACAAGCTCCTCGAGCTTGGTATGATCGTCTGAGTACTTTCTTACTAGATAAAGGTTTTTCAAAAGGAAAAGTCGATACTACACTGTTTATAAAATCTCTTGATGACACAATTCTTTTAGTACAAATATATGTTGATGATATTAATTTTGGGTCTACTAATGAGGGTCTATACAAGGAATTTGCCAAGTGTATGTAGAATGAGTTCGAGATGAGCATGATATGGGAGCTCAACTACTTTCTTGGATTGCAAATCAAACAACTCTCGTAAGGCATCTTCATCAGTCAATCAAAATATGTCAAGGACATGCTGAAGAAGTTTGAGCTTGACAGCATCAAACCGATCAATACCCCTATGGCTACTACCACAAAGCTGGAACCTGATGAAAGCGGCAACCCGGTCGATCAACGTAAGTATCGAGATATGATTGGTAGTTTATTATATTTAACTTCTAGTCGCCCCGACATTATGTTCAGTGCTTGCTTATGTGCTAGATACCAAGCCAATCCTAAAGAATCACACATGACCACAGTTAAGCGTATCTTTAGATACCTTAAAGGAACTATTACGGTAGACTTGTGGTATCCAAAACCACTTCCTTTAACTTAATCGGATATTTCGATGCTGATTTTATGGGATGCAAAGTCGACCGTAAGAGTACCAGCGGCACGTGTCATTTGCTAGGAAAGGCGTTAGTCTCATGGTTTAGCAAGAAGCAGAACTATGTCGCACTATCCACAACAGAAGCTGAATACATTGCAGCTGGTCGTTGTTGTGCACAGATTCTATGGATGCGGCAAACTCTTGAAGACTATAACTTATGTTTCAAGCACATACCTATTTTCTGCGATAACACTAGTGCCATTGATCTGACCAAGAACCCAATTTGTTACTCACGCACTAAACACATAGAGATTAGACATCACTTTTTGCGTGATCATCAACAACAAGGCACGATTAATTTAGAATTCATAGGCATTGAACATCAGCTAGCAGACTTCTTTACCAAACCACTGGCCGAAGTGTACTTCAACTTTTTTTGTTGTGAATTAGGAATTTTTTATGAAACGGTCATTAAATAAATTGGCCTACGTAAATAACGATTATGACATATATCTTTATGGTGACCTTGCTCTGGGTACAAGACGAAAGGGTCCTTCTGACAACAAGACGTAAAAGCCTAAGTGACATGGTGCACTAGTCTTCGAACTACCGCTAGCTGGGATCCGGCCCCTACAGCTACCCTATGGCAGTTTCATCGTAATGGTTATTATCTTAAATCATTATTTGTTATATGGTTTAATTACGTTTATGACTTAGTTAATTCAAACTTTCAAATTCTATTCATTTTCTATTAAAAATTAGCCATTTTCAAACTTTCCAGTATTTTGTGCCCATGGAGGAAGAGTTCGGGCCGAACTCTGCCCAACACATAGTTCGGGCTGAACTCTGTGTCTTTAGTCACAGAACCTTTACTGCTTCTCAGCCACTCCTTGTTTTGATCCGACAGTCCTGATTTAACCCGTCTTGCTGCTCTCAAACTCCTTAAACCCGAGAGCAAACCCTCTCTTCTAACTTTGTTCTTCTTCCACCTTCCTCCAAACATAATTTTCTTAAACCCTAACCCTAGAAACTCCACTTTTAGGGCTCTTTTTCTTCCCAAACTTAAGATCTCAAGCTTTTGGGAGGATCTCCTCCATCTTTTCTCATTTGTGTTGTTTGCCATTAAAATATCAAAGACAAGTATAACAGAAACACTGAAATTGATTACAAACTCGCTTGTACAAAGAAAAGCCTAGAAAGAAATCCTAGGAAACAATCTAAGTACAATTGTTTAGTTTTTGATTCTGGGGGTGATGGTGGAGGCTCGGAAAAGTGTATCAACTCTGCCTTACTCCTTGGACTATCCGACGCAGTCTTACCTCTTGAAGAAATTATCCATCGTAGGTTGCCAAACTCTTGTAGGGGTGTGGCACCTGCTATTTATAGTGATATATGTTTTGAGCCGCATAGATGGCCCGTGGCCACGTAGATACAACAGCACGTAAAGACCCGCTCTTTGGCCGTCAGCTGGCAATTTGTTGGGATTTTGTTGCAGCAAATCTGGGTGGTTGAGACTTGGTTAGCCTGCCACGTGTCCTATTGCAGGATAGGATAAATCTGCTGGAGTCATTTTGAGCCGTAAAAGTCTTTCAGTTTTTGGCCATACTGGGCCGCATAAGACTCACGCGGCTTAGGTCGCAGTCTCCCTTAGTACGCATGTAGCTTATGGACTTTTGAGCTGCATAGATTCTGTATTTTTGGCCGCATAAGGCTCATGCGACTTAGTTACAGTCACCCTTAGCCGCATGAAGCTAAGGGACTTTAGGGTCGTATAGGTTGAGCCGCATAAGGTTCATGCGACTCGGGTAGCAATCCTTCTGGCTGCATGACTATGTCTAAGCATATGAACCCAGTTTTTAGTGACATGACATTTTGTCTGATCACGTCTCATCATTTTGTCAGAGTGTCAGAGCTGTCATTTTTGTCAATTTTGACAGAGTTTGTCAGCTTTATCAGAAGGACTGATCAGCTTGGCCGCATATCTTCCTTCTACGACTCGAATCAGTCTGGTTGCAGACGGGCCGCATGGGGTGCTGAATCTGTCATGCGGCTCTCCTTTATGAGGACCAGTTTGGCCTAAAGTACTCATGTGGCCAGTTGTGATCCGCATGAACCCCATATTTTTCGTGCTTCTACAAGTCCCCCTTCAAAGTTTTCAAATTGCAAATTTGGAATACTTTGAATAAGAAGCATGGAGATATGTCAAGCCACAGGGAGTCTTCAAGTCAGGAGAGACCTTTAGCTTCATGGAAATTTCGAGCCACAGGGAGGTCTTGAGCCGCAGCGAAATTTTGAGCCGCAGGGAAATCTTGAGCCGCAGGGAAATTTTGAGCCACAGAGAGACCCCATCCAGCCTGCCAGCTGTGACTACTGCATTTAATTTCTTGATTTGATTTTGGATTTGGGTTCTCTTTTCGAGATAAAGCCGACGGTTACTAGGGATAAAATCCCCAAACGTCGTCATTATCTTTAATGATCTTGAGAATCGAAGCGGCACTTTTCAGAAACTCTATAAATAGGGGTCATTCGGAGAGTGATTTTTCTCTTTCACCTTCTTCTCCTTCGTCTTCATCATCCTTTCTGTCTCAGTTTAGCCATGGCTCCAAAAGCATCCAAGTCGACTGGTGCTGCGGCCAAAGGGATGGGACTTGCCTCTTCATCGAGAGCAGCGGACTCTCCTTCCATTCATCCTGACGTGCAACCCCTATCAAGGGTGAGGACGGTAGGAAGACGACGACTAAAATTTTGAATGGCTGTATCGAATATTTTATGCGCGGGCATGTCATATATCGTCTCTGTGCTTTAAGGATGGTCGATGCATACCCTATCTCATTTGGACCGCATGTGTTTTGTACGATAGGGCCGTATGGGAGCCGTATAAGCGCTACACATTCGAACCTGAAGCGCATAAGTGTCCCAAGACTGATCCGCATGAGCAATTCATGACTGAACCGCATAAATGCCTCATGATTGAGCCGTATGAGCACTTCATGAATGAGCCGCATAAGTGCCTCATGACTGAGCCACATGAGCACTTCGTGACTAAGCCGCATGAATGCCTCATGACTGAGCTGCATGAGTTCTGTTTGGTTAGACTGCATAACTGAAAAGGAGCCCATTCACTTTGTCTTTATATGACTATCTTCTTTTTTTGATTTTTGCAGCATCCATGCCGAAGGCTGAGACCATTGTGAAGGAGGAGATGCTGCCTCCTTTCATCAAACAAGAGTCACCGTTTGTTAAGGAGGAGGTGATACCAAAAGTTGAGGTAAAAGAAAAACTGGCGTCTACCGGGAAGGGAATTACTCCAAAGATTGAGGGCTGCTATAAATAAGGAGTCCAAGTCTGAGGGCAGTAGCACTGGGAGTTCTGACCCTCCTGTCCCCGCCAAAGACCTTAATCAAATAGATCTTTCATATGTAAAATGGCTGAGGGAATGGTATATGCCTCAACAAAACTATGATCCTTGACTGTAGGGATCCGTGGGTTGCCATGTAATTGTTGTTTCCAGGAATATGAAAAATAAATGTTCGCCTTTGTCTTTGTGTTTCTGTCTGTCTTTAGCTGTAGTTTGTGTTTTGCTTCTTTTGGACATCAGTGTAATTCTTTACTGGAGATGTAGTCCTATGAATGTAACTGATTTTGAATAAATAGAATACATTCACTCCAGTTTTTGCTTGTAGTATCTGTGGTGCTTGTATTAGAGGGCCTAATACAGCATTTTGATAAAGAATATCCTACTGGGGGACTTTTTGTGGACCTATTGCCCTTTTGTGCATCTGGAAATACGAACAAATAGATTTGAATGATATTTTGTGGACTTACTACTCTTTATGTGCACCGATGGTATAAGTAATAGATTAGGATAACTTCTGTGGACCTATTACCCTTTTGTGCACTAGTGGTGCGGGTAATAGATTTGAAACAAAACCTACCAGAGGCAATATGGACGTGATAGGTTTTGTGGTCTTAACACCATGTCTTTTATCCCGGATTGGGTACAGGTGTTAAGTCGGAAGATTATCGGTATCAGAGGTAATATGGACGTGACACAAGATAATCAGGAATAATTTTTGGTGGACTTATTACCCTTCTTCGCACTGGTGGTGCGAATAATAGATTTTGAGACAAAACCCAACAGAGGTAATACGGACGTGATAGGTTTTGTGGTATTAACACCATGTCTTTTATCCCGGGTTGGGTACAGGTGTTAAGTCGGAAGATTATCGGTATCATAGGTAATATGGACACGACATACGATAATCAGGAATGATTTTTGGTGGACCTATTACCCTTTTGCGCACTGGTGGTGAGAGTAATAGATTCGAGACAAAACCCAACAGAGGTAATATGGACATGATAGGTTTTGTGGTCTTAACACCATGTTTTTATTCCGAACTGGATACAGGTGTTAAATTAGGAGATTGTCTATATCAGAGGTAATATGGACGTGATATATGACAATCGAAACATCAAAGCAAAAGTTCAGAGGTATCGATATACATGACTTGTCACTCGGGGAGATGCAATGTGAGTCCCCTCGGAGGGAACAGAGTGTAAGTTCAGAGGTACCTGATGTACATAACTCGACATCTAGGCAGTATAGGGATGTTTTTAAACATACTCTTGTTTTTCTTTTTTTAGCCCAACGGCAACCTCTTATTGATGAAATAAGGAATTTTGTCCACAGGGATTACATCATCAGGAGAGGGGCTATCCACCTGTGCAACCAGGTACTTGGCGAGTTCTACGTCCTCTTCGGCTACCCCCTGCGAGCCCAGAGGTCGAGATGCTATCTTAGGCAGCTTGACCACCAAGGTTCTGCTTGTGGTACTGGCTTGCCTAAGGGCCTCGGGTCGACATTTGATTGTCAGCTCAATTTGGGAAGACGGATAACCATCGGCTCGGTAGAGGACTTCGTGTCTTCCGGTTGTCTTTGAGTGGATTTTGGCAATCAGATCACCATCGGCGTCACAGAGGGCCTCACATCTTTCTGGTGCCTTTGATTGGATTTCGGCAATCGGATCACCATCGGCCCTATGACGGGTTTTGGCTCCTTGCTGGATCTTGGGAGCCGGATGTCCATTGGTTCCAACTGCGCAGGTGAGGCAAGAGAACCGGGCACCTCTTTATGCAAAGTTGTGACAAGGGGTGCTGCTTTGCCCGGTTTACGGGCCTGGAGATGAATTCTCAAGGGTTCCTCTATCCCTGTGACGGCCTCCAGCTCGTCAGTTATGTGTTTATTGGATTCGTCATAAAGACACGCCTTCGAAGAATAATAAGACTCAACCCCTTTGAAGGGATCGATGTCGGTGAATTCAGTCTTCACGAAGTCGTGCTTACTGACATACTTGAAGCACTGGTGGAGGGTGGAGGGTGGATGGTACGATCATATAGTCATATATCCACGGACGTCCCAGGAGGATGTTGTAGGACGTGTCTGCATCTATGACGTAGCAGGTAACCTCCGTCTTCAGGTCACCAATCTGACATTTCAAGCGAATCTTTCCTAGGGGATAGCTCATTCCCGAGTTGAAACCGCTAATGGTAGTATTGGTCGCCGCTAGCCGGTGCATAGGGATGCACAGAAGTTAGAGCAAGCTTTTCGGGATGATGCTTATCGATGAGCCAGGGTCGATATGCATCTGATCCACCTTGATGTTGCCTATGTATCCAGTGTAGTACAAGGGACGATCATGCAAGTTGGACTTGATCAACATGTCCTGTGGGATAAATACGATATTGGGTATTGCATCTGCGCAATTGCTGCCTTGTAGATCTACTGATGGGTCTTTCCCTGGAAGCTTGACCTGGGCTAAGTAGGCGTCAGCATTTTGGAGTGCTTCGCTCAATGCGACACGAAGATCCTTGGAGAGCCTTAAGAGCTCGTATAACGACAACTTTACTGGCGTATTAGCCAATTGTGCTAATATGTTAAAGTTGTAAGGTCTCTCCAGCCCCTGAGGTGTATCGTTACGGAGTGGCCTGTCGAAGCGGATTTTATTTGGCTTGGACTTATCTACCGGTGGAGGCTGAGACGGCCTTGAAACATCAGAGGAAGGCAACGTTGTCGGCTGAGGATCTTCGACTGAACTGCCCAGTATGGACTGGACTTGTGCTCCAGACCGGGTAACAATGGCTGTCGCTTCCTCAGCTTCGGCAGAAATTGTATGGCAGGATCTAGACTTCCTGTCCTTCTTCTCGTTTGTAGGAGATGACACCGTCTGGGTAACTTCGGGCACTAAGTCCGGGTGCACCCATATGATCTCTCCTCGCGATGTGGTGAGAGGTACCAAACCAGATGTCTGGTTCCGGACGGGTGGAAGATTAGTAACCTCCATCGTTGCTCGAGGGACAGGTATTACCCCGTCTGGAGTATTTGTTGGAGGAAAGTCACCGAATTGAACTGATACCATATTCGCAGCCACAGTAACCTCTTCGAAATCTATCGACAGAGCTTTGGAGTCGATAAGACTCTGGATGTACCGCTTTAATTGGAAGCAGTCATGAGTGGAATGATGGACATAGCGGTAGAAGTGACAATATTTTGGGTCTTTCATTTCTGTCGCTCGAGGCTCACACCTTGGTAGAGGGAGCTGGATCCTACCCCCTTGCAGGAGCATATCGAAGATAGGTTTGACATGACTATCTTCAAATGAGTAATTCACCTTGGGCCACTGACCTTCCGCCTGTTTTTGTTCAGGCTTCTTGGTCGCATCAGCGACCATGGCCTGTTTGCCTTTATTGTCCCCGTTGGAGGTACCGCCACTGTTGTTGTTGCTGGAGGTGGAACCAGGACGTTTGCCCTTATCCTCTCCATTTGGGATGTGTAATCCCAAACTGGCGAGCCTTCTTCAACTTTGCTTCTGTATTGGTAGCACTTATGATGAAGGTCGTCCAATCCCTGAACTGATCGTCGCCCATCCAGAGGTTAATTACGGGGAGCAACTTCTTCTAGCAGATTTCAATCAAGGAGCTTTCGGGATTGCCTTGGGGAAATCTCATTGCGGTTTGGCGGAACCACTCGATATAGTTCCTTGTTAGCTCCCTCTCTCTCTCTCTCTGAACGACGTCCATGAGAGATGACATTATCACATCATGCCCCACTTTGTAGAATCTCTCCAGGAACATGTGCTTGAAGCCATCAAAAGAATGGATGCAGTTGTCGAAAAGGTTGTGATACCAGTCGAACGCGATCCCCTCCAATGCTCCGATGAATAATCGTGTAAGGATGGCGTCGGTATGCGGTAAGTGGTCGGTTGTGACCTCGAAGTAAGTCATGTACCGACTAGCAGAGGTCTTCCCGTCATATGAATCAATATGAAATGGCTTGTACCATGGTAAAAAAGGCACATCTTTCTATGCAATGGGATACAGGTGCCGTTGTCATGCCCCAGAACCAAAATACTGGAGATCGGGGGCGAAACAAAGCCAGCTACATATATCAGAGTATGCTAATAACCCGAGATACAGTCAAAGCTGTCTAGAAGACAAGTGGGTGGACTCTAGCATGCCACTGACGACTCCTAAGGTCGAACAAATCATATCTCAATTCAATCAACATAAGAAGCAGTAAAAAGTAAATCATATATGAGATGGGTAAGGAGTCTCAAACACAAGTACATACATAATCATGAGAGCTGACATAAAAAAGATATATCAACTGACTATACAAAAGGTACGTAAATGTATAACCAGCAGCTGTCCAGAATATAGATCTATGCCGTACCAAGATGGAGGGAACAAAACCCAGAAACAAGGACTAACATATGTCCTTGGCTAATGCACCACAAAATGAAAGTGCAAGATAAAGTAGAAAATAACGGTAACCCACTCGCTAATCCATGTCGGTCCTCTGAGTACGAACCATTCGGAGGAGAAGAAGGTAGATCCTCGTGATCAACTATGGAACCTGGCCATACAAAACCAGTAGGGTCAGACACCAAATAGCAAGTACCACAAGGAAGGCTCGAGGTGAACGACAAAGCCCAACAACAACACAACAACATAATGACAGAAATAAATAAATATGGGTCGAGACTAGTACGGTACCAATGCACGTATCTCGAGAATATAAATGACTGAATGGAAATACTGAACCATATAGCAATAGAGAACAATAAGCCAATTAGCAACAAGCGACTTAGGAACTACTAGAAACTGGAGCCACAACCCTTAAACCAAACAAGAACCAGGGTTGCAGATATTTTTTCGAGCAGAACTTAGTCTCTGGCCACTCAACGACATAAGAGCATATAAAGTAACGCACAACCAAAAGTGCACGGCCAATCATTACCTATGGCTTGCTATCATTAACTAGCTAGGGTTATCGCAATCCTAATTATTACTATACAAGTTGAGAATCTTCGCAACTACCTGACTGCAGATACCCGAATGTCCAGGGGTACGAGTAGTACATCTATTGTCCAACAAGACTGCTGGCAGATGAAACATGTCTTGAATTATAAAGTGAACAACCATATCATATACTTGTAAAAGAAAATATATAACTGACTGTGCCGCAACCCGGCACGACATGTGACTCGATCGTGTATCAATATACGCAAACTTGGTAGGTCATGGAGCCCTTGTCTAGCAGGATTAAGCCATGCCTCATGGGGCCCTTGGAGCTTGCGGTTGGTAGTACGAATTTCCTTCTACAATGATCTACTTGAATTTTACTAGTCATTTACCTTATCATATTTATGTCAAATTCTTAAGTCGTGGACACTCAAGAATTTCCTAAGATGACGTGTGTTATGTATGAGTAATTCGTAAGTTATCACTTACGAATATCCCAGTACTAACATCACGTAATACACGGAACAATACTCACACTCGATTGTCTAGTACCAAGATGCAATAAATTAACATTTGACAAGCTATATCTACGGTGTCAAAAAGAACATATACTCATATCTCGGGTCTATAAATCAATAAGAAAATTAAGTCATGAGTGCGCTACTACGAGCCACTATCAAGAATTTGGACATAAAACAATACGTGAACATGAACTCATATCATGTATATATAGTGTACAATCATGTTCTAACTATACTAAAATACTAAAGCATGATAAAACATCATTTCAATCGAAGAAGATAGCAAAAGCGGACGAAAACAGGCAAAACGAAAAAAAAATAGACAAAAACAGCCTAACCGGATTATCCGGCGGATTACCAGCGGATTTTTTCGAAGTGTCACAACAAGTTTTGTGGTGCAAGTTTGGATTTTCCAACGGATTTCCGCGAATTTCTGACGGATTTTTCGAACCGTCACAGAAAGTTGATTTTTGAAAACACAAAACTTGTTTCGGCCATAAAAACTTTGTTTTAAATCGAAATTCGGATTTTCAAAAGTCAAAATCGCATGAAATTTAATTTCCTACAACATGGAAGTATTAGATTTCACAAATTAAAGCATTTGATAGATCAATACTTCAAAATACTCAAAAATTACCTCTAGAAACTCAGATCTACGTAATTCTACTAATCAAAACCAAAAGTGCTATATACTAAAGATGTTAATAATTTAGAGGAGCATATTATAGAACAATAAATCTTTAATTTCTATAAAAAAACAAAAATATATCATGGTCATGTCACTTTTGAGCAAGATGTACTTGCCTAGGGTTAAGTTCCAAGCCTAATCTTCTACTCCACCACCAAGAGGGGTTCCGAAACCATACTCTAGGCCACAAGACCAAGCCTTCCTAAGCTTGAGAAAGAAGGAAGAGAGTGAAGAGGAAATGAAGAAGGAAAGAAAATAGAGGAGAGAGAAACTCAATGGATATATATTGAAGGGGTGAATTAATCATGACCGTTGGATCGTGATCCATGTGAAAATCTAGATCAATCCTAGCCATTAAAAGAAAACCAATTATCTAATGGATAATAGGATGCATCGACACTATTCATGAAAATATCTAAATACTATTCATTAAAATATCTAATACTATTCACGAAAATATCAAAAACACTATTCATAAAAATATCATAAACCAAAAATATCTAAAATATGGAAAATCTGTCCGGACGGTATGCCGTCGGTATACACCGGTACACCGTCGGTATACCGGTCAAGGAAAAAATTTATAATTTGGGAAAAAATTTAAAGCATTCCGAAAACCAAGGAAGTACGAAATACAATACAAAATACGTATCCGTATATAAATTTTGATACTGTGAGACGAGTCTCACAGCCGTATTCTGAGGTCCCGAGAGGAGTATCTGGCATTGAACATTGCCCAAAGCTCCTGGACTTCCCTCCTTGCTTCCCTGGCTTCATCTGCAGCTGAAGGAGCGGAGGCTCCTAGAGGATTGTTATCTAGAGGAGGAGCGGTTGTGTTGGAGTCTGCGTTGACTGCGGGTCCCAAGCTTGTTTGTTCGGACATCCTTGCTGGTTGAGTCGGCAATACGGCTTTGATTTTGTCTACAGACTTGACCAAGGATAATAGCATGGCTTCAAGTACTTCTAGACGTTGTCGATCAGTCGGTCCTTCAGGATCGTCACCCGGCCATAAAGACTGTTCGTACGTAGGTAGACATAGAAGGGACAGTAGAAGAGGTGCTCTCCGTGTCATACCCTTGTACAAAGAAACTGTCAAGAAATGTCGGAATGTCATCTTCCTCGGACTCGGAAGGGGTACTACCCCCTTTGCAGGAAGCCACATCGTCTTGGCGAGGGCGGTCACCCTCAGGGACGCCCAAGTCTGTTGCGTAATTCTGGGGGGATCTCTACCCCATGTGTATGCTCTTGGTATACCGGGTTGTCGCATATATTGAGGGGACTGCTACCCCCCAGCTTCATCTACTCCCAAGGAGGCCGAAGGTGCACCCCTAAGTGCTGAAAGCTTCTTTTTGGTTCGAATGCCTAAATAGACACCCCCTTTGGCTGTCGGCGGCAACCTTCCAGATGAGAGTTTCCTTGCAGTATTGGCTGCGATTGTCGAGATAGAAGAGCATGTCTTCTTTTCCCCCTTGTAGGAAGGAACCTTCCAAGTTGAAATTACAGGAGGCGAAAGAAAACTCCTCGTCTTCCGAAATTTGCACCTGTTTCTCGAGTTGTTGTCAAAAAGGTGCTAGCTGCTGCAGTCGTTGGAAAACAGACTGCCAATCTTCAGGTGCTGTCGATTTGTTGCAGTAGCAGTTAATGATGACTTAGGTGCAAGGACGTCCCGGGAGGGTCTCTTCGTATGCCAAGGTTGCCTCCTTGTATTTATGAGTAATCACCTCACACAAGTCGATAGCAGGCTGATCTATCTTTGTATCAAACTTGTGGACTTGGGTATTCCGAGCACGCAGGTACATAGGTATCACATTTGCTCCCTAATTCGAGGCTAGTAAAAGTACTTACTCTCGATCGTTGGAGGAAGACTTTAAAGACCCACCCTGTCCGTTAGCCATGGGGGACTGGACGCAGGTGGTTCTGTACAATTTTCCATCAGGAGCCCGTATAACAGTTAACGGTGCCCGCTGACGGTCAGTAGCTTGGACAGTTGACTAGGCTTGTTGGGACCACACTGTCCTGGACTTCTTCAATTTAGCACCTGAAGGCGCATAGTAAGAAGAGTCCTGATTGTAATATTCCACATTCTCATTGGGCCCTATGGAGTTAGGCCCGCATGAGAGACGATCGAACACAAAGCTTCTGACAGGGCCGCATGAGACATCTTGTCTGAGGCCAGGACTGGCTGCCGCATGGGCCATCTTCCTGCGGCCAGAGTTGGCTGCCACATGGGCTATCTTTCTGCGGCCAGAGTTGGCTGCCGCATAGGCCATCTTCTTGCATCTAGAGTTAGCTGTCGCATGGGCCATCTTCCCGCGGTCAGAGTTGGCAGCCACAAGGGTCGTCTGGCTGCGGCCACAGTTGGTTATCGTATGGACAGACTGCCCATTTCTCTTATGCGGCCTCTTCTTCGTCCGCATGGATTTCCTTTGTGTCCCTAATAACTCAGCATCGTAGTATTTTCTTTGATGGATTTGGGGACAGTGGGGTCCTCTGCGGTCGAAAGCAAAGCCACATGAGAGCTTTGATTACCGTCTTGGGCCGCAGAAGGAGCTTCTTTGAGAACCTGGTCGGGGGCAACAGTTTTGTGCTTCGATGTCCTGCGGATTCTCTTTGGTTGGCTCGCTTCTGTGACGGGCTGGCGCTCCCTTCAGAGAGCATTTCTTCGAATGCTCGTTGGTCAAATCGAACCACGAGCATTTGCTGCGTAG
>JANAVB010023318.1:0-53167 GCA_029216955.1 Iris pallida
TGCTTTGCTCATACGGCTGGGAACTGCTCATCTTTTCTGCCAGAGCCTGCGTAGGCGAACCACGGAGAACCTATCCAAATATTGCTTCGGCCATAACTTCCTCCAAACAGGTCGAAATCTAACTTTACAAAGGTCGAAACTGTGTAGAATCAAAATTCCTACAACATAGGACCATTGGTTTTCGAAAATAGCCAATTTGATAGATCAAAACTATGAAAACCCATGAAATCCTAGATTTTAGGAACTTAGATCTACACAAATCTAGCCATTAAAATCAAAGACTTCAAGAACTAAACTTGCAGAGAATAAAGAGAAACATTATAGATAAATAATAACAAGAAAAATCAAGAATGGAAAATTTGCTAATCTCCACTTCTGAGCAAGGTGTACTTGCCTATGGAGTGGTGGTTGAGGGAAATAAATGGAGTGAATGAGGAGAGAGAATGAGGAAGAGATTATAAATAGGGTTGGTTAATGGAAACCCAAATCCCTAATGTCTAATCTCTATCCATTCCACTAATGACAAGCCTAAGAGCTACATGCAACCTTTAATAAATAACATACAGAAAATACACATGCTAAATTCGGATACCGTATACGGAATCCATAAAAAATACGTATATCGGGTTCGAGGAGTGACATCTCTATCCTCCTTAGAAAAATTCCGTCCTCGGAATTTCAGTCAAGATAAAATAGAGGTATCCGGCAAGCAAGGTGCAATTACAATCTACGCTAACAACCTATCATTAGCAATCATTGATCATACATTTCAAAATCTACCAAGGCATGAGGAGAAACATACCTTCTGAGTCGAACAAGTGCGGATACCGAGATTTAATCTCGTCCTCGCTCCCAGGTCGACTCTCCCGGAGAGTGATGGCCCCAAGCGACACGGACAAGGCTAAAGTTCGGTTCTTGAGCACCTTCTCTCGCCGGTCCAAAATAGACACGGGTTGTTCCTCGTAAGTTAGGTCGGCACCAACGACTAACTCCGAATGGTCGAGGACATGACTCGGATCCGGGACGTACCCACGTAACTGAGATACATGAAACACATCATGTACACCAGATAGCGAGGGAGAAGGGCAAGCCGATAAGCAACATCGCCTACCCGAGCGAGAATCTCAAAAGGACCAACAATCTCGGACTAAGCTTTCCTCGAGTTCCAAATCTAATGACACCCGAGTCGGCAAATTGCAGAAACACTTGTCACCGACACCAAACTCTAGAGGTCTTCGATGCTGATCTGCCCAGTGGCGGTGTCTGTCTTGCGCGACTCGAAGCCGCTCTCTGATCAACTTGACTGTTTCCACGGTCTGCGTGATCATCTCTGGTCCCAACAATTTTGTTCGCCCACATCGTCCCATGCCAAAGGGGACCTGCACTTCTTCCATATAATGCTTCAAACGGCGCCATCTGTATACTTGCCTGATAACTATTATTGTAAGAGAACTCTACTAAATGAAGATGATCTTTCCAAGTTCTCGCCAAAGTCTAAGGTACAAGCCCGTAGCATATCTTCCAAGGTCTGAATGGTTCTCTCCGATTGTCCGTCCGTCTGCGGATGATAAGCTGTGCTGAACCTTAACTTGGTGCCCAGGCTTTGGTGCAAACTTCGCCAAAAGTGAGAGGTGAACCGTGTGTCTCGATCTGATACTATGCTGACTGGAATACCATGCTGCCTCACAATCTGCTTCATATACATTTCTGTCAGCTGTCAGTAGACTGCCCTACTCTGAAAGGAAGGAAATGTGCAACCTTCGTGAGCCGATCCACGATTACCCAAACTGTATTTCGGCCGGTCGGAGATCTAGGTAAACCTGTCACAAAGTCCATCGTGATGTGCTCCTACTTCCACTCCGGAATGGGAAGCGGCTGTAACAATCCTGCTGGCCTCTGCTGCTCTGCCTTCACTTGCTGACACACTAGACATCGGGATACGAATCTCGCTATCTCCCTCTTCATGCCATTCCACAAAAGTGCTGCTTTCATCCTGGTACATCTTTGTGCCTCCGGGTGAATAGAATAAGGGGAACTATGAGCTTCTGTCATAACTTTATCGTAGTCTCCATGGTACACAAAGACGGTTTTCCGAACCTGAGTGTACCATCCTCATGGATTACTAACTCCTTTCTGAGACCTGATTCACACTCCGATCGAAGCTTCTGGATTCGCGGATCCTCTGTGAGCTGCTCTGATCCTCTCTACTAAAGTGGACTGAATCTGCAAACTGGCCATAACTCCTGTATCTTGCGGCAAGATCACTTCAATTCCCATTTCCTGAAGATCTTCTAAAATATGCCTCTGCGTGGTTAGAATGAATGCACCACCTCTCTGCTCAAGGCATCTGCTACCACATTCGCCTTGCCTGGATGATACTGAAGATTTACATCAAAGTCTTTCAATTCCAACCACCTCCTCTGTCTCATGTTCAGGTCCCTCTGGGTAAACACATACTTTAAGCTCTTATGATCAGTGTAAATCTCCACTCGATCCCATATAAGTAGTGCCTCCATAACTTAAGCGAGAATACTACTGCTGCTAATTCCAGGTCGTGAGTTGGATAGTTCTTCTCATGATCTCGAAGCTGTCGAGATGTATGCTATCACCTTACCATGCTGCATCAATACACATCCAAGCCCCTTCCCGGATGCGTCACAATATACTGTAAACCCTCCCGATCCTACTGAAGTGTCAAGATCGGGGCTGAGATTAATCTCTTCTTCAACTCTTCAAATGATGCCTGACACTCTGCCGACCAAACAAACTCTACGTCCTTACCGTCAAACGCGTCAAGGGTGCCGAAATCCTGGCGAAGTCTGCCACGAACCTCCGGTAGTAACCTGCCAATCCCAAGAAACTACGTACTTCTGCTACCGTCTTCGGAACTGGCCAATTCTCCACTGCCTCAACCTTCTTCGGGTCTACTGACACTCCTGCTCCAGAAATAATGTGTCCCAGGAACGAAATATGATCCAACCAGAACTCACATTTGTTAAGCTTCGCATAAAGTTGATGCTCCCTCAAGGTCAAAACTGTCCGAAGGTGCTTCTCATGTTCCTCCTCACTACTGGAATAGACGAGGATATCATCTATAAACACTACTACAAACTTATCCAAATAGGGCAGAAAGATGCGGTTCATCAAATCCATGAATACTGCTGGGGCATTAGTCAGTCCAAATGGCATCACCAGAAACTCGTAATGTCCATATCGTGATCTAAAGGCTGTCTTGGGTATGTCCTGCTCCCGGACCCTCACTTGATAATATCCAGATCGAAGATCAATCTTAGAGAAGATGCAAGCCTTACTCAATTGATCAAACAAATCATCAATCCGCGGTAGCGGATACTTGTTCTTCACTGTCACTGCATTCAACTGCCGGTAATCAATGCACATCCGCGTCGATCCATCCTTCTTAGGCACTAAAATCACCGGTGCTGCCCAGGGCGAATTACTGTCTCTGATAAACTGCTTCGCCTTCAATTCTTCTTCATGCTGGTACAACTTGTCCAACTCTGACTGTGACATCCTGTAAACTCTACCGACCTTAGGCTCTGTCCCAGGATTCAGCTCAATGCAAAACTCCACATCTCTGACAGGTGGCAAACCTGGAAGCTCATCTGGAAACACATCGACAAACTCTCTGACTACTCTGGGAATCTGCTCCTGCTCTGACAATGCTTCTACAACGATGCCCTTGGGTCGATCCTCCAATGATCGAACAAAGACAAACTCCTCTACGCCAGGTACATTAAATACTACCCTACCTCTCCGACAATCTATCGTCGCATGACTGTCTCTCAACCAGTCCATGCCTAAGACAACGTCAAAGTTGCCCATGGGGAACACAATCAAGATGCGGGCAATAATCGCCCGCTCACTATTACTGGACACGCTAAGCATACCCTGCTAACTCCTACGAGCCCATTACCAGTGAGTATATTCATCCTCTCTGGCAATGCCTCGAATTCCAATCCAATACGTGTCGCAAATCGTGCAGATACAAAAGACTGGGTAGCCCCCGAATCAAACAATACTACTGCAGAAAAAGAGGTAACAAAAATATTACCTGCAACCACGTCGCCTGAAGCTAGCGCATCCTCCAGTGATAATGTGAAGGCCTGGCCCTGGCCTTGCTGAGCTCCCTCCTGCTGCCTTCCTCGACCATGCTGTCGCTGCGGCCTCTGCGGGCCTTCCTGGTTATGTGCCTGGCGGTACATCTGAGCCTACGTGGGTAGACACTGGGCTAGCGGCCTTACGGCCAATGCTGGCCCTCTGCTCGGTGCTGCCTCTGGAGCTGGCAATGTCGAAAACTGCTGAACTGGCCCTCCTGGCCTTGCATCATAGGACAATTGGCAATCCGGTGGTCTGGACTGCCACACCTCATACATAACCCATTAGCTGAATGACACACATCCCTAGTGTGCCCTTCCTTATCACAGTAAGTACATCCAATAGGCGCCCCCTGGCGCTGCTGCTGCTTTCTCGGCTGCTGATGCCGAACTGTTGCTGATATCTCAGGTACTGCCGTCCTCCGTGGCGCTCCTGACTCATGAATACGGATGCCGGGCGCTGGCACCGATGTTCGCTGTACTGCTCCTCCGCCCCTGCTCTGAGAATGAGTCCTCTTCTGGCCCCCATGTCTTGTCACCAGCCTTTGTTGGATGAGTTCATGCCTCCGGGCTGCCGTTTAAAACGGCATCAAAAGTCTGATAGTCATGCCCTTCCATTAGCTGTAGAATCTCCAAATGAAGTCCCTGCTGGAACCTCATCGCCTTCTCTGGCTCTGTAGCTACCATCGTCGGTGCAAACCGACTCAGTCTGCAGAACTCCGCTGCATATCCATCCACCGTCCTCCCAGCCTGCTTGAGACTGATAAACCTCTGCTGAAGCTCATACCGTGCAACCACGCCAAAGTACTTGGCCTTGAATCTGGTACGGAAGCTATCCCAGGGAACAGGACGCCTCAGTCCAACCTCTTCTGATGTCCACCAATCGCGGGCAAGATCCTGAAGTATCAGTCTGACCTGATCAATATTCTCTTCTGCTGGAACCTTAGCTGCAGTCAATATGGCCTCAGTATCCTGAAGCCATACATCCGCCGTAATGGCGTCCTCCGTGCCGTCAAAATATCTCGGGTTAAGTCGATAAAACTTCCCCGATGCTCCCGAATCATTCCTAACACTTCTCTCAAGGGCCAATTACAACCCCTGATTCAGTAGCACATTATGTTCCTGCTGTCGGGCCTGCTGTTGCTGATGAGCTGCCACCTGTCGCTGCTGAGTGGCCAAGAATCCCCGGATGACCTCCAGAAGTGCAGTAGCATCAGGTACTGGCGTCGCTGCTGGCACCACGGGGGGTGCAGGAGTTTCCAGAACCTGTGGTTCTACCGGCTCTGATATCACTTCTACTCGGATCTGATCAGGAGATTGCACTCCTTCTGGTTGTTGCCCCGTCGAACCATGCTCTACTGGTTGTTCCTCCATGTTGGCCTCGCCAGCTACTGAGAAAGAAGCACCCCTATATGGAAAGGTACATGATATTAATTGTTAGGACTAGGAAGATTCGAGGATACAATTCAGGGGATCAATCAAGGTGAGGAAAGAGAAATCGAAACAAGAGATTCAAAGGGAACAAGTTTTGATTGAGACTCCTATAATAGTATCACCCCACAAGTCTGAAAAGTCAGACCTGCATGGGCCACCAATAAAACCTTGTCACGCCCTAGTACCAAAATACGGAGACGGACTAGGCCAGCTACTCCATATGAGGTAATCAAACGTCATACGGCGATCGTGGCTGTCAAGAGACAAGGGGGTGTATGCTACATTCAAGTCACCTATGGTCACGCAGAACATCTACGTCTCAATCATTCAAAGCAAGAAAACATCAATTAATGAACATATAAGATAAAGCAGTAAGGCGTCCCTGACGCTTCATCAAAATGGTCATGGGGTTCTAGCTTTATAAGGTAGCTAGCCCAGAGAGTCAAAGTTACATAATTGTATTCAGCTGCAGTCTGATTTAATTACAATTGTGCAAAAGACAAAATGTCTAGATTAGCCGGCTAAACAGGTGCCGGTGGCTAAATGCCAGGACATAAATAAAGATACAAGAGTGGGGGAGAAGAAACCCACTCGAGTCCTCTAACAGTCATGCTCCTAGTATGCACCATTGACGTCAGGGAAGAAAGTCGGATCCTCAGGCTCTGCTACGCGATCTGGCCAAACAAAACCAGCCGGGTCAGCCCCGAAATAGCAAGTACCACAAGGGAGCACAAAAGAGTGAGATAAAATCCAGTCATAAAATAATAATAATAGTAAGCTTCCGGTCGTAACCTCGGTCCACAGCCTGTCCTAGCACGATGGACCAACCCAACAACCAAACAAGGACATGGGTTGGACCACGCACCAGGCAGTCCGTGTCCCTCGGCTACTAGCGGAAGGCCCAAGCACAGTCAAGTCATTTTTCAAGCGGCCATTCATTCCTGCGGCTTTCTATATTTGGCAGAGTTATCCCCGTTATACTGATTAAAAGGAATTCTCAGATCGTGTCAACCCAGCAGGGCTAGCCAAACCATAAGACTTATAACACTTTGATTATGCACCAGTCCCCCGAAGGGCTACCGCGCTAAAACATTTAACACATAGCTCGTAGGAGTCGGATATAGCTATTCGCTATTGGCGAATGAAACCATATCCGTGGCGGCCAACCCGGCACGTCAGGACGGGACCTGGGGTGGCTAGTATGGCACGATCGCGGGATTCTTCCCACCCAATGCATCTACTAAGTTAGTTGCCTAGTTAATCCCTAGGTTATTCTCAGAGTTCACATGTCGTGGTCACATGTTCACTCCCTTAGATGTCGTACATCGTACGAGTACTCCAAGAAGGGATCCGTACTGGTTCAAGGATTCATATGTATGTTTTCCCTTCTTGGTGTAATGCAACACACAACACATACCACGTCATTGTCAACGACCATTACTATGTAAATGCTGGACTCTTGGGAGTACTGGCAGGTATCACGAAGGAACACTTAGCGCATAGGAAAGCACCTCGGTGCTCACATAGGTTGTACGTTGTACACACATAGGATCATCCAGCCTTCACATAGGTAGTCAGACTAGAAATGAAGACTAATACACAAGGGAACATGCGGCCATGACTCATACGGCTGGAAAATGCAGGCGCATGCGGCTGGAAAAGAGTCATGCATATGTGGCCCAAAAGAAGGGGGCGCATGCGGCTCAGGGAGCTACGTCCCATGCGGCTAGAGAGTCGCTGGGCCTATACGGCTGGAACTGCCAGCGCCATGCGGCTGGAAAAATGGTCAAGGCGCATGCGGATGGAGGGTGAGATCTCATGCGGCTGGAGAAGAACAAAGTCCATGCGGCCAGGAAACGAAATCCATGCGACAGCGTTTCTAAAGTAGACTTCTGCGGCTCAAATACTTATGCGGCTACCCTTCTTATGCGGCTGCGAAATGCCTTGTGGTCGAAACTGCCCAACGCTATGCGGCTTTATGCGGCTCAAACGCTTATACGGCTGAGAATTGCACATGCGGCTGCAATGCTCATGCGGCTGCTTTGCTCATGCGGCTAGAAACTGCTCATCTTCCCTGCCAGAGACTGCGTAGGCGAACCACGGAGAACCCAAATAATGCTTCGGCCATAACTTCCTTCAAACAGGTCGAAATCTAACTTTACAAAGGTCAAAACTGTGTAGAATCAAAATTCCTACAACATAGGATCATTGGTTTTCGAAAATAGCCAAGTTTGATAGATCAAAACCATGAAAACCCATAAAACCCTAGATTTTAGGAACTTAGATCTACACAAATCTAGCCATTAAAATCAAATACTTCAAGAACTAAACTTGTAGAGAATGAAGAGAAGAACATTATAGATAAATAATAACAAGAAAAATCAAGAATGGAAAATTTGCTAATCTCCACTTCTGAGCAAGGTGTACTTGCCTATGGAGTGGTGGTTGAGGGAAATAAATGGAGGAGTGAATGAGGAGAGAGAATGAGGAAGAGATTATAAATAGGGTTGGTTAATGAAAACCCAAATCCCTAATGTCTAATCTCTATCCATTCCACTAATGACAAGCCTAAGAGCTACATGCAACCTTTAATAAATAACATACAGAAAATACACATGCTAAATTCGGATACCGTATACGGAATCTATAAAAAATACGTATATCGGGATAGGGGAGTGACATAACGGGACTGCCTGTAGCTGGGAGATTTCTTTATGACTAATGTATTAATCTAGTTATTAGCCTTAGTCCATTTCAGTAGGTACTCCTGACCGTGGTACTCAGGAGTCCCATCCTAGACATGATGCAAGACAAGACTGGATTATTTGTACAAGCACAATCGCCCACGGTGTCCAGGTTACTTATACAGGTCATATCATGTCAGGTAGCCGTCGTAACAGCTTATCAAGATATGCCAGGTTTATCATGTCAAGTTTACTTGTCATGAGTGCGCCACGACGGACCACTATCAGGTCATGTCATGTCTACTTGTCAGGAGTGCACCCCTACGGGTCACTATCGTGTTTAGGTACATACAGGGCATCATAGTGGAAGCATTCAATCAAGAGACCCAATTATACCAGAATTACAAACTACAAGTTGACAATAATAATAGAGAAATAATAATAATAATAATAATAATAAAATAGCTTGGCAAGGCACAGAGAGGAGCCCTGCGGCTCAGGATCACTAGAACCCATACGGCCAGTAAAGCAGAGCGCATACGACTTGGTTAGGACAGGAGCATGCGGCTAGGAAGACAAGGGCACATGCGGTCCCAAGGAGTCGGGTCTCATGCGGCCAGCGGAAGAGTGACCCTCATGCGGCTGGAAAGGATGAGCGCATACGACAAAATAGGGGCCTCAGCTCTATATGGCTGAACTGACCGAGTCCATGCGGCCAGGGGAGGACGATGGCATATGCGGCTGACGGGAAGCAAGTCCATGCGGCTGGCGCTGATCGAAGCTCCATGCGGCCAATGGGAAAGGCTGTATGCGGCCAAGAAGGAAGTAGGCTTATGCGGCTAGGGCAATTTGGACCCCATGCGGCTGGATATGGCGGGCACACATGCGGCTGCATAGTTAAGGGGGGCGCATGCGGCTAGATGGTTCAGGGTCTCATGCGGCTCAATATGGCGGGCACATATGCGGTTCAGGAGGAAGGGCCCTCATGCGACTGGCAGGAATGGGTGTCTATGTGGCTGACGGGAAGAAGTCCATGCGGCTAGGAGTGCAAGGGTTTCATGCGGCTGAGAGCGACTTGCCGAATGAATGTTCATGCGGTCAAGTACTGCCATGCGGCCAGAGAACTGTTCTTCTCCAAAATTTTCGAGAAGAAGAACACCATGAACCCATGCTTCCAAGCTCCATGAAACCTTCATCCAGATTCCAAATCCGAACTTCCATAGGTCAAAATGGGGCAGAACAAAATTCTCTACAACATAAAACCATCAAAACTTAGAAATAACAAGATTAAGTATATCAAAACCCAGGAAATCCGAAAATAAGATAAACTTAGATCTACAAGAATCAGGCCATGGAAAGTAAAACTGCCAAGTACTAAAGTATGTTAGAATGCTGCAAGGAATAGAATGGAACAATAAAATTAGAGTTCCTCCATGAAGCAAGCTGCACTTGCCTGGCCTCTCTCTCTCTCTCTCTGGTAGGTGAAGAGTAAAGATGGAGAAGAAGAAATGAGTAATGAGTAATAATGGAAGAGAGAGTGGGATTGATATTTATGGTGGGAGTGGTAGTAGGTGGGAGTGGTTCTCCACATGATAAACCAAAACAAGCAAGGTCAAATAAACCGAACCGAACCAAGCCAATCAGTGAAATACCAAAATAAATCAAGCAGGAAAACATGCAATATGGGTCAAAATACGTACACGTATTCCAAATACGTAATACGAGATATGGGCATTACATATGTATTACTCAATTGCGACGAGGATGAAGTAGAGAAGCTAGAGGGCAGGATGATGAGTTTACGTCATCTCAATGTAATAATATAAGCTAATATTATTGTACTAATCGGCGGTTGCTTCGTTGTTTTCCAGCACATATAATGATGAGTTGAGGCTGGTTAGACCCTACCTAACAGACGAAGCATTAGAACAAGAAATAAGACGTCATTTTCCTTCTTGGTTGAGCGAATATGTAAGTAGCTCGGTAATTACTGGCCTCTTCTAATGCAACTGCGCAATAAATAACTTATTATCGCTTCTTTGATATTCAAGTCGATCGTCTAATTTCACCCGAGATTGAATTAATTAGAACTCTTGCCAAGGGACCAATTACTTTTGTTAAAATATGGCCAAGTTACTGTGTCAATGGCTTTCGGTTCAAGTCGACAAATGCTCCTATCAGAGACAGCTTCCTGGATCTTGATTCCACAAAAAATAGTTGTTTGTGTATCAAGTCTTCGAACTACAAAGACGTTGATCCAGGAAATGATTTCTTTGGCATCTTACGAGAGATTGTGGAGTTGTCATATAATAATGACAGAGAACCTGCAAAGATCGTGTTGTTCAAGTGTGAATGGTTCGATCCGATTGAAAATCATGGTTAGAAAACTGACAAGCATGGTCTTGTGGATATAAACTACAAGCGTAGATATCAAGGCTACGAACCGTTTGTCCTAGCAACTCAGGCTCAGCTCGTGTACTTCACAGCTTATCCGAGACGGAGAGCAACGAAGTCTGACTGGTGGGCAGTATGCAAGACTAAAGCTAGAGATACTTTTAATGTTGACGAAAAAGCTTACCAGGAGGACGAGCTACCTCTTGTAACCAATATTGTCGATGTGGACTCCACGGAAGTTACGCATTACATGACACATAATGTAGAAGATGTAGAATTATCCGAAGAGGAAGACGAAGCCGAACGAAGGCGAAGATGAAAGTGAAGATGAGAAGGAAGAGGAAGATGAGGTCGAGGAAGACGAACAAGATGATTATTCTGAAGATGATTGAGAGAGATATACTTATCTGAACTTAGATGTTTCTTCTAGAATATATTATCTGGACTTAGATGTTTATTGTAGAATGTATCATCATATGTTGTCTTGGCTATTATCTTGTCTTTGTTGTACTTTCATATTTCTAGTCTCTATTATTTATTGTACTTTTATATTTCTAGTCTCTATTATTTGTTGTACTTTCATATTTCTAGTCTCTATTATTTGTTGTATTATCATATGCTGTTATCAGGTATGGTAGGTCGTCGCGGAGCGTTCCGAGGGGGACGACGAGGTCATGATCCTCTGGTACTTCCAACAGGTACTGCTAGAGGACGGAGTTTTCCTTCGGTACCTCCTACTGGTACCGGCTCTGGATCGTCATCGCCGATTACTCCTCCATATTGGACAGTAGCTGGGCCTGCTGGGACGACGTCACGTGGCATATCTCCTGGGACGAGTAGTTCCAGGCCTGTTGAGAGTGCTCACCCGTCTAGCGTTCCTGCTGCTGATACGACGATGGAGACGGATGAGCAGATGGCGGAGGCTGCACCGACGGCCGAGGCGGCAGCACCGACGGCCGAGGCGGCGGCGCCGACGGCCGACCAGCATCATGCAGATGATGCGTGCGCACCTCCGGAGGAGAGAAGGACGGAGATTTGGGCCGACGGTACAAAGTAGGTATTTTGGTTTATAATTTTTTTTTCTGTTTTTATCATAAATTAACTTTTTTCATGAATATAATATGTTTGTATAGATATCGTCCCCCAGAGGTACAGAGACGTCTAGGCCACATGCTGAGGCATAATTATGGTGGTGCTTGGATTAACTACTCTGATGCTTCGGACGAGAGGAAGGCCTTCTGGTTTGCGCACTTCAAGGTTAAAATATATTTGCTTTTAACATGAATCATATAATTTTTGCATATTATATATAACTGATAAATATTTGGTTTGCGCTCTTCTAGGATATATTTTTCTATCCACCGCACCGGGCCGAGCTTATCGAGGGGATGTTTCCTGCCGTCGCTGCCAAGCTGATCCGCGACGCTATTAATGATCAGAAGGATCGTGATCGTGCCGGAAAGCCGATCCAAGGTTGGATCACCCCTGATCAGTAGAATGCGATAAAGGCTCGATTCGACGAGCCAAGGTACAAGGAGAAGTCGGAGAAGGCCAAGGCGGCTAGGCAACATGCCTCGAAGTGGTGCGGTGGGTCGATTCCGATGACGGAACATTTTCGTCGTCTGGTATGTCTTTCACTTTTAGAAATATTATTTTAATGCAAAACCGATAAATTATTACTAAGATAATATATTTAATTACAGGTAAGGAAGGTCGATAACGCCGACATGGTGACCGTCTTCCTGGCCACCCATCGTCGCGACGGTGACCTTATTGACGAGAGGGACGAGCAGACCTATGTAATTAAGTATTACAATACATTATCTTAATTTAATACTTCGTGTCAATTTTAATATAACTTAGTAAATATGATGCAAATAAATATTCATGTAGTTAGTAATAATAAGTACATTAATTAGAAATTAGAAATTATAGAGTACTATATATACTTTCTAGGCTGAGTATCAGAGGCTGCGGGAACGGGCGGCTGCTAGTACACCTAATGCAGGAGAGGCCGGTACTTCCTCGCAGCCCACTCAAGCTCCGTCGGCGGACGAGCTGTGGATGACCGCCGCTGGTGGACTCCGTAGGGGTACGTACTACGATACGGGATCCTATGGCGCCCTAGTTGTGACCCAGTCCTCTAGGACATCTCCTGCTAGTGTGCATGGTCCACAGCCGTCCCAGGAGTCTGCCCGAGTCCACCAGATGATGGAGTCTCTCCGTGACGACCTGCTACGATAGATCGAGGAGCAGTCTCAGCACCCTACGGACGATCCTGCGATGCTAGCACGATTGGATGCGCTCGACCGCGGCATTATGGACCTCATGGAGACGACTGAGAGGACAGAGCGCACCGTTGGAGGGTTAGAGCGCACGGTGACGGAGCTGCAGACAGGACAGGAGACCATGGCCGAGAGGCTGAGATTGGCGCAGGATTCGATGGTCCAGAGCAGTGATAGAATGTTATCTATCATGGATTCATACCGCCAACGACTTACAGCGTTGGAGCGTGCTGGTCCTCCGGGTGCGCCCTTATCGTCGTCGACTCCGCCGCCTCCACCGCCTTCTTCTTTGACACCGACTCCACCGACGTCACTGCCTGCTCCATCGGTATCGATTTCACTTGAGGAGTATGAGTTGTTCTTATCCCTTCGTCGCGGCGGTGCCCCTCCTGCACCAGATCCCTAGTAGTCCTAGTTAGGACTGTTTGTTTGTGTTTGTTTCATCCTATTCTATTTGTGACTTGGATATTTGTTGGTTGTGTAGACTTGGATGTTTGGATCCTATTTGTTGGATCCTATTCTATTTGTTGGTTGTGTGTAGACTTTGGTTATTTGGTTGTAGACTTTGTTATTTGGT
Organism: Iris pallida; assembly: GCA_029216955.1. Lineage (NCBI taxonomy): Eukaryota > Viridiplantae > Streptophyta > Magnoliopsida > Asparagales > Iridaceae > Iris > Iris pallida. Next base: position 13,490 of record JANAVB010023318.1, read on the forward strand.
GTATTTGGATGTTATTATTCATTTATGTTATTATTCGTTTCAATTGGATGTTAATGTGCTTTTGTGGTTTATGTTTACCGGTGTTGAGTGTTCCACCGAAGGGGTCGGAGAACCCAGGGAGAAAAAAATATCTGTTATACTGTCTTTATGGTTATATTTTTAAACTGCAGGGAGAAAAGGACATTCTGTATTTTATTTTTTTTTCAGATTTATCGACGTTTACCGACGTTTACCGACGTCCACCGACGTACGTTTGCGTCGGTAAACGTCGGTAAATCTGAAAAATTTTCCAGGGTACCGACGTTTACCGACGTCCTTATAAGTCGGAGACCGTCGGTAAGCGTCGCTACACGTCGGTAAAAATTCCTGGAATTACCGACATCTAGTGACATTTTAAACGACGGTAAACGTCGGTAAATTCCCAGGATGTTACCGACGTGTAGCGACTTTAAAAACGTCGCTAATACAATGACGATACGACTGTAGACGTCGGTAATATACCGATGTATTTATACGACGGTAAACGTCGGTACTTGCGACGTTTGGCGACGTTTTAAAGATCAGCGACTTACGTTTCCGCGACAAGCCCAAAACGTCGGTAATTACGTCGGTAAATATTTTTAGCGACGTAATTTGTCGTTTTAGCGACGTCTTTGGGCGTCGCTAAAACGATTTATTTTGGTAGTGTAGTCTTGGTTTGTCAATTCTAGGTCTAAACAAACTAAGTCTATGCAAATCAAGTATCCAAGATAGCTACTAACTCATAGCCTAAGTCACTTGCTAAACCAAGCACAAAACTAAACCATAAGCTAACAAGGCACACAAACTTAGTCATATAATATATATATATTATTCACATTCACATATTTATATACATAGATATATATAGGAAAGCTATATATATAGGCACATACATATATATAGAGAGAAGGAGAGGTAAAAGAGTAAGTGAGTGTGTGTGTGTGTGTGTGTGTGTTTCGCATGTGTGTGAAAGAATATGTGTTAATGTTCTCAAATTTAGTGATAGGTAGGTGTATGTGACATGGGATATATGGTGTCAAAGGGTGTATGAACGCATGTGTGTAAAAGGTTAAAGGTTAACTCAGTTTATAGAAATGCATACATACTTACATTGCATACATGCATATACATACATATCATGTATACATACATACATTGCATACATGCCTACATACATATCATATATGCATACTCTACATTATATTACATTCATTCCTGCATACATGCATACATATAATATATGCATACAAACTCATATATTTAACTCAAATATATGTGAATACATACATTACATTACCTTAACACATATATATATCATTCATTCATATCTCATATACATCCATACTTCAGTTCAGGCATTATATCCATTCATATATCATTAAGTTGCATACATATACTTATTTTTATTACATACATGTTATTCATGCATATTACATACTTACATGCATCTATACATTATATACATTGTATACAACATGTAAAAATAGAAGAGAGAAAAAAATGAGAAAAAATTGAAATAGAAAGGGAAGGGAAAGAAAAATGTAATGAAAAGGAAAAATAGTGAACATATACATGCTTGCATCATATATTCTACATTATCATACATGCTATCATTATATATTGCATTACATTATGTATACATTATGCATTCATATCTATCATTACATGTATACCTTGCATTCATATCAGCATTCATTATATACTTTCATGCATACATTGTATATCATTCTTTCATTCATGCATTTATGCATTGCTTACATACATTATATTGATTGTATTCCTACATGCTTGCATTCAACCATATATATACATTAATGTAAAGAGGATACATATCATATATATATCATTTCATTCATCTAACATATTATGCATTACATACTCTACATTCATTTAATATCCATACTACATAGGCTTATAGGTTACACAAAATGCCTATGTTGCATAGTCACTCTTCTACTTAAAACTAATACAGTACCAATTGGTCCTTCACTAAATTCTAGGATTAAAGTATGTCGTAGCCCTTCGTGTTAGCTTTTCGAAACTTCAAACAGATCTCATTTTCGTGTCCGGAAGCTCCCGAAATCGCGAAAACACCGAAACGCGTTTGTCTTTCGGACAACTGACACTCAAATAATTTTACAAAAATTTCCAGAACGATTTTGGCTTATTAAAATATATATTTGGAAAGCTAACTTCGATACGGTTCTTTAAAAAAAGGGGGAGATTAAACGGAGTTCTAAGCTAAAAGTTATGACATTTCTATGTTGCTTTGGTTAATAAAAACGTGGATGAATATTATGAAGAATTTGAGGTGTTTTGGACAAAAGAAACACATGTAGGCCAAGATACTTGGATACCAACATAGGTATCCAAATTAAACTCATTCTAACCATCCTAACTAAGATCAATCCACTCTCTAACCATTCTAAAACTGAATTTAAATATCTATTTAACTATTATCATACATACATACACATGGGGTGTCCTAATTTGGGATCTATCAAGTAGGACACAAGACACATATCTAAAATCCTCAAGAGAGCTCCAAATGGCCTCAAATTTGAATCTAAAGGGGACACATGCATGATGATGGATCCTACAAATTCAAAACTAATTTATATTCAAAGAAAATCGATTTAGAGGATGGGTTTTACCTATTGGGAGTAGAATCCCAATGAAATCCTTTAGGACACGGCTCCGATACGAAGATCCCTCAAAGTGGACACTTCTCCTTGCACTTCTCTTCCAATCCTTGGTAGCACCCTTCCCTTGGAGAATGGGAATGATTGAGGGAAGATTTGGTGAAGGAATGATTTGATTTGGAGATCAAATCAAAGGGAAGGCTCTCTAAAATTAGGGAAGAACAAAAGAAAATTAAATAAAAGAGGCAAGATTGTAATGAATGAAATGAATCATTCTCCCTAAAGGTGGCTGCCATAAAGAGTCCATTAGGGCTAATGGAAAATGTCCTAATTGTCCCTCTCTAGTCTCATATGGTTAAGTCTAGACTAGGTTCAAGTTTGGGGTCAAAAGGATCTACTTTTGAGTCTCTAACTTAACCATTCTAACATGATAAAAATTAGTCTAACTAACTAACTTAAATGTTGGGTTTTGTGGGCCATGCTTAACTTAATATTGGGTCCCATCTAGAGTTTAAGCTACCCGGGTCACAATACAAGTCGGAATGAGACGAAACTCAAACCCGACTAAACAAATCCAATAAAAACAATATTAAAAATATAAAAAAATCCAAAATATTAAAATATAAAAAAATGACCAAAATCATAATACATCAATTTAAATATTATTAAAATAATCTAAAATTTATCAATTAATCAAAATCCTAAATAATTCAAAAGTCACAAAATGACCAAAATATCCTTAGCCTAAAAAGTTGTAAATAGTCATTCTAATCACATGGTTAGGTCCCCATGGTCATGGTTAGTCTCTAGGCTCAACAGTTCTAGGGTTCACTAGCTAACACATCAAATTATAATTCACAAATTTTAAATAGTATTAAATTAATTAAAATTTTCCATAAATCATAAATCCTATTATTAAATAATAAACTTTTACAAAAGTTCAAAATTACCCTCATTTTAGAAAAGTGAGTGTTACACCCCCTTCCGACTGCACCACCCTCGCGTTTGCCGCTTCCTCCTGCGTCATGTCCCCAAGGGGTACTTTGTAATTTTTATTTTTTAGGGTATCAAGTTGATATCCACCAAAGTTGATGGTATCAAGTTAAATAAAGTTGAATAGTTAATGGTATCAAATTGTAATTTAACAAAAAAAATTATAATTTTGCAGGTAGCTTGTCAAAATTGTGATAAATAATTTTCTGCTGATCAAACCCTAATTAATATCTTTAAGTACGATTAGCCTAATATGTCACTTCTCTTTGTTATTATTTTTTTTTGCTTTCCCTCCCAAATCAGTGGTGTGATTGGTACTTATTTCAGCCAACAAACCGCTGACACTGTCCTCCACCAACAGCTAAAAGTTATTCATTCAGATCTACAACACTTGTTCACGTGCATGCGAGCAGTACATGCTACCTACGGTCTACCAAAATAGTATCAATATTGCACCACCCCCTCATAATTATGATAATTATTATTCCAACCAAAGGAAAGGTCCCTCCCTCGACTTGATTGATGATCATGATGATGAGATTCCATTCCCCCCACTGCCCCTCTGAACAAGAAAAATGTTTAAGCATGTCCACAAAAAAGAAAAAGGCAAAGCTCATCAGTGTCCAGAGTACATGTTCCTTCCTTTCCCTAACTTTTTTTTCTTCTTCTGAGTTGGTCCTTTACAAAATAAAAAATAGAACAATATTTAAATAAAACTAGTGGACACTCACAACCCACAAGGAGAAACAACAAGTAGGTCTATAGACCTAGTCATCATCTCCACTTAGTATTATCTGTAAAAAATTTAGGGGTAATTAGAGTTTAGATTATGTATTTTATTTTATATCAATTTAGAGTTTAAGTTATGATATATCAAATTAATAAGTTTAGGTCCTCAATTTTTTTTATTATACCCTCCATAGTCTCTCTCTCTCTCTCTATATCTCTCTCTCTCTCTCTCTCTCTCTCTCTATATATATATATATATATATATATATATATATATATATATATATATATATATATATATATATATATATATATATATACACTACTGTATAATATCAAAAGTTAGGCTTCATCGTGGAAGTTTTTTTTCCAAAAATATTATTACTTATATCTATACTACTATATAATACTAAAAGTTAGGCTTCACCGTAAAAAATTTATTTCCAAAATATTCTTACTTATATTTACTAATTAAAAGGATTACTTAAAGTTAATAGGGATAACTAGGTAATTACGAGAGGTATTTTTGATCTTTCAAAATAGTCTTACATACATGTATAAGCTAATATAATAATCGTAATATAATAATAAATTTAGAATAATTAATATTGATGACTTTTAGTATTTCTAATAATATACTACTATTATTTGCTCTTTTCAAGTAGCATAAAATACGTGCAACGTACGTGGACAATATATATATATATATATATATATATATATATATATATATATATATATATATATATATATATATATATAGACACACACACACACACACACACACACACACACACACACACACACAAAGGTTTCATTGTTAAGCATGCAAGAACAGATATAATAAAAAAAAACAAAACAAATATTTAAAATATTGAATTTAAACTTTTTAATTGGACAAGTCAAGACTTAAACTCTAACATGTATAAAATTCAGATCTAAACTCTAATTACCCAAAAAAAAATGTTAAAATAAAGTATTATTTAGTAATAGGGTCTTGTATAATAGTTAAAATTATGATTTGGGTCTCGAAAATGACCGGCGCTAGGTTTGGGTTTCCAAATCTCTGTTTATATGCCTACGTGAACAGTAATTTGGAGATCCAAATTCTAATATCGGACATTTTCGAAATACAAATTCTAATATCGGACATTTTCTATGTTTGGAAGCCAAAGAAAAGTTGTTGGAAAGGAAAAATGATTCCCAAGAGGTAGGAAAATAGGGGGGAAAGTGGTTCCTCCCATTTATCTAAGGAATCATTTTTCCTCCAACTTTTCTGCATTTATTACAAAAAGTTTTGACCAAAATATCCATGTTCATAATATTATTTACCATTTTTATCCATAATATCTTTTAGACAAAATATTTCTAAGTAATAATTATTTTTATTAGCACGAGGGTATTTTTGAAAAATTGGCTTGATTTTGTTTTCTTTTTTTACAAACACCAAATACTATAATGAAAATTAAAGATATATTCCGGCTATAATCCCGATCTTTCCAAACACCATAAATGAAAGTTTATAGGAATTATAATTTTCTAAAGGAAAGAAAATACCAAGGAATCAGTTTCCTTTCCTTTCCATTCCGCGAACCAAACGAGGCCTAAAATAAACCCCTCTCATCAATATAATTGCAAAGACTTGAATTTAGTAGGACTATTGTGAGAAATGTAAATGAATTGACATCAGAGTGATTAATTAATTAGAGATAACTAGAGGTTGCTTATCTTTCTCTCTTGTGCCTCTTTTTCTTTATAAGAAGCACCTCCTCCTCTTCCTAATTTCTCCTCCATTTTCTCTCTTGCCATCACTTTCTCTCTCTAAGGAGAGGCAGCAAAGGTGCAACCTCTCACTCAAATAATTAGCTCCTTTCATTTGGTTTTTGAAAAATATGTTTGTTATGATTTATTTTTTCTAATTTAGACTTCATAAAAATCCAATATTTGGAAAACCCAGACTTTTTTTCCCTTTATTTTTTCTCATATCAATAAACTCTTCTCATTTGATTTTTGCAAAATATGATTGTTATGATTTTTTTCCCTCGGAAATTCCTAGTTTTTTTAAGCTCTAGGAGTTCTCTTAAAAATCCATACACTCCTAATTTTGTTTCGCAGATCTGCTCGAATTCTTTTTCTCTCATGAAATCATATATTATTTTCTTATAACTTTTATGTTGTTATTTTTTTTTTTCCGTTATTATTATTTTTTACATTAAAACACATGTTCTATTAAAAATTTATCATTTCGACATCTGATGCGAAGAATCATTTTTTATTTTGTTGCAGGCGTTCTAGAGCTGCTGTTAGATCCGAAGGAACAGCATAGAGGATGCATCAGTTCGCGATGCAGCAGAACGCCTTTGCTGGGTATGGCGAGGACGCGTGGGGCCCAGCCTCTGACCGGAAAACCCCGGTCTTCTGCCCCAAACCGAGGCGGGTCGGGCAGCTCGCCGGACTCGACCCGATAAGGCCCCTCCGATGGCAGGCCAGGTAATTTTCTTCTTGTTTTTTTTTTCCCTTTTCAGTAGTTTTTTCCTTCTTCTTTTTGTTGTCTAACCCCTTTTCTTTTGACTTTTTGCAGTTATAGAGCCGATGTTTGTGATTCCGTGGTTGGGCAGGAGCTTCTTGACATATTTTTAGTTAAGGTGAGGCTTCTCTGCAAAATTTTAATCTTGGCCAAAAATCCTAGTCAAACATGGGAAATACGATAAAAGTATAGGACTTTGGTGCGTAATTGTTCCAATATGATCAATTTGCTAAACACCTCATTAGTTAATTCTATTAATATCAAGTCCTGTTTTTGGTTGAATCTTGGCCAGTTCACTAGTCAGGCATTGCAAATAAGATAAAATTATAGGACTTTGGTGCATAAATGTTCCAATATGATCAATTTGCTAAAAGCCCCTTGTTACTTAATTATATTAATATCTAGTCCTGTATTTATTTGATTCTAACAGGGTGGAGAGGTAGCCTCGTCGCCTCCCTTCTTCTGCGGCTCCCCGCCGGGCCGGGCGGCTAACCCGGTGGTCCGCGATGCCCGGTTCGGGCAGGACAGGCCTGTCGCGTCTCCGATGGACCTGTCCGGCTCGCCGGTCTCCCCGCGGAAAGCATGCGGTCCGCGGGGGACCAAGTTCGGGTTCATGCCGGCCGAGGTCCGTGTCGAGGGCTTCGACTGCCTCGACCGGGGCCGCCGCGGCGGCCAGAGCATTGCGGCGATGGCTTAAGTACAACATATACAATGGTTGCTCTCGATCCTTAGTTATTAACACATGCAAAATGCAATGCAAGGATTAATTAGGAAGTGAATTTGTGTTGAGGGAATTAAATTTGTGTTGTAATATAATATATATGGTTGTAAGTAAAGGGAGGGTGGTAAGCTTAGGTCAAGATAAGTAACCTCTAAATGGTTTTTTTAGGTTTTGTTGAAGAGAGTTGGGAGTTGTTGGGTTCTCTACTAGTTTCTTGAGGGAGGAAGTGTGTTTTGTATCAATCTTTGTATTTTGAAGGGGGGTTAAAATGGACCTAAAATCTGTATAAAAAATGGTAGGCAATGGGTCCAATTATCATTGTCATGGAATGTGTATATATATTTCTTTCCTATAAAAATAATTTTGTATGTTTGGTAACTGGCATATGGTAAACCATAAGGAAAGGAATATTTGGAATTACAATAATTGAAAGAAAGTGCATGGAAATTCATGAAATTTTTTGTTTCCTATTAGGTCACGTTTGTTTCGCATAATGGTTGGAAAAGGAAACCAATTTTTTTAATTTTTTTCTATGGGAAATTATAATTTTTATTGATTTTTTTTTCGATATTTGAAAATGTCAAGGAATTTGAAAACGAAAGTGAATATTTCAATGTGGAAAAGTGATTTATTGTTGGGATGAATATAATCAATTTTTTTTCTTCTAATTTTTCTTGCATTAGAAATTATTTTTCTTTCCTTCTCAATTCCTTTGACACCCAATGTCACGACCCGATCCCAAATGATTGGATCGAACCGGATCATGCCCAGCCTGCACCGTTGTTGAGACGGCGGCAGTAAGCTGTTCCATTAGCAGGTAACCATAACAACATCTATATTTGTCACAACTCAATATTCGAAAATTGAAACTTTATTAAACATTTGAAATAAATACAACTGGAATTTAAAATTACTGAAATAAATTGCTGAATTCAAATAAACAGAGTTTTTCAAATGAAACAACAAAACTGAAAAGATAATCTATCTAAGCATTCGGCTCAACGGCCTCAGTCCCTGCGTCCTCCAAAGGGGACTCTGACAGCACTACGGGGTACAGAACAGGGTCGTAGTAGCTGCTGATTAACAGCTCTGCATCCTCATAGTCCCCTAAAAATGTTATCTCCAGTCAGGAGGGAGCAAAGTACAATTCATGCTAATTTGACAGTTGAAATAATAATAGAATCATGCACTTTTAAACAATTTAGAAATGAACAGTTTTCTAACAGTAAAACAGTGTGATTTGAATAGGCAATGAATATGACCGGCTTGGGTTTGTTACAGTTCAGATACGGCTTATCCCCGTGTGTATGAGGGGTAAGCTAGTACAGTTCTAAATTATTTTGGGATGTGGTCATACTCATTACACTACTCCCCAAGTCTCAAACAGTTACAGTAGTTACAGTCAGTGCTCTCAGAGAGAGTTCCATGTTGCATCGTGGTTTAAACTTGCATTAAAACGATTACTAAATAACTGTAAACTAACATTGAATGTACTTGCCTCAATATGTGTCACGCCCCAGAACCAGAATACTGGAGAGCGGGGGCAGACATAGCCAGCTACGTATAACGGAATGGGATCCACACCGCTATACGGTCACGGCTGTCTAGATATGTGAGGGTTTCACTACAATCCATCAGTCTCTTAAGGTCATAAAATAGCCTATTGTCTCAATCTCAACCAACTAATAATAATCACAAGATATCAGATCTCTAAATATACAATTGTAAGGCGTCCCAAACATTACATATCCAGATGATCATGAAGCTAGTCGTTACAAAATGTGAGGACTAGCAAGAGTTCAGTCATACATGATCAACCCCCGGGGCTTGTCAATCATGTTACAGCCCGTAGGCAGACAGTAAGTAAGTACAATCGAGCTAACACTTGCTCGTCGGCTAAACGCCTCAAAAGAATAATTTACAATATTACAGTGGGAGAACAAAAGAAACCCACTCGATGCCCTGGTTACGCCTGGTGACCACCATCGGGCTGGAAAGCAGGGAGATCCTTTGGTGCTGTTCCGGTATCTGGCCATACAAAACCAGCTGGGTCAGACCCCAGAAAGAGCAAGTGCCACAAAGGAGGCTTTACTTAAGAACTAAAGCCAGCAAATTAACACAATAATATAGTTACATAATAAGAGACAGTAATTTAAGAAAAAACATGATAGGTAATTATAAAAGACAATCTTGCATAGAATCACTAAAAGACAGGACATATGGAAAAGCATGCCAGGATGATATACGATGAGATAACCATGGAACTATTCAGATAGCTAGGTTACAACCCGTAAACCAAACAAGGACCGGGGTTGTAACCCTTTGTCTGAACGGAACTTGGTTTCTCTCACCATTTATCGGCAAGATAAATATAAGAAATCAGGTCAAGTAACAATCTGGAGTGACAATCATTATAGTGATAATCTGGAGTGACAATCATTATAGTGACAATCTGGAGTGACAATAATTCAATCATTCTGGTACAATCTTGCAATCAATCAATTCTAGACAATACCATACTGGACTAGACTCCATCCAATCAATCACGGCCAATCATTGCCTACGGCTTTCTACATTAACTAACTAGGGTTATCACAATCCTAGTTACTAGCAAGATGCAATGAGATGCTCCAAGTAGTCACAGGCCCTGCAGCTATCCAGGTTATCCAGGCAATCATTATAGTGACAATTAAGAGAGTACAAGCATTTGAGTGACAATAGAGTTCAATCGTTTAAAGTGACAATCAAGAGTGCCCCACATAACAGTGGGCTGGAAATGTGCCCTACTCGTCGGCAGGCTACAAGTCCAAGCATTTGCGGCCGGGGATAACGGGATCGCCTGTAACTGGAAAAACATCTCTTCATGACTAGTGAATTATACTAATTATTAACCTTAGTCCATTTCAGTGGGTACTCCTGACCGTGGTACTCAGGAGTCCCCTCCTAGACATGATGCAAGACAGGACTGGATTATTTGTACAAGCACAATCGCCCACGGTGTCATGATTAATTAAACAGGTCATGTCATGTCAGGTAGCCGTCGCAACAGCTATTCGAGATAATCATGTCAGGTTATCATGCCAAGTGTACTTTGTCAGGAGTGCACCACGACGGGCCACTATCAGGTCATGTCAGGCTATTATGTCAGGAGTGCACCACTACGGGTCACTATCACGTCATGCTCAATTATCAATTCCAAACATATCAAGTAAATTCGTGATTATCAAGTTCAGGACAAAAGGCGTAAGGATATAAAATGGACGTAAAATATCTAATAAAATATCAATATACAGGGCTATAGAAGAGCCAAGCTTAAGGAAAATAAAACCAAACTGGCACGCTGACATAAGACCAAGTCAGCCAAGGGCCATACGCTCAGTGCAAAAGTCATACGCTCAGTGCAAGTCATACGCTCAGGTCAGGCTACGCTCAGGCCAACCTACGCTCAGGTCAAGCCACGCTCAGGTCATACGCTTCCAAAAGGCAGCGTATGGGGTCCATACGACTCCTTGTCAAGCAAGCGAGCGTATGTGAGTCATACGCTCCCAAAAGGCAGCGTATGGGGTCCATACGACTCCTTGTCAAGCAAGCGAGCGTATGCGAGTCATACGCTCCCAAAAGGCAGCGTATGGGGTCCATACGACTCCTTGTCAAGCAAGCGAGCGTATGCGAGTCATACGCTCCCAAAAGGCAGCGTATGGGGACTGCGCTGCGCTAAAGAGCGCGCGCAACTCAGTGGCACAAGCTAAAAAGCTCGTGCACTGCTCACTGTCTTCTCCAAACAGCAAGAACTCCATGGTTGAACCCAAAGCTTCAAAAGTCCATAACTTGGTCAAAATAAGTCCAAATTCGACTTTCAAATGATCAAAATTGGGTAGAATGAAATTCTCTACAACATGGAACCATCAAAACTAGAAAACAAAGAAGTTTGATAGATCAAAACCACCAAAATCCGAAAACACTTTAATTCTAGATCTACAAAATTCTAAGCTCCAAATGGAGAAAACCCAAGTTCTAATATTGCTACAAATGAGCTAATAAAACTATTAGACAAATAAAATGTAGCCCTCAAGTGATAGCAAGATGCAACTTGCCTAGACCTCTCTCTCCCTCTCTTTGGTAGGTAAGGAAGTAAATGAGGAAGAAGAAGATGATTATGAAGAGAGAGAAAGAAGAATAGGTACTAAATATGAGTGGTGGAGGTAGGTAGGGGGTTCACCCCTTGGTTCATAATGAACCAAGAGCAATCCCAAACCGAACCAAGCCGAACCAACCCAGGAATAAACCAAGCCCAAATAAACCAATGAATCATTAAAAGTAATTAAACTATCAATGACAATAAAACCAAGCCAATGCAAAATAAACCAAGACAACTAACCATGAATAAATAAAATATGGGTCCAAAACACGTATACGTACACTAAATACGTATCACGAATTTGGGACATTACAATATGGATTGGACTGGAAAGATTGAAGACTTCGAGATGGGAAATTAGGATCGTCCTCGAATTCCTACATTCGAGAAATTGACTCATAATCCAGGGTTACCAAGCTAACTATACTAGTTGAAATCTCTAATTGTGTCCTAATCAATTTTAAATCTTTATTTATTAAACACGAACAAAAATGCGATTATTGGTGCGTTGAATTAATAACGAGGGAAAGATCGTTTAAACTTTGTATTTTGAAAAAACTCGTAGTTTCCAATTTAATTGATTAAAACTTTGTATTTTCGTATTTATACATATAAAACTAAATTTCTTATTTTAATGAGAAATACATGATCGTTGTTTTAATATTAAAACTTGTAATTTTAATGTGAGAAAACTTTATTAATTTTTATATGAAAATAATTATCATTAGATTTACGCGTATGCTACAAGAACTCGCAAAACCAGAAAACAGCAGAAAATCCTACGCTACCAAAATACAAGTCACAGAACCAACAACCAGCTGTGCTTATGCCCATTACAATTTATTTACATAAATTGAAATAAGACGAAATGGTCGTTAGTTCTAAAACTTCCTATAATTTAATTATGAGTAAATTAAATAATAATAAAATAAATTGAATATTTAACGAGTCTCAGATATGGTCCAATCGTCATATAGGCTAATGCCTCAACGTCCGGACGAAGCCGGTTTCGTTTGCACTTAGCCGGGGCCCATTGACCGAACGTCGCCCAAAATCCAAAATATTTATATTTTTCCGAAATCTATTTTAAAATCATTTTAAAAATATAATTAAATTTTACGGAAAATCCGACAGCATTTCCTCTATTTTTGGTCAACCCAAAAACTGGAAAAGTGTGCCAATATTTTCCTGCAAAATCCCAAACCAGGGAATCCCAATAATATATATATAAATAACCACAATCATTCTCAAATTAATTCGGAACGACCCAAAACGAATTTGGGAATCCGAAACCAAACCAAAACCATCACAGCACAAAATCGGAGAGATTCGAAAACCAAAATATCTAGAAAACCATTTCCGAAAAGTTTCGGAAATAATTAAAACCAACTAACAGAAGCTTTCCGAAGGTTCTCGGGAAATCCCGAAACGAACAGAACTAAACCAAATCCACAGAATAAATCTAACAATGGTTCCGAAAAAATTCTCGGAACCAAACACGTAATCGAAAACCGAATTTTCGAAGAAATTCGTGGACCAAATATCATCATTGACACGGGGAGGGACGAACTACTGTGATTAACCAGGGATTACCCAAATCGACGGAATCCGAAGGGTTGCCTCGGACTCGGGATGCGCCAATCCACAGATCGGACTCGATCTCCAGCGAAGAGTGCTGGACAGGAGCTTTCCAGAACATCGGACACGTCTCGGGATGCGCCGGGGGAGAACAGCGTCCGCGTGCTAGGGCACGGGAAGCCGCGGGGTCGCACTGGCCGGCGGCGGTGGGGCGCCGGGACTGCGGCCGGGTCGCGCGGATCGGCGCCGCTGGGGCGGCCGGGAAGGTCGGCGAGACGCTGGGGAGGGCGCCGCACAGAGGCTGAGTCTCATTCCAGACGCTTAAGATTCATTCTCTTCTAACCGCATGAACCCGGGTCTGCTCCAGCCGCATGGACTCACTTTTCCTCAGCCGCATGCACGCTCATCTTTCCCCAGCCGCATATGCTCGTGATCATTCAGCCGCATGGGACTCAGTCCATTCCCAGCCGCATGAGAATCCACTTCTCAGCCGCATGAATGCTATGACTTAGTCGCATGCGTCCCTCCCCCTTCCTGGCCGCATATACCTGATTGATAGCCTGCCGCATACGCACAACTTCTCTTCAGCCGCATGAGCTGCTCTTATTCCGAGCCGTATGGGCTCTTAAACCCCGACCCGCATGGACTCTTTTCCCCAGCCGCGTGAAGCTTACTTTCCTCTGGCCGCATGACACTCCGCTGTATGACCCTGAACTCCCTTAAGCCGCATGCATTCCCTTAGACCCGAGTCCCCTCCAGCCGCATGGGCTTCTCCCTCCTCGGCCGCATGAGATCATTCTTGGCCGCCTATGCTCGAGCCGCATGGCTCTTTCCCTGGCTTGTATTTTATTATTTAATGATCGTTATTAACTCGTACTTGTAACGCCCTGTGTAACTTGAGTTCCTATAGCGTACACCTTACCCTATTGTATATTTTTATGCCTATTTTATATCCTTACGCCTTTTTTCCGAACTTGATAATCCCGATTTGATTGACATGACAATTGTACCTGACATGATGTGACCAAGAACTGACATGCTTGATAGTGGCCCGCCGTGGTGCACTCCTGATATGATAACTTGACCTGCTATACATGCCACGACAGTGACCCGTAGTGGTGCACTCTTGACAAGTACCCTGACATGCTTGATAGTGGCCCGTCGTGGCGCACTCTTGATTAGTAATAATGATAATGATAGTGGCCCATCGTGGTGCACTCTTGACAAATCAATTCATTGGCCTGGACACCGTGGATGATTGTGCTTGTATAAACTACTAGTCCGGTTGTGTCTTGCATCATGTCTAGGGCATGATCCCTGAGTACCACGGTCAGGGATTTATACTGAATCTGGCTAGGTTAATGACTAGATTGATCAAATAGTTCATGGAGAATTTTTCAGTTACATGTTGCCCCTTTGATCCCGGCCTTATATATATATATATATATATATATATATATATATATATATATATATATATATATATATATATATATATATATATATATATATATCCGTCGAGATGAGCGCACTTCCAGCCCGCCGTCGAGTGTGGTACCTTAGGACACATGTATCTTACTACAGTGTGTCTGCTATATCATGCTATCTTTTCCTTTTCTTGCTGGGATTACTCAGGTAGTAACAAACAGGTAACCGGACTTGGAATTCTCATTGCATCTTGCTAGTAACTAAGGCTTGTGATAACCCTAGTTAGTTAAAGTATCAAGCCGTACTTATTGCTTGGCCGTGAATGATTGGATGGAGTCTAGACTTGTCTTGATCATGTACAAGATTGTTATATGACCTGTCTTCTTATATTATCTTGCCGATAAATGGTGGGAGAAGCCAAGCTCTGTTCAGACGAAGGGTTACAACCCCGGTCCTTGTTTGGTTTACGGGTTGTAACCTGGTTATCTGAATAGTCCCATGGTTATCTCATCGTATATCACCTGTCATGCTTGATACGGTTTACCTTACTAACAGGATTTGGAGACGGAGTTCTGTTCAGACGAAGAGTTACAACCCCGGTCCTTGTTTGGTTTAAGGGTTGTGACCTGGCTACTTGAATGGTTCCCTCATACTCTATTTTGACTGTTGTTATTCATTTAATATCAAGCTCTTTTATTACTGTCTTTTGTCTGTAATTATATTCTTGTGCTAATTGCTGGTTTTAGTTCCTAAGTGAAGCCTCCTTTGTGGCACTTGCTCTTTCTGGGGTCTAACCCAGCTGGTTTTGTATGGCCAGATACCGGAGCAGCACCAGAGGATCTACCGACCTTCCAGCCACATGGTGACCACTAGAGGGAATCCTGGCAACGAGTGGGTTTATTTTTGGCTCTCCCACTCTATTGTAAAATTATTCTTTTGAGGCGTTTAGCCGCCGAGCAAGTGTTAGCTCGTGTACATTTTTACTTACTGTCTGCCTACGGGCTGTAACATGATTGGCAACCTAGGGTTGATCATGTATGACTAAACTCTTGCTAGTCCTCACATTTTGTAACGACTAGCTTCATGATCAGCCGAATATGTAATATTTGGGACGTCTTACTATTGTATATTTGGTGATCTTACATCTTGTAACATCTACTTACTTGCTTATGATTGAGACACTAGGCTTGTTATTGACCATAAGAGACTGATGGATTGTAGATAAACTCTCACATATCTAGACAGCCGTGACCGTATAGTGGAGTGGATTCCATTTCATTATACGTAGCTGGCTATGTCCGCCCCCGCTCTCCAGTATTCTTGTTCTGGGGCGTGACAACAACGGGTCACTATAAAGAAATTCTAAACATGGCATAAATTGTAAAATACAATAAATCCGGAAAAGCATGGAAACACATATCATATCACATAAGAAATATTCGAAAGGAAAGACATATCCTAACATGTGAGAAGGGATAAGTAAAAGTAACTAATTGGCATAAAAATAATAATTGAATCTGTGCTAGTGTTAGGTGTACAAAGGGTGTACAATTATTTTCTAACTGTACAAGATCATCAATTCATGTTAAAAAATTTATCGCAGTCGAAGAAAACTCAAAACGTCAAGTACAGAAAACATGCCAAAAGATCAAAACTATGATTGAAGTTATCAATCGCATATGAACTCCAGTTAAAGTGAAACAAGAAGATTCTTGAAGCCAAGATAAAGATCTACAACTTTCATGTTGGGAGTTGGGAGAAATTCTGACCACAAATCAGCCAAATAGGACATAAAATAGCCAAAATAGGCACTATGCGGCCTTCTGCGGCACTATGCGACAGGCTGCACTATGCGGCACTATGCGGCAGGCTACACTATACGGCAGGCTGAGCTATGCGGCACTAGGCGGCAAGCTGCACTATGCGGCAGGCTGAGCTATACGGCACTATGCGGCAGGCTGCACTATGCGGCAGGCTACACTATACGGCAGGCTGAGCTATGCGGCACTAGGCGGCAAGCTGCACTATGCGGCAGGCTGAGCTATACGGCACTATGCGGCAGGCTGCACTATGCGGCAGGCTGCGCTATGCGGCACTATGCGGCATGCTGCATTATACGGCACTATTCATCGTCTCTGCCAGATCCAGGACAGATGAACATAGAAGATGTCCAAAACTTTCTTTGACCATAACTTCCTCAAAACAAGTCGAAATCTAACTTTTCAAAAGTCAAAATTGTGTAGAATCAAATTCTCTACCACATGGAATAATTAGTTTTCGAAAACAAGTAATTTTGATAGATCAAAACCCAAAAAAATCGAAAATAAAGTAAACTTAGTTCTACAAAAATTTATCCACCAAGATAAAAAATGCTAAGTTCTAAAGATGCTTAGAATCATGTAAGAAAGAGTTTAAAAAAAACAAAATAACATTTGTCCAACATTTGGCAAGATGTACTTGCCTTAGGTTGGAGGAGAAAATGTAGAGGAAGAAGATGAAGAGAATGAAAATAATGGAGGAGAGAGAGAGGAGTTGGGTTTTTAGATAAAATTCTTCTCATCTAAAACCAACCCAAACCAAGTCTTGCCAAGTTGAACCAAACCAAATTAAACCAAGTCAAAATTAAACCAAAGCAAGGCTAAGAAGACAAGTCAAAATGCGGGTCACCTGACAAAGGACAGAATTCCGTATACGTACACTGAAAATACGTATAATCAGAAAATGGGAGTGACAGGCAAGCCGTCGGCATACAATGGTGCACTTGCGATATGTCGGTCAAGGAGAAAATCTATAAATTGGAAAAAAAATTTAAAGCGTTCCGAAATTCAAGAAAATATAAAACACAGTATAAAAATACGTATCCGTATATAAATATTGATACAGTGAGACGAGTCTCACACCGCCGGCTGCCGTCCAACACCCCCACCCACTCCCCCTCCCCCCCCCGCTGCCTGCCGCGCGCTCCCGACGGCGGCCGCCGCCGCTGCTGCTATTGCTGTTGTTGTTGTTGTTGTTGTTGTTGTTGTTGTTGTTGCTGCTGCTGCTAAGCGGGAGCGGGGGAGGGGGAGCGGGGGCGGAGCGGGCGCGGGGGCAGAGCTGGTGCGTGGGGGCGGCGGAATGGGGGAGCGGTGGTGGTGCGGAGCGGTGGTGGTGTTGGTGAAGGTGGTGGTGTTGGTGGCGATGGTGATGGTGATGGTGATGGTGATGGTGGTGGTGATAGTGAAGGTGGTGGTAATGATGGTGGTGGTGGTGGTGGACGCGGCAGCGGTGAGGCGGGGGCTGGGGCACGGCAGCGACGGGACGGGGGCGCGGCAAGCAGCGGAACGGATTTAAGTTTGTGAGTGAGAAGACGAGGGTAATTTCGTCAAAAAATATCTGTTAAAGGGTTTTGACCGTCAGTCATGGATGATTTTCGTCAAAAGTGGAAGATTTCATACATTATGATAAAGAAGTGAGGTGCACCTTAAATTTGGATAAAGCAAGTGAAATACGACTTAAAAATTTTCTATAACATTTGAAGTACAACTTCTTTGAATCTCCACTTTCTGGCTGTTTCAATATTGAACCAGATATTGAAAGTGGACTTTCAATGAATACTTACTTTCATCCTCCACTTTCAAGCAATTAAACAAACAATCATTACAAAACATGATCATTGAGGTGGTTACTACGGCGATATTTTGAAGTGTAGGGGTGAGACTCGGAAGTCATTAGGCAAGTAGCGTGAAGAGATTGCAGAGAATAAGAAGCATGCTCTCCATATGAGTCGTAAGGGAGGTTTTTTTAACATATTTATAACTTATTTGTAACAACTTAGAGCATCCACAGTGAAAAAAGTTTTAAGTGCTATATTTTTATTTTAGTCCAAATTTTGTAGCACTTGAAAGCTGCAATGAGCACTTGTCCATACTTGAAAATTGCTTAGCTCCTCTACATTAATTTTTGGGCTCACAAATATTAACCATTTTTACCAAATAAGGAAGAAAAATACAGAGGAAAAAGAAAGAAAGAAAATCTTATCAAACATTAAAAAAAAAAAAAGAGAAAAAGAAGAGAAAGATTAATTTGGAGTATTTTTTTGGAGTGTACCATTGTTTGCCAATATCAAGAAGATACTCCATAAATAATAATTTACATAATTTCTAATAATTTGGAGTATGTGTTTGAAATGTCTTCATTGTAAATGCTCTTAAGAATACAAATATAAAAACAATATTTTATCAAGAATACAAATGTAGACTCAATATAGAAAGATAAACTCTTGAATCAATCCATCAAACAGACGGAATCTAATTTTTTTATCAAAATTTAATACACCCAAATAAGCTACGATCATAAAATAATCCAAAACACATTGTATTCTTCTACAAATGAGGTCTGAACCTTCACTCATAAAACTTAGATCCTAATCTTATGCCATGATGGCGATCAAAGTACATTTTTAGGATTTTGATATTTTGGCAACAGTAGCAATAGCATTGGAAGTGAATAGCTACATATAAAGATGCTGGCTAGAATTACTTTGTGTTATATTATGGTTGAATTGTATGGCTATGAAAGAAAGTAAAGAAATGTAGGAGAGACACAAAATAAAATGAATCAGAGACACTTTTGTCGACGTATTCGTCGAAGGATCCGATATCTTGCTTCGAGGTTCATTCAATCATTCTTCTTATTCTTTAATCGAGACTTTCTGACCAAGCAATCCACAAACAATCGACATCGAACTCCTTCGAAACACAAGTTAAAAATCTCGATCGAGTATTTCATTTTCGTGTGTGGCGTACGATCTTATTCCTCGACAAGGAGCTGTATACCATATTCATATCAATGTGGGCATATCAATGTGGGCAATCAGATTCAGCTCATGGAGTCTACTCAATTTAGAGTTGTTTTTCATATCACTGGAGAAAGGGCTTTGATGATGATGAAATTTGAAAGATTTTTAATCACTACATTTGTCATAATCCTATGAAAGATAAGTTTCATATGTAAACTCATCTTAAAATAACAAATAACAATAAATATAAACACCTTATTTAATGGAAGATAAAATTTCTCTTCGAAGTTGGTAGTAAAGGAGTTGGAAGAAGATTTCTTCATAACAAATAACTCCTGAACAAAAATATCTTCGTATATCTTGCAAGATGACTAGTCCAAAACTCAGACTCACCTCTATCTCGTGCCGCGTTTTTGTCTTGGTTGAATATGATCCCACCTTATAGACAATATTCACTTCAGTATCAAGTCGTTACATAAAAAATATCCTCATGAATCAATACCTGAGGTCTCTCCAATTTCTTCTTGCGCCTCTATCAGATGTTCTACATTGAATGTACATTTGTGATTTTGGGGTTTTTAATTTCAAACTAAGACTAGCTTTTTTAAGAACTATGCAGCATGTCACATAAAGTTAAGTGATATAAAAAATTTGTTTTTGTTTCCAGCAAAGGTATATAATATTATTTTATTTTGAGATGTCTGACAATATGCACGGAACATTGTATATGCTGTATTGCATGCATGTTGGACCAACTGTCTCCCAACTTTCACCAAATAAATGAAAAGAATAATAAACCCCCGTAACTTGATTCACTGATCTTCCGCCACTCACCCAGGATCTTATACCTCTTCTCACTCGAGTTGGGTAAGGTATATGAATGTGGTTAGTTGTCACGAAATGAGTAGTGATTCAACTGCACCAAAGGGAGTATGAACATGTACACACAGACGATCTTGCAGAAAATTTGTTGTACAATAACAAATTTTACCGAAATTACTGGTGGGATAACAAATTCTACAAAATTACAAAGAAGATAACTTTCCGACAGAGGGTGTGGCGGAAATTGGACATGTCCAATTTCCGCCACTCCGACTGTCGGAAATTGGGTATTTGCGGTTGCATGCCAAGTCTGCTTTGTTGTGGAGGGGGGGGGGGGGGACTTAATGGCTTGGTGGGGGTGGGGGGGGAGAGAGAGAGTTAATGGCTTGCATGGCTTCAGGCTTTAAGTGGAGGGGAGGGATGCGGCTTTAAATAGGCATTTACGATCAACTATAAGAACGTCGATTAAACCTTCTTTATAAGTTAATCCATTTAGGATGCCACCAACCGAGTATAATATTGTTACAATAGAGCCTTACGGACCGCGGAGTAAACCGCAGTATAAACCGTGTGACACGTGTCCGGGCCTGATTGGCCCGGACTTTATTGCCTATGTTAGCAGGGGGAGGGTGATGTCAGCAAAATTGGTCTGACAAATCAGGACTGGACACGTGGCAAAAAAAAAATCGGTTTCGATTTTGTTTTCGGGCTGCCAAGTATTATTGATATTGTTATACTTTGATCCATGTTGGTAGATTAGCTTCTAAATATTGGCAGATGAAAAGAACTGAAAGAGTGAGTTGAATCCTTCTACTTCTTCTGGATAGAACTTTGATAAAATTAAAATAAGATTGAGTTGAGAGAGAAAGAAACAGAATATAGAAATTTCAGATTAAAAAGTTCTAATTTATAAGGATGATCCCGAAATTGAAATAGACGTTGAAAGAGCCGTTGAGAAAATAGCGGTTGAGAAAATAGGCCGAAACTGAATAGACGTTAAAAGAGCCGTTGATAAAAATAGTCGTTGATAAAATAGGTCAAAACTGAATAGACGTTGAAAGAGCCGTTGATAAAATAGCCGGTGATAAAATAGCCAGTGATAAAATAGCCATTAATAAACCACCATCCAACAATTCCAACCACAAACCAACCCCCCCTGTAACACCCAGTTTTCTGAAATTGGGGTATTTTTGAAAATTTATTATTTTTCTATTATTTATTAATGGTATTTTAGTCATGATATGATTTTTGGTGATCTTTAGTTATTTAAAACTATTTTCTAAGTCATGACTTATGACTTTGTGATTCTACTAGTATAACCCTAGTGTAAACCCTAGTTATTTCTTGACCTAGAAGTTTGCCATGACCATGTGAGCCTAGCCATAGGCTTAGAACACCAAATTAGTGATTTTAGACTAAAAGGGTATTTTGGTAATTTTCTAGGATTTATTTGGAATTATTGGATTTATGTGTTTTTATTATTATTTAATTATTGATTAGTGTCATGTTAGTCCCTAACCTAGTTTAGCACTAATCTAGAGGTTAGTTACTAATCTAGAGGCTTGAGGATAGATATTAGTCTTTGATTAAAGTAGGATAAATATCTAGATATTTATACATGTGATATTTTGCTTGAATCACTCAAAATATCAACCCATGGCACCAAAGTCTTTGCCTTCTCCATGAAGGAAAGCTAAAGACACCCCCCCTGCCATGGTCGGCCAAGGACCCCCCCCCCCCCAGCAGCCACACCATTCTATATAACCCCATCACATTAATTCATGATTATTTTACATGAATTTAAACCTAGAAAAATCCCATTCCTTCAAACCTCCACAACTTGATCAATTTTGATCCAAATCACCTCTAGTTTCTTGCTTTGGACTCCCCTACACTAGAGGATACTAGTTAGGGCCTGCTATCAAGGATTTGTGGAGCTTTGGACATCACCAAGAGGAGAGGACACCCCCCCTACTTGGGTGTTTTCTTGAGTTTTCACCAAATAGGTAAATACCCATAAACCTCGCTAATATCCTGTTTTTTCTTCATAAATGCATACATATAGGTCTACCCTAACTGTGGGTCAAGTTTGGTAGAAAATAGGATTGGTTTGGTGTCCGTATCGGACATGTATCTGTGTTTGAAAACCCTTGTTTGATGAAATGCCACAAAGGATTTGTTTTTGTTAAAATATAAAACAAATTTCATTTTTGGATAGCCCTAGACTTGTAGGTTACAACCCAAGTGGACTGAGCACATTTTTGTGCTGTGTCCGTGTCCAAAATGGACACGAACTCACTGCACGGGCACGCGCGCGCATGCCCTGCTACCACCCCCTTCGTGCTCACTGCACAGGGCACTAGGACAAGTGAAATTTGACTTGGACACGGGGGTAATGTCTGCGAACATGCCCCCAAAGTTTCACAGTGTCTCATTTTGTATCGGACACGCAATCACCCACGCACTGGACACGCACTGACAGTGCACGCGCGCACAGACCCAGTTTTCCCACTTGGACACGGCCTTCGTGTAAGCCCCCTGAATTTCTCGAATTATTTTTCGAATTTTCTAATGAATTATTTTCAATAATTCATTCCTATATAATTAATTTTGATCTTAAATGCTCTTTACCGTGACTTGGAATTCTAGAGCATTAGGGATGCCAGTCTCTGGAAACATCCTTCTTGGAGTTTGTAGTAGACGAGATTATCTTCACATTGATATTTCGTGTCCCACTCGAACTCATTCCCTTGTGCTCTTTTTGCTTCGCACAAGTTCGGGTCAATATTAGACCATTTAATTATTAATTGAATTCCCACTCTTTTTCTTGATCAGCATACGCGCGTTACCATGACTTTTAATTTAGGAGCACCAGACCAGTCGTTTTCTCAGAACCAACTTGTCATGCCTGATCTACTCGAGACGCTCTTCACCCATGACCTTCGTGTCCCACTCAGACACTCCATTTTGTGCTCCATTTCCTTCGCACAACTTTCGGTTCAATTTAGGCCAATTAATTATCTACCGTAAAACCTGATTTAATTTTCTATTTAATTTCGGGACCCGACATCGACCCAACCTAGTCGACCCCAAATATGGACATGGCCCACATGAAGCCTACTACCCGCCTGACACTTGTGTCCCATTTATTGAGCCCCCACATGCTGCTTATTTTTCCATGATCATAAATATCTATTTTAATTCAAATATTACACCATGTCCGATTTTGACCCGACCCGGCTCGACCGAACCCGAACCCAAGCTCCATGTTGTCCTCTCATGTCTACCTATACACCCCACATAAATTTTCACTTTTTCTATTTTTAAATATCTCTATTTCCCTCTCTTTTATATATGTATATATATGTACATATATAATATAATATATAATATCTAACTTTCTCTCTCCTTACACAAACACCTCACTCTCCCACTTCCCTCTCCCATCAGGACAACCCCCTCACCCACGTGGCCGACACCCTCCCCCTCTCTCTCTATTCTAATATATATCTCTCTCTCTATCTAAATATCTCTCACTCTCTTTATATATAATCACTCTCTTTATATTATATATATATATATATATATATATATATATATATATATATATATATATATATATATATATATATATATATATATATATATATATATCATTCTCTCTCCACACACACACACCCCTCACCCTCTCTCTGTCCCCCTACCCGTACGGGACAGACCCCCACTCCCCCATCTCTATCTCACTTTCTGTCTCTAAATATCGATTCTCACTCTCCCTCTCTTTTTACTAAACACACACATACATACAATATACATTTCTTTCTCTCTCTCTCTCTCTCTCTCAACAAACACACACCACCACACCCCCTCACTGCCGACAGCCCCCTCCCAACTCCTTCTTCATTTTCTTCTTCAAGCATTTCTTCACCATCTTCTTCTTCACACTTCCCTTCTTCCTTGTTTTCTTCTTCTTCTCCAACTCTTCTTCAACTTCTCCTCCTCCTTCTCCATTCTTCATCTTCACCACTCCATCACAACCGCCACCACTCTCACCACCCTCCTCTACCTGCTGGCCGCCGTGCGCCACCACGTGGCTGGCGCGCCACCGCAGCAGGCGCGCAACAGCAGCCGCAGCAGGCAGCAGCGCACACGTGCGCGCGCGCGCGGGCCGCCGTCGTGCGCCGCCGCGCCGCCGCACGGCGCTGCCGCCGTCGTGGCCGGCCCCCTCCGGCCAGGCGACCCCCGGCGAGCCCCCCGGGTGCGTACCACCTTTCCCGACGTGCCACGTACGCTATTCATGCGTTTCGCACGGGTTTCCGCCGTGACGCGCGCGGGAACGGTACACAGAATTCGCGTTCGGGACAGCAACTTCGTGCAGATTTTCTGGACAATTCGACCGTTGGATCGGCGATTTCTTCGCTCCGTCTCAATCTCGGTATATCCCTCTTCACCTCTGTCAAGTTTGAACTGTTAATTTCGTCGTTTGATACCTCAAAACCGGCCACCAAGTTGACGTTTTAATTTGAACTGTTTTTGGACAGTTTTGCGACGCCAACTTCGCGGGTTCGTATCTTCGCCGTTGCGACTCCGTTTTGTGTGCCACTGGTTCCGGTGCACATCTGGTATAACCCTCTTCCTGCCCCCTTTAGATTTTATTTCAGTTTGAGCTTGTTAGGTCGTTCGAATTCGACGCCAAAGTTGGCCGTTCGAATTCTTAGTGTTGCACTTGTAAAATTCTATTTTTGAACCCGGGACTCCGGATTCAATTTCTGACACCACCAGTAGACTCGTGGCGTCGTTCTGGCATGTTTTCATATAAGGTTTGCTTGATTTGGAGAACGTGAGCCCTGGCACGTATTTCGGTGTAAAGCGGGTCCCACTTTCTGAGTCAACGGGTCATTTTGAGTTCGGCTCATCGGAATCCAATTCTGGATATACCGTTGAGTTCGTATCGTCATTCTGGACTCGTTGACATATAATTTGCTGAGTTTTGAGGACATTAGCTCCGACACATTTTTTCGTGCAAATCGGAATTTCAATGTCCTGGTCAACGGACCAATTTGAGATCGGGTCAACGGAATCCAATTCTGGATATACCGTTGGTTTCGTATCGTCATTCTGGATTCGTGGACATATAATTTGTTGGATTTTGTGCACTTTTATTTCGGCACGTTTTTCGGTGCAAAGTGTGTCCAACGGCGGACATCATTTTGGTCCGAAATTATCGTTTTTGCCCTTGTCTCCAAATTGGACTTTTGGACAGGCTATCCTAACTGATTTAACCATTCTGGACACGTTGGTGATGATTGTTTCACCATCCGACAACATCTGTAGGTTTTCACCCTATTATTATAATCTTTCTTCTTTTGTGGTATTTTGAGTTCCATCAATTCCGGTGATTTCACAATCACTGAAATTGATGTGTTGACCTTGTAGATGTTTATAGAGACTAGCCTTGACCCTGTTTGACCATGGTTGACTGCTTTGACTGAACGTCAAAGTAGAGTCAATATTTGACCTAGTTTGACTTGGTTTGACTTATTGTGGCCTAGTTTGACTTAGTGGACTGAGTCTGACCTAGATTGCGTAGCTATACTATAGAATCAAGCGTAACACTGTTGAACCCTAATTAGTTTATATATATCTTATCTTTAGGTCTGTGGCATCACTCTGAGCATCGACCCCATTGACAGCTCAGGACCGCAGGCGAGTACATTCACTGATAGTTTTCATTGTCTTGATATCTACTATATCCGATTCGGTCGTAGTGTTTTACTTGATTCCTGACACGACAGTTCACGGACTAGTATACATCGGATCCTGTCATGAGATGTTATTCCTGGACTTTCTTGGTATATGGGTATGAGATATTTTCGTGTTCCTATACTTATATAGACACATATTGGGAGTGGGCTGGCCCCCTGCTCTCGAACCCCGTGTCATGATGTGCCATGTCCGGATCCGTGATACTATTCGGGGGATAGAGGGGAATTATTAGGGGTTATGTGATCAAGCCTCCGTGATGATATTTTCGTGTTTTGCTGGCGCCACCCTCACCTCACGTAGGGTGTAGCAGATACCCCCTGCCGGTTATCCAGGTTGGCCGGCATGACCCTCTTCGGAGGCCCTCGTCAGAGGTTCCGTGTGATTGTCGAGCCAAGTGGATAACCTTTTCCTTGTTTCCCCAGCCGATCACATTTCGCCCTAATAATTCAAATCACTTTTTATTTATTTGTTGTCATATCTTACATTCCAGTTCACCTTTACTTACTGTACTTTCACCATGTTATGATTCATTTCTCATATGCTCTACCTGCCTTTTATACTGTACCATGATGATGGGACTAGGTTCTGTTCGGAAGAAGGGTTACAACCCCGGTCCTTGTTTGGTTTTAAGGGTTGTAACTCGGCTTTCGAATGGTTCCCAAGTCGCCTATATTCTTTGTCTTGTATCTCATTATTATTGTCTCTTATAGTATTTGTCAATTCATATGGAACTGCTGTTAGTGTTTGTACTTGCTCATTTTCCTGACAGGATACCGTTGATAATATTTTAGGAGTTGTTATACCATTAGTGGACTTCATGATGTTGCTAGCTGAGGTGGTTCTCACTATTATTCTATGTGAGTTGTCTGGGAGTTATCCTTAGTTAGTCTTGTTGTTCCTTCTTTATTTTCCTGTCTTATGATTTCTTCTAGTAGTTTCTAGTTGTTCTTGTGCTTTAGTTATCTTTCTTGTCTTATCATCCCTAGCTGTTGTGATGTGACTAGAGTATATTTGTAGTTATAGGCCTTATAGACGTAGTGTACATTTTTGGGTACTAGACAGCGTTCTACCGCCGATACTGCGGCGTAGGCTGGGCGTCGTCTACGTATTCATATCCGTATATCCGGGTGCGGGTCGTGACACTTCGTGTCGTGTCTAGACACCACGTGGACACCTCGTGGTGACACGAGTGTGTAGCCCAATACGTGGGCTACACGTGGACATGACCACGTGACCCCACGTGGCGTGTGTCGTGTCCACGAGACACTAGAACACACGCACGATACTGTCTGAAACTGTGTGTATCAGTCGAGAAAACTCGACTGATACGGGTCTCGTGTCGACACGTGAGGACACGTGGATACTGTGCAGGCTACCTAATAGCTAGCCCTAGACCTAGGCGACCTGTGTGCATGACCACGAAACGTGTCGTGTCTCGTGGTGTGTCCTAGAGTTCGGTACACACGTGCACGATGCAGTGTTAGCGTGTGAGTATCAGTGTTTAGCCGATTGTGTTTTTAAGCACTTGGACACGCCGTGTCGTGTCGTGGTGGACTTCTATTGACACACACGACACGTACACATGTGGGGACACAATTACCAACCCTTGGGTTCGAGTCTTAGCTCGTGTTGGTGTGTGTAATCGAGTTTACCTACTTTCCTATACACTATGTCATTTTTCCAGATTTTAGGGTATTGCCCAGTTTTTAAAATCGAGATTTAAACCTTTTTGTTATGATTTATACTTGTATTTGTATATTTAGTGTATGTATACGTAGTATATGTATGTGTGTGTAGTGAGATTTTAGGGTGTATACATGTATATACATGTGTATATGCATTATGTACATATGTAGGTGTGTGTGTGCATTTGTGTGTGTTGTGGGGACTGTTTTCAGTTTCCAGAAACTGGAACACACCCCCCCTCCTGTCCAGTATTCCCCCTCTCTCTCACTGTTCTCTATTACTCTCTATTTCTCTATTTCATTCACTCTCTCATTTCCCCCTCTCTCTATTTCCCCCTCTCACTAAACCTATATATAAGTTATATTTGTATAAGTGTATATATATATATATATATATATATATATATATATATATATATATCTATATATATATATATATATATATATATATATAGACTATTATTATATATATATATAGATATATATAATATATATATATATATATATATCTATATATATATATATATATCTATATATATATATATATATATAAAACTAGTATATATATATTATATATATATAGATATATATATATAGATATATATATTGATTGTATATGAGGGCTATGATATATATTACATAGTATATGTTTACCCATAGATAGCTATATGTGAACCTATGTGTATTGACCTAGAAATTAGCCTATGGTCTAAGTTACTAGCCTATGGCCATTAGGGCTAAACCTAATTGACCTAGTGACCCCTTGACCTAGATACCCTCATGACCCTAGTTTGACTAAAGTTGACCAAGTCAACCTTAGGTCAAACTTGACCTAGTTGACCTAGATTGAACTCGAATTAACCTAGAATGACTAGTTTGACATTGGTTGACCTAACTTGACTAGTAGACCTAGTTTGACTAGATAATTGACCATTGTTGACCAAGATCAACTATTGGTCAACCATGACCTAATTAACCTAAATGGCTTGGATAAACATAGAAGGACTAGTTGACTAAAGTTTGACTGAACCCTAACTAATTGATTTATATTTGACCATATGGATTATGAGGATAGTCCTATGTAGATTAAGATATGTATGGGGTTAAGTGGAATACTTAGAGGTTGTGTCATGGTTGAGTTAGTCTTATGGAGTATTGACTAGAAGTTGACCATTAGTCAAGATTGACCTAATTACCTTATTGACTAGTCTTTGTTTGACCCAAAACCTTAGTTGGTCTAAGTTTGACCTAGACTTGACCCAGATTGATCATGTTGACTAGTATTTGACTAGTTTGATTAGAATGTTGACCAAGAGTTGACTTTAACCTAGATTTGACTAACCTTGACTTGTTTGACCTTGTTTGACTTTATTTGACTTAGTTTGATTCCCTGTGACCTAGTTTGACTATTAAGTTGACCAAGAGTTGACTTTTGACCAGATTGACCTAGAATCATGCAGTATGCATTGTATACTCTATTTTTACCATTGTGGATACATTGTGACTTGTGTTGCTCTGATTAGGAGCCATACATCTCTCCTCAGGGCAGTATATCCTCTTCAGACATTCAGTTATCAGGCGAGTACATTCTCTGACCGTTTCATACTTGCCAGGATTTATATTCTTGCTCTAGATTACTTTACTTGATGCTGACACGATTGTTATCACGGATTGGTACTATATGGATCTTTTTATGAGATGTTATCCCCCTCGGGAGCATCAGATACTTTTGTCACGTGTGTTTCACTTACATCATGTATCTCATGCTTCTATTATCATGTATCTTCATGTATCAGCTAGTGACTCATGTACTCTCATGATTACCGAGCCTTCATGAATTCATGAATCACTCACGTATCACCCAATTATGGGCTTATCACGAATCTTAACGTAACCTGAATGGATCCTTGTGTATTGATTGGGGAAACGGGGGAGTAGAAGTGGACATGTGAATAATTCCAAAGTAATGTAATCATGTGCAAACTCAGTAGTGTAATCATGTATAAATTCTAGCCATTCATATGCCTATCTTGTACTCTACATCACTAGCCACTTACAGTTCTCTATATACAGTAGATATTTCCTTTACAGCTATCTCTTTTACTACATGTATCTTCCTTCAACAGTTCCTGTATTTTACTCTATTGCATGCTTTATATTTCCTATCATACTATGCACTGCGTGAGATGTATTGTGCTCGTTTCTGTCCTGACTGGACCTGTTGAAAATATTACAGAGGATGAGGATGAGGCCCTGGTGTCTACCTATTATAGAGCAGGACTAGATGATACTTATGTTGTGGACCCTCAGCAGGATCCACCTGCAGCTGAGGATGTTGCCCCAGTAGTCTAGGCTAGTTTAGCTAGACAGTCTTTTCTGTATTATCATTTTGTCTCACATTCTGAGTTGTATTTTGAGATATTGAGATATATAGACTTTAGACTTATTATGAGTTGACATTCTGGATGTTATGTATCCTAGACACTTAGACTTATTCATCTATTCTACTGTTCTCTTTGAGTTTACTGTCTATCTATCTATTTTATTCTTCTATCCTAGATGTGATTGAGATGTATATTGGTTATGTCACCTCCATTCGGAGAGTATATACTGTACAGGTACTTTTATATTGTTAGATGATTGACCTAGGATAGCGTTCTACTGCCGACACTGCGGGTAGGCTGGACGTACCCACTTCTCGTGCCCTTACTCTAGGGTGCGGGTCGTGACACCCCCCCACCCCACCCCACCCCACCCCACCCCCTCCCTACAAAGCCAAGCCATAGGGGTGAGCATTATTCGGTTTGAACCGAAAATCGAACCGAACCGAATAAGAGATTCGGTTCGGTTTTAAAACAAATCGGTTCGGTTTCGGTTTTGAAAATACTAAATTTTCTTATTCGGTTTCAGTTTCGGTCCAAAACCAAAAACCGAATAAGAAAATTTAGTTATATATATATATATATATATATATATATAGATATATATATATATATATATATATATATATTATATATATATAACACAACAGCATTTTATTGAATAAGAATGGTGGCTCTTAACGAGCAGTACAGGTGCCAGGGTCCAAAAACACAAAAAATCCTGGAAGACAAAGTAGAAATTCAAAGGTTTTTAACAAAGCAAATTTCAAAATTTCGAAAAATTTTGAAAAAGGAAACCTAGTGGGCTCTCAGCCCAATGGTGCTCGGCCTGGAAGGGAAAAGTCACAAAAATTCCGAAAAACCAAATTTCCAAAAAAAAATTAAAAATTTGAAATTCGTAATACGCAGGGCCGGCCCTGAGCTGTTGGGGGCCCAAGGCAAAACTTCAAAAATGGGCCCTCATACATAATGTAAAAATATATATAAATAAAACAAAATTTTGTTGTAGGTAAGATTTGAACCAAGGACTTCTTAAATGTAAGTCTAACATTATAACCACTACACCACAATGCCTTTTGTTAAAAATAGACACATCATGCATACTAGTTCTATTATAGACAATTTCATGTTGGTGCCCCCATTCGTCAGGGGGCCCTGGGCCGTCGCCCGGCCTGCCCTGGGCCAGGGCCGCCCTGGTAATACGTTGGGGGGGTACAGGAAGGCATTCCGAAGCTGAGGGGGGGGTGGGCTCGTAACCCGAGGACGTTGTGCTGTCCGAGGGAGGGTGGGCGCTCTGCCCGATGCGGGGGGCACACGGTTCGAGGAGCCTCGGGCCACCCCCTGCGCGCGGCCGAGCGAGAGGGGCGGGCGGGGGTGATCGCCAGCGGCTGCCGGGGTTGGGCGACGGCCGGAAGATCGGGAGGGAGGGAGGGAAGGGAGGAGGGGACGGTGGGGGTCCGTTTGGGCGGCGATCGGGCGGGGAAGATCGGGGAGGGCCCGAAGATGGGGACTCCGGCGGAGGAGGCCGGGGAAAGGAGACCCGAGGAGAAGGGGGGAAGATGCGGGAGAGAGGCTCGACCGCTGGCCCGCTAGGAGAGGCTCCGGAGCGGGTAACGATGGGCGGACGGCGGGGAAGGCGACGCCGCAGACGCCGAGGAGGGCGCGGTGGAGAAGCTCGCCAAAGGCCACAGCGCGGGGGAGGGGGAGGAGGCACGCCGAGGATCCGCCGACCGACGCCGGGGAGGATGCCAGGACGGGGGAGAAGGACGCCGAGGGCCACGGTGCGGAGGGCCACGGCGCGGCCACCGACGCCCACGGGGGGGCCTCGGACGCCTGAGGGTAGGTCGGCGAGGCGGGGTGGGCGGAGGCGGGAAGCGCTTCTGAGCCGCCGGGAGCCTGGGGGAGCGAGGGTTTCGGCCACTGGAGAGATGGAAACGCGGGCGCGGAGGAGGAGCGGCAAGGGGAGGAGACGCCGGCCACGAAAGCGGGGCCGCCAGTGGAGGAGACGTCGGGATGAGGGGCACGACAGGCGGGTCGGCGGCTAGGGGAGCGGGCGCACCAGGCGGATCAGGGGCTCGCCTGGGATGGTGGCTCCGCTCCCGACGAGAACGGCGGCGCCGGCGGGGATGAGGGAGGATGGGGTTTGGGAAGGGAGGGTAGCCGCTCGACGGGGAGCCGGCAGAGAGAGGATGTAATGCCTGTGGTTCGTATTACGTATCTTGGTATACATGTACGTATTTTGACTCATATTGCATGTCTCCTTGCTTGGTTTATTTGGCATCTTCATTGCTTGGTTCACCTTGGGATTGGTTCGGCTAGGCTTGGGTTTGCTTATTTGGTTCATCATGAACCAAGTGGAGAACCCCTACCTACCAACCATCTCCATTTATTAATCCCAACCACCTTTCTCTCTCTTCATTCAATTTTCTCAGTACTACTCTTCCTCTTCTTCTTCCTCACCGAACCCCCACCGTAGGCAAGTGTAACTTGCTTCATGAAGGAACTCCTATTTTATCGTTCCATTTTCTTCTCCACAAGATTCTAAGCCTTTTTAGTATTTAGTGTTTTCAAATTCCATGGCTCCTCCCTTGTAGATCTGAGTTTCTAGTATTTTCGATCTTCTTAGTTTTGATCTACTAAAATAGCTTGTTTTCAAACATTAAGAGTTTCATGCAGTAGGCCTCATGATTTGGCACAAGTATGGTTTTGGGATGGCCGGGTTTCACCAAGTCCTGGCCGAGATGGAGTTTCCTTGAGTTCTGAGCTTTTACGCATGTTGACCTTGCTATATGGAGAAGATATAGTTTTACGCACACGTATTACGTGCCAGCGTATTGTTCAGCCTTTTACGCTCACGTCTTAACGTGTTCGCGTAGTGCCCCTTTACGCTCACGCATCGCGTGCCATGCGTACTCGTTTTACGCTGAGCTAATCGATTTTACGCTCGGGACTCTCCCGCTCGCGTAAAATCGAGCTAGCGTAAAATTCCTAGCTCGAGCCGGCTCTCACGAGCATAAAGTTTGTCGAGTGTTCCTCCGCGTAAGCTTTCCTCGTGTAAAGCTTTGATCGAGAGTTGGCGAGCGTAAATCTTACGAGCGTAAAGCCCGACTAGCGTAAAACCCCACCCACATGTACCCTTGCTCGCGTAGAGCTATCTTACCTTGCTCTTGCTAGCGTAAGCCACTTTACGCTTGAAGGCCCCTTGGCCTAGCATAGTAGTACGCGCGTAGAGACTTGAGTTCCTATGGCGTACACCTTTACCCCTTTTTTTAATATATTTTACGCCCATTTATATCCTTACGCCTTTTGTCATGAACTTGATAATCACGAATTTATCTAATATGTTTGGAATGATAATTGAACATGGCATGGTATGACAAGTATAACCTGACATGATTATCTCGATTTGCTGTTGCGACGGCTAACATGACATGACATAACCTGACAAGAATGATTGACCTGGACACCGTGGACGATTGTGTTTGTACAAATAAACAAGTACTGTCTTGTATCATGTCTAGGACGGGGACCCCTGAATACCCCGGTCAGGGACACCTACTAAAATTGACTAAGGCTAATTAACTAGAATAATTCGTAGACATAAAGAGATTCCCAGCTACAGGCAATCCCGTTATCTGGGTGCATTCAGTGGACTTGTAGCCTACCGACGAGTAGGGCACATTTCCAGCACACAGTCACGTGTTGCATTCTTCATAAACGGACATTCGACCTGGATAACCGAATGGTCTGTAGGACTTGTGGCTATTGGGATAATCTCACTGCATCTTGCTAGTAACTAGGACTGTGATAACCCTAGTTAGTTAAAAGTATCAAGCCGTACTCATTGCTTGGCCGTGATTGATTGGATGGAATTTAGCCCAGCTTAGTCTTGCCCCGATCCTGTATAAGATTGTAACATGACGGGATTTTATGCTTGCCTTAACAATAAAGATCAGGGGTCCATTTCTGTTCAGGCGAAGGGTTACAACCCGGTCCTTGTTTGGTTTAAGGGTTGTAACCTGGCTCCCGGAGAAGTTCTGTGTCCTCTCTTCGTTTATTGTCTTATTATAACCCCTGCCATGCTCATCATGTTCACCTTACTTCAACATCATGATTAATTATGTATAATGGCCTTAGCAATAAAGATCAGGGGTCCAGTTCTGTTCAGGCGAAGGGTTACAACCCCGATCCTTGTTTGGTTTAAGGGTTGTAACCTGGCTCCCGAGTAGTTCTGTGTCCTCTTCATTTATTGTCTTTACTGTACCAATAGTATTTGAGACGGGTTTCTATTCAAGTGAAGGGCTGCAACCCCGATCCTTGTTTGGTTTAAGGGTTGTGACCTGGCTACTTGAATGGTTTCTTCGTACTCAGTTTACTGTTGTTATCTCTATTATTATCAGTTCTTTATTTATTTATCTTTAATACTCTATTGTGATATGCTGGTTTTAGTTCCTAAGTGAAGCCTCCTTTGTGGCACTTGCTCTTTCTGGGGTCTGACCCAGCTGGCTTGGTTTTGTGTGACCAGATATCGGAGCAGCTCCAGAGGATCTACCTGTCTTTCAGCCAGATGGTGACCACCAGGCGTAATCCTGGCAACGAGTGGGTTTCTTTTGTCCTCCGACTTTATTGTAAAATTATTTGAGGCGTTTAGCCGGCGAGCACGTGTTAGCTCGTATTGCACCTTTATTTACTGTCTGCCTACGGGCTGTAAATGATGTGTGTGTGTAACATGATTGACAGATCCTAGGGTGATCATGTATGACTGAACTCTTGCTAGTCTTGATATTTTGTGCGACTAGCTTCATGATCATCCAATATGTAATGTATGGGACGCCTTGCTATTATATATTTGGTGCTCTGACATCTTGTAACTATATTGCTTGCTCGAGATTGAGACAAAGGCTTGTTCATGACCATAGGAGACTGTTGGCTTGTAGTTAAACCCTCATGTATCTAGACAGCCGTGACCGTATAGCGAGGTGGGTTGTACTTCAATATACGTAGCGGCTATGTACGCCCCCGCTATCCAGTATTCTGGATCTAGGACGTTACAGAGGAGGGGAGCCCTACTGTGGCGAGGGCCAGGCGACGTCCGGCCAACCGGGAGAGGAGGGGAAGCCTCCAAGCGGGACGAAGACTCCGAATGGCGTGGCCGGCCGGAAAGGCCAACCGGCCAGCCCAACCACCAGATGCCGACCGGGGGGGGGTCGGAGTGGTGAGGAGAGGGGGGGGTCGGTGTGGCGAGGAGAGGGGGGCTCCCGCTGCAGCCTCATCCTGTTTTCTCTCTCTCTCTCTCTATATATATATATATATATATATATATATAGAGAGAGAGAGAGAGAGAGAGAGAGAGAGAGAGAGAGAGAGGATGAGGGAGGTGAGGTGCCACCCTATGGAGGGTGTCTACTTGTCACCCCCACATGCTATCATCGTGCACCCATGTGCATGATGATAGCATGGGGGGGTGACAAGTAGACACCCCCCCACCCCCCCCCCCCCCCCCGTGAGGTGGCACCCTACCTCCCTTATTCTCTCTCTCTCTTCTCTCTCTCTCTCTATATATATATATATAATATATATATATATTTCTATATATATATATATATTATATATATTATTATATATATATATAGATATATATATATATATGTAATAAATATATCTAGGTATATTTAGTTATTAATATATTAACAAAAAAAACACAAATAAATCCCAAAACCGAATAAACCGAAAACCGAATCGATTTAATTCGGTTCGGTTGTTGACCAATTCGGTTCGGTTTCGGTTTTGCTTATTCGGTTCGGTCCAATTCGATTTTCGGTTATTCGGTTCGGTTGGAACCGAATAAACCGAATACTCACCCTTACCAAGCCATCTATCCCAAGCCAAGTCTATCCCAGCCTAAGCAAAAATTCGGCCACCCAAAATTTCGACAAACTGAGTGGCGAAAATTGGACAAGTCCAATTTCTGCCAGTCCAACCGGCAGAATGTAACTTCTTTCTAATTCAATGCAATTCTTCCCTAAGTAATTTCTGTAAAGATGGTTCTTGTACAGTGAATTTTGCTTGAGTTTATGTAAACATATACATACTAAAGAGAATACTTGTTGCATTGGTTCAGAAAACAGAACAATTTCTTCTGCAGGAAATAAGCTAACGCTAACAAGTTTCATATCAATCAAGACAAGACTGACTAGAACTGCTTCTCACTTAGTAGGAATGAGGCTCAGTGTCAGATCCACCTCCGTCGCCGTCGCCGTTGCCGTCGCCGCCTCCGCCTCGATGGCATTCGCATTACTCATGCCCGACCCGGGCTGACTCGTGCCGGAAGCCTCCCCGGTCTCGACCGGGGACATTAGCACTGGCGGTGCCGCGAATTGTGTCCATGGCTTGGTGCGATCGCTTGACCCTCGCCCGGCCCTTGGCCGCCTTGGCAGTGTAGCCGATTGTCGCAGTCCTTCAAGGGGGGAGGGGGGGTCACGTAGGCCGCGAGGTCGGAGGGACGTGGCCCACCGTGGCGCCGTCCAGCATGGCTCGGACTGCTGTTTCACAGAGGTGCCAGCTCCCGGACCACATCAGGCCCACTGCACCGTGGACGGGGTTCACGACCTGTCCGCAGGCTTCGTACAGCATCGACCGGAAGATGGCTGTCGATTCCAGAATTGTGAATGAGAAGACATTATAATTTTAGACTCCACCGACGACTTTGTATTCGCAATCAAAGTGTTATGGTTTCTCTGCCCGCTCACGAACTTGTCTCACTACTAATGGTTGAGCAATAATTGAAGTGTTGGGTACTAAGTACAGAAGAAAATAAAAACATATATTATCAGTGTTTTAAAAATTGGATCCGATCCATCCGTCAACCAATCAACGGTGAACCAGTCGAGTCGGTCATTGTTGACTCACTATTTTTTTCAAAAATCGGCCGTAAATAAGATATATTTTTTCAAATTGGTGCCCATAAGAGATTGAACTTTGACCATGTAGATTAATCATTTGTTGAACCAACTGGTTGACCAGTTTGTCCAAATCCAGTGCCTTGTCTGGATCGATTTTTGGTCCAATTTTTAAAGGGATATTTAGTAATATGGTCTCACATATATATGAAAAATAGAATTTGGTCTCGAAAATGACCAATGTTAGAATTTGGTTCTTGAAAATTACTGTTCACGTAGGCTAATGAACAGTGATTTTGAAATCCAAACTCTAACGTTGGTCATTTTCGATATACAAACTCTAATATACGCATATGTGAGAGCTTATTACTAAATAACCCCCTTTTTAAAATACTGATATTTATATATTTCGTAAACAAGAAGTTAAAATATATATTGTTTTCCAAAAAAGAGAGAGTCAAAAGTGCATAATTATTTGGTTGATTGGTGAAATTTTTGTGTCTTAGCCAAAGTTCTCTTACAAGTTAGAAATACTATTTTTTTAACATCATTTTTACCAACCCGGTATTAGAAGTCTTATCACAAATAACTCGACATCATAATATTCTGGCAATTTTGGAGTCAGAGGACCAGTTCTAACTCCAAAACATTTCTCTCCCAAATTAGGATTAAAAGTGTTGTTTTTTTAACCCCCTAATAGGCAGGTGATTAACATGACCTAATCAAATTGAATTTTTTTTCAAAAATGCTATTTGGCTCCCAAATTGTTGGGTGATACCATCTCCCATTATGTGGTGTATGGCATGGCTGATGACATGACAGTTGACATGGCCAAATAACATTAAACATTAAAATTAATATTAAATTAAAATTAAAATTAATATCAAATTAACATTCACAAATATTAAAATTAACAAACAAATAAAATTTTACTATCAAATTAACATGAATATTAATATTAACATAACATTAATTAACATTAACATTAGTTTTAACATTAACATTAAAAAACATTAAAAAATTAGAATTAACATTAACATTAACATTAACAATAAAAAAAATTGGTTAATTAATTTTGGGTTAAAACATGACATGTCAGCTGTCATGTCAGTTGTCATGTCAGATGTCACATAATGGGAGATGGCATCACCCAAAATTTTGGAAGCCAAATAGCATAAATAATTTTTTTGGGACTCACTATTTTTAATTTCTACCATTTTTATAAATAGAAAGAATAGTACGTGTTCATTCTGAATCGAATCCGAATAGATATGACAAATACCTTACCTCAGCCACTAGACTAGGGGCAATTGGCATCTGATATATACATGCTTAAAGTTTCTTACAACTACAAATTTTTGTAGTAAAACTAATTTCGGTTATATTGGGAACTTGTTCCAAAATACACGTTGAACGTCACCAAAACGGAAGGTCGACCAACAATTTTATTACTTTTGTTTTGATAGAGAGGTGCTGACCTGGACGGAGGGTAGAGGGCCCTGAGCTGACGAGGTTGAGTAGGCCAGCCCTACCGTAAAACTTGGCGAGGAAGAGTGTCGCATTTGCTTGTGACTCGGAATCTTGATCCATTCAAGGCACGGACGGATGATGCAATCGTCCATGCATCCCTCCTTCCTCAGCACTCTGCACCCATTGCAACTCATACCTTGCAACTCATTATGCCTGGTTTGGTTCACGGAAAGGATATGCATTTCTTTGTATTTTTCATGGAAATAGAAAAGTATGATTTCTGTTACATTTTCTTTTCCTTGTTGGTTGACGTACGAAGGAAAGCAAAAATATAGCAATATTCCAATAATATCTTTATATATAAAATAAAAATAACATTATGAAAATAACATTAATGGTAAAATAAGCAATAACACAAGGTTACTTTTGTCATAGCTTTTGTAATAAATGTTGGGAAAGGATGAGAGAAAATCAATCCCATGGGTCATGAGTGGAACCATATTCCTCCAATTTTTTTCCAGGTGAGAAAATTGATTCCCAAGTTTGTGGTTACCAAACAAAGGAAAGGAACAACTTTTCTTTCCTACTTTCTTGAATCCGTGAACCAAACGAGGCTTTATAGTATGTTCAACAATTAAAACTTGCTCTCTTTCAGGATGAACGGGGTGTGAAACGAATTAAGAGGTTGTCGATTGTTTTTTTTCTTCTTTTTTCTTTTCTTTATAAAAGTGAGAGATGGGTAGGGATTATAAATAGATTTAAGGACCAACCAATAGTTTTTATTATACGTGTTTTACCTCAATCTCCATTGTATATGTTCTTACGTGTTTACTTTGTGGCAAGAGGAGAGGATATTTTGGTCATTTAAAGTGAAAAATGTTGTATTAGGTATATGCATGTAACTACAAAAAGGAGTTATAATGTATTAGGTATGCATGGATCTAACATGAAAGGAAAAAATCAGGGCGGGCAAAGAAGATTACTTGACATTAATCCTAGAGATTTTACATGCCTTGTGGTTGTCATCTCTTAATTTAGTTCTTTGTGATATGGCAACCTCGTGTGTTAAATCAAAATCTTTTTTGGAGCTTGCGATGC
>JANAVB010023319.1:0-16277 GCA_029216955.1 Iris pallida
CGATCTCTGTGTGGTCCAGAGACGTGATTGGGATCTGCCATGTACCGTCTCAGCTGCGACACGTGGAACACGCAGTACACTCCCTCTAGTACGGGCGGTAACTCCAGTCCGTAAGCCACTGCACCGACCCTGCCCAACATACGGAATGGTTCGATGTATCGTGGACTAAGCTTTCCGTCGCCACCAAAACGAATCGCGCCGCGTCGGAGAAATCCACAAGAACACATGATCATCAACCTAGAACAAAACACAAGACTTAAAGCTTGATCTAAAATAATCACAATCAGACTCAAATACTAAAAAAATCTAAACTATACCTCCTCAAACTCCAATAGCCCCGGTGGCTATCGGCCCAATGCCGCTGCCTATCCTGCGCCACTAAAGTCTATCTCTGATAACTCTGACCTTCTCTGGCAGCATCCACTATCATCTCAGGGCCAAGCAAAACCCTCTCACCGACTTCATCCCAAGACAAGGGACGGCACCTCCGTCCGTATAGAGCCTCGAAAGGTGACATCTCTATACTGGCTTGGTAGCTGTTTTGTAAGCAAAATCTACCAAGTGAAGGTGGTCCTCCCAAGATCCCCTGAAGTCCAAGACACAGGTACGTAGCATATCCTCGAGGGCCTGAATCGTCCTCTCTGACTGCCCTTCTGTCTAGGGGTGGTATGCGGTACTGAACTTGAGCGATGTACCCAAGCTAAGCTGCAAACTCCTCCAGAAGTGGAAAGTGAATCGGCTGTCCCGATCCGAGACTATACTCACTGGAACCCCGTGCAATCGGACAATCTGTTGCACGTACATCTCGGCCAACCTCTCCGTAGACAAACCCACCTTGAAAGACAAAAAGTGGGCCGATTTGGTCAATCGATCAACAATGACCCAAATCGCATCCTTCCCTCCTGGAGAGCGCGGAAGCCCAGATACAAGTCTATAGTGATATGCTCCCACTTCCACTCAGGAATGGGTAGTGGCTGGAGCAATCCACTGGGTCTTTGCCTCCCGGCCTTTACCTGCTGGCACACCAAGCATCTCGAAAAACTAAGCCACCTCACGTTTCATGCCATACCACCAAACATGTTGTCTCAAGTCTCTATACATCTTGTTGGCTCCTGGATGCATAGAGTACTGAGAACAGTGCGCTTCCTGAAGAACCTTCTCTCGAAGTCTCCGCTCGGCACGCATAATCTGGTACCATGCCTCAACGACCCATCCCCTGCTATAGAGAACTCATCCAACAGTCCTGCCTGGACCTGCTCCCTGATGACCCTCAGAGCCTCATCCTCAAACTGAGCTGCCCTGACTCTGTCCAGCTCTGACTGCACCTGGAGACCCCATATCTGTGCCTCGAACCCTGGAACTATCACATCTATGCCCAAGCTCTCCAGTTCTGCCAGAAGGTGACGATCCATCGTCAAACACATAGCCACGGGATACCTACTCAAAGCATCCGCGACCACGTTGGCCTTCCCCGGATGGTACTGCAAGGATATCAAATCCTTCATCAGCTCTAACCATCACCTCTGCCTCATATTCAGCTCCTTCGGGTAAACACGTACTTCAAGCTCTTGTGATCAGTATAGATCTCAACTCGCTCTCCGTACAGATAGTGTTTCCACAGCTTCAAAGCAAAGATGACCGCTGCCAGCTCCAGATCGTGGGTAGGATAGTTCCTCTCATGAGGACATAACTCTGCTAGATGCATAGGTGTCACGACCCGCACCCTTATGAGGGGCACGAGCACGTGGGTACGTCCAGCCTACGCCGCAGAATCGGCGGTAGAACGCTGTATATAACGTCTGTAAATACCTACGACTAACAGTTAAAATGTACCTGTACAGTATATACTCTCCGAATGGAGGTGACATAACAATACAGTCTCAATCACAGAATAAAACTAAGGTAGATAGCTCAGAGGAAAGACATATGATAGATGAAGAGTAAATAAGTGCAGAGTCCAATACAAGCCCAGATATATACAACATCCCAGAGTATCAAAATAGAATATAGAAACTACAGTCTGATAAGCTAGCTGGATCGCAGTCCAGTCAAACCTAGCTAACCTACACTACTCTGGAAGTACAAAATCTAGTAGCTCTACTATAAGGCCACGATCTAAGGCTACTCCATCTGACTCGAGCCCATAATAGGTCGAGCAGTCCGCATCAGAATCATCTGTAATATCATAACGGTATCCTGTCAGAAAAATGAGCAAGTACAAACACTAACAGCAGTTCCATGTGAATTGACAAATTCTATAAGAGACAGCATAATGAACTACAAGACAAAGATATATGAAGACTTGGGAACCGTTCGAAAGTCGAGTTACAACCCTTAAACCAAACAAGGACCGGGGTTGTAACTCTTCTCCCGAGCAGAACTTAGTCTCCAATCAAGGTACAATATAAAGGAAAGTAGAGCATGTGAGTAACTGTATATCATGGCATGGTGAGAAAATACTGAATGTAGAACAGAACAGGATATACGATAAGACAAAGTAATATAAATATAATTTGAATTATTAGAGCGATATGTGATCGGCTTGGGATAAGTGACAGGACAGGCTATCCACTTGGCCCGGCAATTCGCGGTGACCTCAACGGAGAGACATGTCGGCCAACCTGGATAACGAGCATAAGGCAAGGGATCTCGCTATACTCTTCGTGAGGGAAGAGTGGCGCGAGCACATGAATAGTGACAGGGTAGCTTGGAT
Organism: Iris pallida; assembly: GCA_029216955.1. NCBI lineage: Eukaryota > Viridiplantae > Streptophyta > Magnoliopsida > Asparagales > Iridaceae > Iris > Iris pallida. The sequence goes on from JANAVB010023319.1 coordinate 2,714, forward strand.
CACATAGCCCCTAATAATTCCCCATCCCCGAATAGTACAATGGATCTGGACATGACACGTCATGGCACGTGATTTCGTAAGAGGGTAGCAAATCCTCTTAGAAATCGGTATCTATACAAGTACAGGAACAAGACAGGGAGTGTACCCATATACCCAGAAATCCAGGAACAACATCTCATGTCATGATCCAATGTGTACTAGTCCGTGAGCTATCGTGACTAAGAATCAAGTAAGACACTACGACTGAATCGGATATAGCAGATATCAAGACAATGAAAACTATCAGTGAATGTACTCGCCTGCTGTCCTGAGCTGTATGGTATATCAATGCTCAGAGCGGTATCAGAAGACCTAAATATGAGATACTGTAAGTTAATTTAGGTTTAAACAAGTTTAGGAATGATTTACAATGAATGATATACAATCTAGGTCAAACTAGGTCTCACTGAGTCACACTAAGTCCTGTCAAGTCAATCTAGGTCAAATCAAGTTAAACCTAGGTCATACCAGTCATCACGGGTCAAAACAAGTCGAAGAAAGTCAAACGGGATCAAGAGTTGGCCTACAGTTGACTTTTGGTCAACTGGTCAACTCTGGTCAACTCTAGGTCAACCATGGTCAACCCTAGGTCAATGGTGACTAATAGTTGACTTTTGGTCAACTACACAAGTCTAATGGAAATCGGGACTAATTTGGGTAAAGCGTTGACCCATAGTTGACTTTTGGTCCAAAGTCAACCGTGGTCAACCGGGGCCAAGACTAGGTCTAGGCGACTATTTCTAACTATTACCAACCTCTACAACCCATATCCAAGTCCATCTTGGACTTCGAAACTTATATCTTGGCCGTAGGCCAATATCCAATTTTACCCTTAAAAAGGGTAAAATTCTAGCTTCGGCAACTATCCAGTTAGCCTACCTACGCTTGATATTTTGACCCAATCTCCCTAGAGTAGTATGATACTAGCCTATACATATAATATCTACCAAAATACCTAGGTATCGTGGACATTCGGTCCACGATACGGCCCGTTGTCAAAATCTTGAATATTTCAAGATACGCACCGATACGGCGCGATACGGGCGCCCTACGACCCCGAATTCCACCCGGAAGCCTACCCGCAAAATCTAAATCACGTATTCATGCCCCACGCCAAGTTTCAACTCAATCGGATACTCCGAGCTCCGTTTTGCCCTCTAACTCGGTTTTTTTTCTTTTTCTATTCTAGCCTTTTTCCTATTCTTCCAACTTTCTTTCAATCTTTCCTCCCAACCTCAAATCCTTTTCTAATTTCTCATTCCATAATCTTTTTCTACTCTTCTCTACTAGATTCCAACCATATATAATACTTATATATATATATATCTATATATACCTATATGTATAGGTGAAAAAGGGGGGGGTAAATAGGCCTAAAAGCCAAGGTGGGAGGGGGCTGTTTCCTGCAGCAGTAGCTGCTGCTACTGCTGCAGCAAGCTGCTGCTGCTGCTGCGTTTAATCTTCTTCTTCTTCTCTCTCTCTTCTATCTCCCTATATAATACACTTCATATATATATCTATATATATATATATATATTATATATATATTATATAATTATATATATATAATATATATATAATATATCTAATCTATCTAGATATCTATCCATCCCTCTAAATATAATAACACACCACATCCATATACACACATCCATGTATATATATAAATACACTCATATCTATATATATATATATATATATATATATATATATATATATTATTATATATTATATTATATATATTATATAGATATATATATATATATACATATCCATATATTATTATACACACACACAACACCACATCCTCACACACACACCACACACACACCACTCTCACAACACCAATCCCCATGACACAATATCACCCTCCTCTACACACACACAATACATAATAAATACACACATACTACACTATATATATATATATATATATATATATATATATTATATATATATATATTAATATATATATATATATATATATATATATATATCATTCACAAAATGATTAAATCCTAATAAATCCTTAACCTATTTTTCTAGGGAAAACCTACAAATTTGTGGGCAAATGGAAGAGATGGTCATATCTCCAATTAATGTGAATGAACTATATGCAAAATAGAATTAAATTAGAAGATTAAAGCATACCTATATTGGTAGGTTGGAGAGGAAGAAGAAAGCTTTGAAAAGAAATTAATTTGGAAGAGAGAGAGAGAGTTGGAGTGTTACTTAGTGAAGAAGGAAGAAGGGGGGCTGTCATGGCTGGCCAAGCATGGTGGGGGTGTGAGGGGCACTTGTAATTACAAGTTTGCCCCTCCCTAAGCCTAATATTAAACAATTTCCAAATTAGGTTTAGGAAGTTGCTAAAATAAATAAAATTATAATTAAACTAAATTACTCATGGAAAACTAGTCCAAACTCTTAAACCCAAATTTTTAGTGTGGTGGCCATGGTTAGCTAACAGGCTAATTACAGCTCAAGTCGAAATTCACCGGGGTCCCGAATTAACTCGGAATGCGATAAAATTCGAACCCGACTCCTATAATAATTAAATAATATTATTCATGAAATAAAATTCCCAAAAATAATATAAAATAGAAATTACCATTTTACCCCTAACTGGAAAAAGTGAGGGTGACAAGTCTATCCACCTTAAAAAAAATTTCGTCCTCGAAATTGAAGACAACAAGCACAGGAAATTACAAACAGAATTAAAGGAAATAAATTTATACCTCAGGGCACGAAAAGATAAGGAAACGCTCCCGCATGTCGTCCTCCCTCTCCCAGGTAGACTCACCTGGAGAGTGATGTCTCCATGCAACCCGAACCAAGGGTATGACCTGGTTCCGGAGCACCTTCTCCCTGCGATCCAGAATCTCCACTGGCTGCTCTGGATAGCTGAGAGTAGGTCCCACCTGTATTGCTAAATGGTCCAATACATGACTAGGATCTGCCACGTACCGCCTCAGCTGGGATACATGAAACACGTTGTGCACTCCCTCGAGCCTGGTAGGCAAGTCCAGTCGGTAGGCTACTGTACCGATCCTCTCTAAGATGGTGAAAGGTCCGATGTAGCGCGGACTGAGCTTCCCACCGCCGCCAAAGCGAATAGTGCCACGTGTCGGGATATCCTCAGAAATACCATGTTACCAACCTAGACACAAGACAAAAACTCAACACACAACTAACAAACAATCACAACAAACACGACAAGAACTGAAACTAACCTCGAACTCTAACGGTCTCCGGTGACTATCGGCCCAATGTCGCTGCCTATCCTGAGCCACCCGGAGTCTGTCTCTAATCAATCTGACATTCTCGGCCGCATCCACAACCATCTCCGGCCCAAGAAGCGCCCGCTCGCCAATATCGTCCCAAGACAAAGGAGTACGCATCTCCGTCCATATAGAGCCTCAAATGGTGACATCTCTATACTGGCCTGGTAGCTGTTGTTGTAAGCAAACTCTACCAGGTGAAGATGGTCCTCCCAAGAACCCCCAGATCTAGCACACATGTGCGAAGCATATCCTCCAGAGTCTGGATGGTCCTCTCCGACTGCCCGTCTGTCTGAGGATGATAAGCAGTACTAACTTGAGCGAGGTGCCCAAGCTAGCCTGTAAACTCCTCCAGAAGTGGGAAGTGAATCGGCTATCCCGATCTGAACTATGCTCACCGAACTCCGTACAATCTCACAATCTGACGAACATACAGCTCAGCCAGCCTCTCCGTAGACAAACCCACTTTGAAAGGCAAAAAGTGGGCCGATTTAGTCAATCTATCAACTATGACCCAAACCGCGTCCTTCCCTCCTGGCGACCGTGGAAGTCCAGATACAAAGTCCATGGTGATGTGCTCCCACTTCCACTCGGGAATGGGTAGCGGCTGTAGCAATCGACCTGGTCTCTGCCTCTCGGCCTTCACCTGCTGACACACAAGACAACGAGATACAACTGAGCTACCTCGCGCTTCATGCCATACCACCATACGTGCTCTCTCAGGTCCCTATACATCTTGTTGGCTCCAGGATGCATAGAATACTGAGAGCGATGCGCCTCCTGAAGAACCTCCTCCCGAAGCTCTCCACGCGGAACGCACAGCCTAGTACCGTGCCGCAACGACCCGTCTTCGGCTAAAGAGAAATCGTCAAGCAAGCTCATCCTCACCTGCTCCCTGATGCTCCTCAGGGCAACATCATCATACTGCGCTGACCTGACTCTATCCATCTCAGACTGAATCTGCAAACCCCACATCTGGATCTCCATGCCCGGAATGATGACCTCGATACCCAAACTATCCAGGTCGGCCAACAAATAACGATCTGTCGTCAAGAACATAGCAACAGGATACATGCTCAAGGCATCTGCAACTACGTTGGCCTTCCCCGGATGGTACTGCAAGGATATATCGAAGTCCTTCATCAGCTCTAACCACCGCCTCTGCCGCATGTTCAACTCCTTCTGAATGAACACGTACTTCAAGCTCTTGTGATCTGTGAAGATCTCAACTCGCTCTCCGTACAGGTAATGCTTCCACAACTTCAAAGCAAATAACCGCGGCCAACTCCAGATCATGAGTAGGATAGTTCTTCTCATGAGGACGCAACTGCTTAGATGCATAGGCAATCACCTTTCCGTGCTGCTGAAGAACACACCCTAAACCCTTCCCGGAAGCATCGCTGAAGATCGAGAACCCTCCTGACCCAGATGGCAAAGTCAGGATCGGAGCTGAAGTCAACCTCCTCTTCAGCTCATCGAATGCAGCCTGACACTCATCATCATCCAGACAAACTCCACGTCCTTCCTGGTGAGTCTAGTCATCGGCTCTGCAATCCTCGAGAAGTCCTGGACGAACTTCCGGTAATAGCCAGCCAAACCCAGAAAGCTCCGAACCTCGGCAACTGAACTGGGCGTAGACCAAGACTCCACTGCCGAAATCTTCCTCTGGTCTACTGAAATCCCGTGCTCGGTCACAACATGACCTAGGAACTCCACCTGGTCTAAGAAGAACTCACACTTCGAAAGCTTCCCGTAGAGTTGCTCCCTCCTCAAGTCTCTAACACAACTCTCAAGTGCTCCTCATACGTCTTCGAATAGATCAAGATATCGTCTATGAAGACCACCATGAACTTGTCAAGGTACTGATGGAATACCTTGTTTATCAAGTTCATGAACACCGCGGGAGCATTGGTCAACCCAAATGGCATTACTGTAAACTCGTACTGGCCGTACCGAGTCCGAAATGCCGTCTTGGGAATGTCATCCTGCCTCACCTTCAGCTGGTGATACCCGGACCTTAAATCTATCTTCGAAAGACCTTTGCCCCACTCAGCTGATCGAACAAGTCGTCGATCCTCGGCAAAGGGTACATATTCTTGATAGTGAGGTTGTTGAGCGCCCGGTAATCAATGCACATGCGGGACGTACCGTCATTCTTCGGCACGAACAGGACTGGCGCTCCCCAGGACGAAGAACTGGATCTGATGAACCCCTTGTCCTGCAGTTCGTCGACTTGCTTCTTCAGCTCTATCAACTCGCTGTTGTTCATCCTATGACATGCTGCGAGATGGGCTCGGCGCCTGGCACCAAGTCTATGGAGAACTCAATGTCCCTGTTTGGCGGCATCCCCGGCAAATCCTCGGGAAAGACATTCGAGAACTCAGCAATCAACGGATGTGGCAAATCCTGCCCCGCCAACAAAGCTCCACAGAATCCAGCCTCCGGCTCCGCTGCTCCTCGAGCAAACTCGATCTCTGGCTCACCCGGCATCCTAAAAAACTCTGCCTCCTCTACAATCAATGCTAGCATGGTGCATGCTCAACCAATCCATACCGAGTACCATATCGTACCTCGGTAGGGCATTACGAGCAGACACGCACTCAAGTCCCGGCCTCTCAGAGTGACTCTCCGCCCCTTGCAAATATTATTAACCAGGATAATACCTCCCCCGGTCATAATCTTGCAAGTCCTACCCATATATTCAGCAATGATATTGTGTCTCAGAGCAAAAGAAACAGACACAAAACTATGGGTCGCCCCAGAATCAAATAAGGCGAAAGCAGGGAAAGAATCTAGGAGAACATGACCTGCAACAACATCTCCCACGGGCTCTGTCTCCTCCTCTGCTGCCAAAGCGAACACCCTGCCCGCGGGTGTGTTTGCCATTAAAATTGTTTTGATTGAAATCTTAATACAAACAGAACAGTGTTACAATGTAGGACTTAGATGTAGTCCTAGGAGTACACTTTTGTTTAAGCTGGGTCCTTAGTGCCAATGGAGCGAGTGGTAATGCGTTGACTCCGTTGACCGGCTGACGACGGTTATCGGTTCTCTGAAGGTGTTGATTGCTCTGGGTGCTGGAGCTTGCTGAGAGGAGGAAGACGTTGAGTGTCTAGAACTGCCTCTCCGGTGATTCTCTGTTGTGGATTCTCTGTGAGTCTTATGTTCTGAGTCTCTGTGTGTGTGTGAAGGAGATGATCCTTCTATTTATAGTTTTGCAGGCTGGCTGCTCATGCGCGCATGTAGGATGCGCCGGTGTGGGAACGCCACGTGGAGGTTGCTGATGGAGGCGCATGGATGCTGCGCCCTGATCGAGGGGGAGAACTCTTCATACTGCTGTTGTGAGCCGGCACGTAGCAGGAGAGAAGATCTTTCCGTTGCTGAAATCTTGGATGAGTTGAGTCAAAAGACACGTGTCGTCGACTCATGGTTCGAAGATCTCGGATTTGGTGGAGAGGAGTGATCTGGTGGGCTGCGCCTTGGATTGGGCGCAGGAGGAGGCTGCGGCTCATAACCTTTAGGAGTTACAAACCATTTGGGGCGCATGGCTTTTGAGGCGCATGCAGGCGACTTTCCTTCTGTCTTTCGGGATCAGAGATCAGTCTGGGGCGCATGGCTTTTGAGGCGCATGCAAAACTTCAACCGGAGACTCTTCTTCTGTCTTTAGGGATCAGTGAAGGGTCTGAGGCGCATGGCTTTTGAGGCGCATGCTGGTTTGGACGCATGGCCGTAGAGGCGCATGCGGGTGTGGACGCATGGTCGTAGAGGCGCATGCGGGTGGCCACGTGGCAGTAGCCGTCGGAAGTCATGATGATGCTGACGTTGCCGACGCTTCGTTTTCTGAATAAAGCTGTCAACTGTTCAGACTTTGGGAGGCGTGCTGCCAACTCTGTCAGTTCAGCATTTAATGTTGGTGACGTTCGATGGACAGCTGAGTGGGCGCGTCGGTTGGCGTTCCACTCGGTATGGAGATGTGTGGGGGCGCACCCTCTATAATGCGCCGAGTACTGTAGGGCGCGTCTGTGTGATGCGCCTAATGCCGAAGGGCGCGTCCGTGTGATGCGCTGTCTGGCTGGCGCATCGGACATGTCTTTTAATGATGCGGCTGTCTCGCTCTTCGAGTGCTATAAATAGCCGTTTGGCTGAATTCGAGGCGTCCGGTTCATCCATTTAATGTAAATTCATTGCACGGAATTCGGAGGGCCATCCACTTGGCGCGTGGGTTTGATCTGCCCGGCCTATAAATAGTGGCATGGAGAGAAGATTTGCTTCTCATTCCCTCACGTACTTCCAATATGAACTTGAACATACGGGTGCTTTCTGCTGACGAAGTGCTCCCGAGGGTGAAGATGAGACGCTGCGTTGTCTTTGATGCACTTGAAGGTGACTGTTACATCCAAAAGACGGAGTCGAGGGCTTCCTGAGGCAGGCGGAAGGTGCCTGTTGCATCCAAAGATAGGGATGCTCGAGCCTCGTCTCCGTTGTTCGGGAAGAGCCGTAGATCGAAATGGCGGTGCTAGGCTCTTTCTTCCTGCAAAGTGGGGTTTCCCCACTTTGATCGTGTCGAAAGCTGCTCCTTTAGCCGTGGTTTCGATCACGGTCTTCCTTCGGCTTTGGAGGCTCTTTCGAAGCCTCCCCTGGCCACAGCATTTGCGGTGCTCTTCTCTTCCTTGGTTCCAGCCAGAGGGTTAAATGCTTTGTGTCGAAGCATTTATCGGGCGAGCCTGGTTGGAAGAGCGCACATAACTGGGCTCTGCTCGGCCAGGTGAGCCTGGCTGGAAGAATTTGGCTGAAGGGATGCACATAACTGAGCTGCTGGAGAGATGATGGGATGCGCCTGGATGGAGGCGCATGATATCTGCTGCGCCTTACTGGTGGCGCATAGTGATGCTGCGCCTATCTGGAGACGCATTGTGGCCGCTGCCCTTATCTGAAGGCGCATGATGGCCGCTGGCTGTAGTCTTAGGCTCTTTCCTTTGTAGAAATTCTCCTTTGTACAGCCTTTTCTAGACATGTAATAGACTTTTATATATAAATAAAAAGTCCTTCTTCAAATGTCTATAGTTATTGACTTTGCTGTGAAGTTCTTCGTCTGAGTTCTGGCGCATGTAGTGTCTGGCGCATGGGCTTTCTGGTTGTGAAATTCCATGCTTCTACAAGACCCCCTTCAAAGTTTTCAAAACTTTTGAATAAGTTTTGGAATACTTTGAATAAGAAGCATGGAGGTCAGGGCGCATGATTTCTGGGCGCATGCTTGTTCGGGCGCATGCTCTTCTCAGTTGATGATGATGATGCCTCGGTAACCGAAAAGATTAATGATGATCTTTTGGTTTTATTTGCTGCTATCCTTGCAGAACCCGAGGCGACGGCTGAGATCACACGTCATCTGTTCACGCGTGCGACCATGCCCTATAAATAAGTAAGAGTCGGAGAGAGAAAGAGTTCTTCTTCTCTGTGCCTCTGCTTCTTTAGAGTTTCTTCTTCAAAAACCCTAACTTCTCCTTCTTCGAGAGAATGGCTCCCAAGACTCCTCGCGGCGCTGCCAGCAAGGGGAAGGAGAAAGCGAAGGAGTCCGCGGATGAGGATGTACCTATCACTCTTGCGCCTCTTGCCGACGTTCGTCCTGAGGTGACAGGTGGGTTTCGTCTCTGCTTTGGGCTCTGTGCCCTAACTGCCGACGCGTATAGACTTCGGTCTTTAATGATACGCCGAGGTTCTATCCTGCCGACGTGCATAGGTTTATACCTTTATCATGCACCGAGGTTTTAATGGCTGACGCGCATGGGTTTTATTCCCTGAAGATGCGCCGAAGCCTTTGCTGACGCGCATGGGCTCACGCTCTGATAATGCGCCGAAGCTCCAATGCCAACGCGCATGGGCTTACGCCCTGATGATGCGCCGAGACATGCTGACGCGCATGGGCCTATGCCCTGATGATGCGCCGAAGCAGATGCGCATAGGTTCATACCCTGGCAATGTGCCAGTCTGCTTGACATATTTTGTCTTTTTGCCTGACTTCCACTTTTGTCGTGCCAGTGTCGATGACGATCCCTTTGTTGAATGAGGTCCTCCTGGACGCTTCTCTTTGTCAGATGGGAGTTGATTTTGATGAGGCGGTGATTAACCCTGTAAAGGATGCTATCCTTCAGGACCAACCTCGTGAGAGGATGCTACAAATCCAGGTCCAGTTGCCGCTTTTCCTCCAGAGTATGATGGAGAGCGGTAAACTGAAGTCTGCTGATTCTGAAGGTGTGACTTTCTTAAAGCCTGCCTTTCTGTTCGGCGACCGATTAGTCTCTTCCGAAGCGAAGATATTGAAGATCAGAGAAGACTGGTTCTTTGCTGCTAAGGGCATGATGTTATACATGCGGCAGGTTGACCGCCAGTTGCCACTGACAGCCTTTTACCGTCTAGCTTCGAAGAGAAGGATGGATTGGGAACTTACTCCTTCTCAAGGAGGTGCCTTGGGGGGTTCCCTTTCGATTGACACCACCTCGAACCAGCGAGATACCTTGACCGCCTCACGAACCGGTTCTTCGTTCAGTTACCGAGCTTTGCGTCCCGGGAGCATCTATAGTGAAGTCCCAAATGACACGTTTCCCTTCAGTGCCCCGACTTTTGCAAATCGGATGCTGACATCGAAGGTCACGTATCCGACAGCTGGTTTTAGAGTCGAAGGTTGGTGTCACTACATCCCAAAGTGGGATGAGTTGACCTCCTGGGTGCTTTCCAGGTTCAAAGTTGAGCTTAAAGAGATAGGGCTGACTGCCGCCATTCGGGCCACGCAGGCAGGCGTGGACCTCAATAAGCCGATGTTCCTTGCGCTGTTGGAGCTTTTCAACGCCCAGACTGGCAGCTTCTTTACTCCAGTGGGGGAGTTGGGATTGGCCCTTCATGAGATGTACGAAGTGTCCAAGCTTCCTTGGGGCTCGGAACCGTACGAGGAATATTTTCCATCGAATGAAGAGATCCAGGTCTTGGAAGATAAGGACCCGGAGATGATGGCCGTTTTCAAGGAGGTGACGAGCCATCATTATCTGATGCACCGGAGGGACAAGGGTAAGACCCAACCTCACGTGACTGCTTGGAGGGACTATGTTTTCAGACAGGATTTGGCGGATCCTTCGAGGATCCGGTTTGCGACTCCGCAGGGCTTGACACCCGCGGAAGTGAGTTCTGAAATAACCCGGCTGGACGAGAGGACCCCACATTCAAATGAGAGCGGCAAGAACACGTACAGCTGTTTCTGGCACTGCGGGCACCGGATGTCATCTAAGGCAGTGTTGACGGCCTACTTGATGATATGGCTCCGGGATTGCATATTTGCAGGGGGATCCGGTGCTGTTGAGAGGGTACATCGGAATCTCATTTTGCCTGCCGTGAAGTTGGCCTTTGGACGACCTCTGGCTCTCCTCCCCGCGATGGTGTGCAACCTGCTGCGCGGTTTGAGGTCTTTTGCTGATGATGTGATCCACGAGAAAGGTAATAATGACAACTTTCCCCGGGCCGAGCTGCCTTTCCATTATCTTATGGGTTGGCTGATCTTACATCATCCGAATGTGATGAGTCCTGGTCCTGAGGAGGACCATGTTGAAGGAGATGCCTTCATTCGCCGCTTCTACAAGAGGAAGTGGTCTTACACTGGCGTCCCCGTTTGTAGGAGGGTTTTGTCCTTCCTTCAGGGGTGGGAAATCGTGAAGGTTGGCCCGATCTTCAAGAATTTCGAGGCCGACCAGGATTTGGTTGATTCTGGCGAGGATGCGGTTACTTTGCCGAAATGGAGTTTTCGTTGGTTGCAGAGTATCCGGCCTTCGCATCTGGTCTACCGAAATCAGAACAGGTGTTATCTGGAACCGTACTTGCCAAGCCGATTTGCTCGTCAATTTGGCTACACTCAGCTAATGCTGCGGAATCCCAGTAGCAGTCTAGGCTTCATCGGGAGTTTGCTGGATGGAGCCCGGGGCTGGCAGTATTATAACGCTGGATGCACTAGCGTTAAGTTTACCACACCAGTTCGCAATCCTCGGCCGCCGATCTTATATCCGGCCGCCAAGCTGTATTGTACTATGAATACTACGTCTCCTGGTTATGACAGGGAGACTAGTTTCATCATTGGAACCCAGTTGGAGGCAACAACGAATATGTTGGTGGCGGCTCGGTCATATCGTCCGCCAGAATTGGCGGGGTATCGGGCTGCTGCTATGGCACCAGTGAGAGACCCGTCTGTCGGGAAAAGGCGGGCTGACCCAGAAGCTGGTTCTTCCGTACTGAAAAGGTCGAGAAGGACGTCGACCCCGAAGATTACGGAAACTGCCACTTGTAACGCCAACGGGCTTAGCTCCCGCTGAGGTAAGGAGTGCTTCATAATTCCAGTTTTTATGTCATTGTGGCGACTTATGCTCTTCTTCTTGTAGGGATTGAAGAAGAAGTCTCGTGCTTCGAAATCGGGCACCAGTAAGCCGAAGGAGGTGGCAGGCTCTTCTGAGGAGCGCATTCCACCAATGATGATGTCTCCTGTGGAGGAGGGTCCCGAAGATGTTCCCGCGGAGGTTTTAGTATCTCCTGACTTTGAAGTCGCAACAACTTCTGGGATAGTACCATCTGCCGTGGAGGCCTTGGACGCTGAGGGTCTTACAGACTCGAGGCATCCTGATGATGAAGTGGATTGGAGTTCGTCGCCTTCTGGTGACGTCCCTCCAGCGTTGCAAGGGTCCGTTGTGGGGGCAGCAGAAGCAGTGAGGATAGAGGAGAGGGTTGATTCCCCTCCTTGTCATGATGAAGGGAGGTCGGCTGAATCATTGCCGAATCCTTCCTTGGCTTCAACCATGGACATAGAGATGGCTACCGATCAGGCGGTAGCGACAGATTTTGTCCCTGTAGAGGGATTTGAGAAGAGTGAGACCCTTCTGCCGGTCTTGTCTCCTGGGCTGGCCAGGAGATAAATGTTGATCTTCCCGTTTTGCCGGGGGAGGTAGCTGATGCTGATAGAACGTCGGGGGTAGAAGAGGTGGCCGTTGACGTCGGTGATGTCTCCGGGCTTGAGAAGGGTAAGGGTGTGGAACCCTCTGCTGCTCCTTCTACTTGGGGTACTATCACGACGCATGTGCCGGCTCCTTCTGTTCCTTCGGCACCTCGGGCTAGCAGTCTGGCCCCTGTTGATGAAGAGCCTATTGCTGCCGAGGTTCAAACCTCTCAGATCGAGGTTGGCGGATCTTCCTCCGGTCCGCAAACTGTAGTAGCTCCCCCAACTCCTGCTATGACGCCGCAGGTGCTGGCGGATGCCGACGAGTATGTGAAGTTCCTCGTCGAGGGAGTGTACAAAATGCTGGAGAAAGGAGTATCTGCAGTGATGGATGGCAAGGGGAGCTTTGCGACAGCAAAAGCTTTGGCAATGCCTTGTATCGAGCTGATCCGCACTCACCAGGGCCATGACCATATGGCTGAAATTCTGGAGGTTTCGGTGATGGAGCTGGACGAGCGGCTCGCGGAACTGCAGCGCATCCAACGAAATGACCTCTCGGTCTTGATAGATGCAGAGATAGGAAAGTCGATGGCTGAGATCGAGGCTTCCCATCGAGCCGAGGTGAGCAGTTGGGAGCGTGAAGTGGCTGGGACTGAGGCTGCGGCGGAGCAGCTGTCTCAATCTATGAAGAAGACGACGGAGAAGCGGGCTGCGGTGGATGCTAACATCGCAGAGGTTGATGCTCAGATGCGCCGTCTTGAAGACCAGCGGGCCCAACTTCAACTAGAGGCTGAGCGTGTCCTGGCTGAACACGTGGCATTCAAGCAGGAGGAAACGACTCTTACTCAGCGGACCCTTGCTTTGGCTCAGCAGCGACGACAGCTTGATGAGAAGTATGAGAGTAAAACTTCTGCTGAGGCTGTCGGATTAATGCGTCAAGAAGCCGAGCTGCGAGTCCAGGCGACTGTGGAAACTCGCACTGCCGACCTGAGACGTCGAGTCAGAGAGCTTCATCCCACCCTGGAGAGGATCGGGGACTGTAGCTTCTCTTCTTTTTATGTGTTTTTTGCAACTCTTGCTGGGAAATAGCGTATTTCTGTACTCCTTCTTTTTTTAAAAATAAAGAAATACACTATCTCTTTGATGTGTTCATTTTTGATTTCATCAACTTGATGATTTATGTGGACCTATTATCTTTTGCGCACCTTGGTTTTTAGGTACAGATAATAAGTATAAAGGAACCAACATGTTTGCTCAGAGGTAATGTACATGGCATCATTAGGTT
>JANAVB010023320.1:0-202500 GCA_029216955.1 Iris pallida
TTCCATGTTAAGAATCGAATGGCCATCAATCAAATTAAGTTACTGACAACTATATTGATCGACATCTTTTATCCTTATAGTACCACTCAATATTATTGTCATGTAGGATATAATCCTCCTGTAGGGTTTACATGACAATCCTTGTAAGCTCCTTAAGGGGACATCATCAACCCGACATATCGGGACATAGATTCCTTTTATAATCAACAACCCATCATACATACAATATTTTTTCTAATTCTTAGAGGCTGTTGACCCACAATAAATCTTACTCTTTTATGAGTCAAACTAATGCACACTGCATATACATGTCTGTTTTATATCCGGATTAAGACACAAGCATCTATAATAACAGAGGTGTTTGTTCACTTATGTAGTCAGTACAAAAAGAACAACCTCAAGTGGTCCTGTTCAATACACACAAAGTGTACTAGTGTAAACCTATAGTCAAGATAGACTAATACCAGATTACACTACACCTTTCTAATGGATTGTCCAAGTCCATCTAGGTTGTGAACTATTTATATATTCCATAGAAAACTGATAATACGATCTTCTGTGTGACACCACACACCATATTATCTATAATATAGAATATCAGACACTTGTATTAACACTTGCAACAAATAAAATATGCAAACATTTGTCCATATAATTCTCATTCAAAATTTAAGGAAATAAAGTTAATACAAAAGTGATGCTTTTAGTATATAACCCTAACAAGTCATACTATTGTGGGCCTGCAACCGATCGAGGAATAGGACTTGAGGATACATCCACAACTAGGAATATAGACTTCTCTAAGACTTTTCAGTATGATTGCTTTATATTATCTTCTTTATCAACATGATTATTTTTGTGTTCTTTCTACTCGAGATTTGACTAAACCCTTCCCTGTTGACTTCTTGAGTGATTTTTTCGTTCCTTTCAGCTAAGTTGTTGGAAAGTGTCTTATGGATTGGTCCATGAAAAGTTTGAGATATTATATTATCCTTATATTACGGAATCAAAGTTTTTGCAGCCAGAGAAATAGTGGTGAGGTAGGACTTCAGATAACGATATCATGGCTACATATGTTTCTAGAATTCTACTTGAACCATATCCTATGCCTGTTGATCACTTCTCCTATATTTTCGCAAAAAGTTAATTCAGTAATATTTTATGGATTTGGCTAAGGTAAGCTCAAGAACCTGTTTTGCCTGACATAGCAGATGTGCACTGTATTTATCCGTCATATTATGGAACAAGGAAGTTATTTTCAGCCAGATGCACACTGGCATGGCAGTAGCTTCACGTGACATAATCACAAAGATATATGGTTCTTGAGTCTTACCTAGACTACATCCTATGCATCTTGTTTGACCTCATACCGTTCTTGAAAATAATTCGACAAACATTCCTTCTTTTGTTGACCCTACCGTTGTTTGAAGTTGGTATATAGGTTTGTTTGACCCAGTCTTAGGTTCCCGTTACCTTCTATTTATTAAATGACCAAAATAGACAAACTTTATAGTTATATTATAGAATATAATTAAGCTAGATTATTGGTGTGATTATGATATTGGGTAGCTAGAAATGGGTAAGTTTCTTAGAGATGGATCCTAGTGAGATTATGAGTTGAGTATGGATGCATGGATATCAGATGTGTAGAGCCTATTAGGTAAAATTGCTAGGAGTGAACTGACGAGTATCATTGAATAGGTTGATAATACTATACCTACGATAGAATGGTACGACTAGTCGTATTAGAATTCTTCTGCAGTAAACACTTTATCCTTTTTTCTTCCTGGCTTATTTTTTATTTTTTCGAGGAGTATCTTGGAGTTGTATTAGGAGTATTGAAAGGAGAAGCTGTATGTCAAGCTTAGTAAGTACGAATTCTGCCATAATAGAGTTCCTTTTCTGGGATACTATTTCGGGAAAAGGAATTTTAGTTGATCCAGAAAAGATGGCTACCATGAAGTCTTGGCCGACACCGACATCTGTTGTAGAGGTTAGGAGTTTTTTCGGACTTGTCGGGTTTTATCGGAGGTTCGTAGAGAAATTTTCACGGATTGCAGAACTGATGACATGGTTGACGCGTAAGGATCATGAGTTCCAGTGCATAAAAGACTATCAGAAGGCTTTTGAGGAATTAAAAAAGAGGTTGACCTCAGCACCTATTTTCACGCTTCCTTCTGGATCAGAAGGATTCGTTGTATATAGTGATGTATCAGTAGTAGACTTGGATGTATTTTGATATAACACGAAATGGTAATAGCTTATATATTGAGACAATTGAGGGAACATGAGAAGAATTACCTTACTCATGATCTGGAGTTAGCAGTAATGATCTTTGCATTGAAGGTATGGCAAAATTATTTGTACGGAGAGCGATTGGAGATATTTATGGATCATTAGAGCTTGAAGTATGTATTCACACAAAAGGAGTTGAATATGAGGTAGAGGCGATAGTTAGAGCTCATGACAGATTATGATATAGATTTGCAGTACCATCCTGACAAGACGAATGTAGTAGCAGACTCTTTGAGTAGGAAGCCTACTACAAATTTCTTGACAGCTTAGCCATAATTATTAGAGGATCTTCAGAATCTGGAAGTAGAAGTCATTATGCCGGGACAGCAAAGAGTACTGGCCAATCTTGAAGTGTAGTCATCGCTCGTGGATAGGATCAAGGGAGTTTTGCCTACAAATACAAGATTTTGAAGACTTCGATAGAGGACAGAGGCTAGAGTGCAGGAAGGACTATGTATTCATGAGGATGGGACATTAAGGTACAGAAATTGCCTATATGTTCCGAATGGAGAGTTGAGGTAGGAGTTAATGAATGAAGTGCTCAACTTAATTTATTCTATGCATCGTAGAAGTACTAAGATGTACCAAGACTTGAAGCAGTACTATTGGTGGCATATCGTCTTACATTACCCCCATCATTAGTGGGAGTGCATGATGTGTTTCATGTCTCACAGTTTAGGAGGTATGTGACCGATCCCAGTCATGTGGTCGATCACACTAAGATCACGGTAGGACCCAGTTTATCATACTAGGAGCAGCCGGTTGGTATCTTGGATACGAATGAGAAGACACTTAGAGGCAAATGATCAGATTGGTTCGGGTTGCAAGGAAGCACCATTCTTCGGGAGAATCTACTTCGGAGCGATAAGATTCCACGCGGGAACGATGTCCACATCTATTCGCGGATTCCGGTAAGATTTAGTTTATTTATTCTTATTTATAGATTTTGCATCATAGTGTTATTTTAATTTTGAGGACAAAATTTTCTATGGTGGGCAGGTTGTAAGCCCCCTAATTTTTGGAATTTATTTTTATTTATTTAATATGGTTATTTTAATATTAAACTATATTTTAAGTCAATAAAGACTATAGTAGTATTTTACCCTAGCTTTGATTTTTGAAGCACAACAAATATCGATTTCTAAAATTTAATTCCATATTTGAATTCTAGGCACGTTTACATTCAATTTGATATATCATGGCCCATCCAAATTTGTTCTCCAACATTCTTTTGACTTCGCACAACTTCGGGTCAACTTAGGCCATTTTGACCAATTACCGTAATTCTAGGTCCAATTTTCAACACGAGTTCGGGATTCGAGATAAATCAAAACCGTTTGACCCAATATATGGTTTTGACCCATTTTGAGTCTACGACGCACATGCCTAGGTTGTGCCATTCAATCGAGTTACCATGTGCTATTTATTTGCAAATGGCACATGAGATCCATTACTTGACTTTTTAAGTTCAATTTGACTAGAAAACTTGTTTGGACCCTAACCTGGCCAACCCCACTTGTTAGAGCCTATCTAAGGTTGCCAAAATCAATTAGAAGTATTTTTAATTGATTTTTAGTGATTAAATTGCAGCCATGTGATTAAATCCTTTATATTTGACTTGGTAAAACAATCCACCCAATAAGGAAACCCATTACCATATTAATCCTTTGGAGGGTAAAATCCTAACCAATTTAGTCCAAACCAAAGCCTAACTCTTCTTAACATATATACCAACAAAACCCTAACATCCCCTCTCCTCTTATTGCCGCACACACCCCACAAAACCTCCCTTCAAAAGTCCAATCCTGAAATTCCCTCTTAGCCTTGGTCACCGACATCAGCTTGTATCGTACCGCTAGTTTTGACCGCTTTTCGACTTCCCGTGATGCTCCATGAATATTTGTTGTAAAGCGAACATGAGCTTCTAACTTCCTAGCAAGCCCCCGAAGGTCCACAACAACTTATGAGGACTTACAAATTTTAGAAGTCACCCAAAGTTGGATTCCATGTTTGAATTCATTCCAGCAGTTCCAAACGGTTTGTCCGTGGCATCAATTCTACGACATGTTGTCCAAAACAAACCAGATCTATTGCAAGTGGATTTTTGCCTATTTCATGTCAATGATCTTCCTAATAATTTTTATCAGAAATTAGACATCAAGAGCTTTCCAACGCATATCTATTTGCTGAGTTTTGAGTTTGTTTAGTATTTTTAAAATTCTTGACATTTGCCATAACATCGTAACTCCGAAAATTATGTGTTCTTGGTATCCAAAAGCCTTGATACTTCATATATCTTTACTAAATTATTGTTTGTGCAAGGTTTGATGTTAAAAGCACTATTTTAACTAATTTCTATAATTTTTCTAGAATATAATATTTTTAATTAATTGTTGTTTCGGGGCTCAACTAGTAGGTAAAATATGGTAATAATGGCATAGTATTGACACGAGCCTATAGTACACGAGTTTTCATCATTAAAATAGTATTTTTGGTAATATAAAGATATTTATAATTATTTTTCCAGAATTTAAACTATTATTTTATATTATTTATAGATTAGTTTTATAATAAAGTTTGGTACTATATATGTTGTATAGTGTTGTACCGACATCATGACAATGGTTGGGTATATATATATATATATATATATATATATATATATATATATATATATATATATATATATATATATATAATATGGTAAGTCGTTAGAAAGTATTAATAATAGTGTATTTTTATACGTGAACTTGGAGGAAGTTATGAAGACATCAGTGTTGATCAGGCATACACTCAGACAGCGGTTACACGCAAGTGTATCTTATCGTGGATATCAATTGTTCCTTTTCTTTCTTGTTGTTTACTTTGTTAGCATTGCAAGGCGTAGGAATGTCGATACTTAGTGTTCGTTTAGAATACGGGTACCGATGTCATGATGATGACACCAAGTATTGACATTTGGCATCGGGTGTATATTGTGGTGCCCATTGACACGAATGACCACAGGACACCGACATGTTCATGATGCGAGCGTGGTATTGATTTCGTAGTAGTATTTTAGATTGTTCATTATTATTTTTATTGTTATCGAGATGAATGTATGGACTTTATATTGCTAGATTCTAGACATGGGATTGGAAAGAATAGAGGTTGTCGCTATAATATTTGATTGTCCTTGGTCCCATGATATGGGACTGCGGACAATAGCCTATTGAGGAGCTTGTGAGCCTCAGTAGTAAGATATTCTAGGAAAGATTCTCACTCGCATAGCACATAGACTGGTTAGATTAGATTTCCTTAGATCATATTTCTATTTCTGTACCATGGTATGTATATTATGTACCTTGCTAGTCCCCTGAGGACCAGATTATTTTCCAGGCTTAGACGAAGCTGAATTGATTACCCTGAGATTTACGGTTCAGGAGCTGGGAACGAAGACGTACCGTCACAGGAGGACGATATAGTGCCAGAAGATTTCTCATGATCATGGCATTACTTTATATAGACTTGCTATTTTATTTCCTTTCATCACAACAAACTTGTAGTTGACTATTACTTATTTCTCTTTTTTTGTGATTTTAAGATATCTTTTGCCCGCATAGACATTATCGCTTTTACTGCTGGACATTTGCTATTTTATTCTTATTGGACTTGATTAGTTTGTGGACTGTCATTCTGTGGATGTGATTAGTTATATACATGTGGAGTGTTATATTTTTGGGTTGATTATCATGATTTAGAGCTTAAGCATTTCGCTAATGGGCTTGTTATGAGGTTAGCCCATTGGCGATGTGCTGCTGGCATGTATTTGTATACCTGGTCCTACGTATTTTAGGACTGGGGTGTTACTCTCCCTCACCTGTGAGACTCATCTTATAATATTCGTATTTTTATACGGATATGTATTTTATACTATATTCTGCATTTTCTTGGATTTCGAAGAATTAGTGGAAAACATGATTTTTAAAACTTTTCTGTGAAACCGGCACACCGTCGACATACCTGTTTGTACCGACAGTATACCGACCGGGCATATTTTCTACTTTATAGATATTTTCGATTCGAGATTTTTTCATATAGATATTTTCATAAATAGTGTTTGAATATTTTCGTGAATAGTGTTTAGATAATTTGATGAATAGTGATGATACATTCTATTATCCATTGGTTTCTTGGTTTTCTTCTGAACGGCTGAGATTAATCCTGATCGAGTCGCAGATCGCGATCGACGGTCACGATTAATTCACCTCTCTATATATACGATTACATTTCTTTTCGATTTTCTTTTTTACTTTTTCTCTCCACTCTTCATTCCTTCTCATTTCCATTCTGTATTCCTTGGAAGCTTGGAGCTTGATCTCGAGACCTTAGCGTGTTGTTTCTGAACCCCCTTGGTGGTGGATTTGAAGAGTTAGGCTTGGAGCTTTATTAGGCAAGTACATCTTGCCGAACTACTGGACGTATTATGGTTTTCTGGTGGTTTTTGCTTTTCTACTGTCTTGATAGCCCAGTATTTACCAGTTCTTGCTTTACAAATATGTTTCTCCTATGATTATCATCATTTTTCTCAAAAAATTGGTCTGAGCCAGGCTTTGGTTTCATGTAAAATCCTGATATTTTCTTAGTAGAAAAACTTCGTATCGGGAACGATGCCAGAGTACTTGCCATGAGACTTAGTATATATGATGTACGCGACTTTCCTCTAGTATTGTTTTCAGGGTTATACTAATTTTAGCAACTTTTGGGATAAGTTTTGCTTTTTGAAACTTGTTCAATGCCTTTAGTATTATTTTTCGGCTAGAATCGGCATACCGGTGTGTTCTGACGGAATACTAATTTGTGAGCCCTCTTTTTGGTTAAAAGTTGTTTTGATACTTTTCGTCATACCGACGATGCACGGGCCTGTACCGACGGTATACCAATACGGCATATAGAATTTGACAGAGAGTTTTTGCCTTAGAAATCGACATACCAACTGTTTACTAGTGTGTACCGTCGGAATATCGATGCATTACCCAAGTAGTTTATTTCCTAATTTGGTTTAATTTCCTAGTTTCCTTTTGATTTCTACTTTACTGTACATGTTATGCCAGTTTATTGTCTTGTCCTGTCATGCCTGTCTGGTCCCAGTACTTGATCTTGTCTTGTCCTGATAGTAGCCTGTCATGGCGCACTCCTGATTCATGTATATGTCGAGCTTATTTGATAGTGGCATGTCGTGGCGCACTCCTAATTCTTATACATGTCTAGCTTACCCGACAGTGGCCTATAATAGCGCACTCCTGATTCTTGTACATGTCTAGTTTGATATAGTGGCTTCTCGTAGCGCACTCTTGTCCTGATATTATTATGTCATGTTGTAGCTTGTTATAGTGCACTTCTTGCTTGTCTTGTCTAGTCTCGCATGTCTCATGTCTAGGATGGATTTTGTAAAATGCCACACCCGAAATTCTGAATAAAAATGTTAAGGATTAACAAATAGCTTGATTGATTAGATTAATTGGAAGGAAGATTTTTTCAGTTACTGCAACCCTTTGTTCCGGCCCTATTTATGTACATGGGATTTGAAGCTATATGTCATGATGAGCACAATTCTAACGCACCGTTGAGTGTTGCAACCAGTACCTAGGATACATTTGTCTCCTGGGTGATGTATACATTATATATTTCTTTTTATTTTTGGCTTGGATAAGTCGGATAGTCTGCAAAGCAGGTAACTGGATTGGATTTCTCAACTTGCATATATTAGTAATTAGGATTGTGATAAACCTAGTTAGCTAATGTATCAAGTCGTACTCATTACTTGGCCGTGATTGATGGATGAAATCCATTCTTGTCTAGTCTGGTCTAGTCTTGCTCAAGTTTATCTTATTGTAGTACTTAGATTTCTTCTATTCGTATCCATGCATGCTTGGCTTCACAACTTGTCCTACATGCTCGGTTCTATTATATGCTCACATGTCCAGTTTATCGTCCATGTGCACATGGTATTTTCCTTATATGTTTCCAATTTCTTTCATATACACTGTGGTACCAATTTAGTATTGTCCGATTTTTACTGCTTTGATTTAGTGATGTTACAAATTGGATGCTATTTTTAGTTCATAGTTTAGCTTCCCTTGTGGTACTTGCTATTAGGGGGTCTGACCCCACTGATTTTGTTTGACCAGATCTAGTTGAGGAGCCCAAGGATCTTATGGACCTTCCACTCGATGGTGACCATCCGGAGCACCAAGGTGCTTAAGTGGGTATTCTTTCTCTTACCTACTCTTTTTTGTACTTATTCTTTTGAGGCGTTTAGCCACCGAGCACGTGTTTAGCTCGTGTTTTAGACTTGATATTTGGCCTAGCTTAGACATGATTGTATATTTTCTAGACTGCAGCTAGAGTTGATCATGTATGACAGTCATGCTAGTCCTTCATTTTTTATTACTAGCTTCACGATCATCATATATTATAGTTTGGGATGCTTTACTGTCTTATATGCTTGAAGATCATATCTTTTGTACATTACTTGTTTGTCTGTGAATGAGATATCTAGGAGTCACTTGACCTAGGATCGATTGTAGGTTTGTAGAAGTAATCCTCTTCTATACAACTTATATGTTATTTTGGAGTATTGGAGTACTTTGGTATACGTAGCTGGCCTAGTTCGTTCTTACTTGCCAGTATTCTGATTCTAGGGCGTAACATAGGTTTTAGCGGTAGACCATGTAGGTCTAATTTATTAGATATGTGAGGGTTACTAGTAGTATCTTAGTCACTAATTTTTTTTTATTGATATCATTCGTACTACTCTATACTTCTGATCTTTTGACCTGATATCGGCTTTGATCGTTGATCCTTCTTGTTCCCTCAACCTGATCCATGTGTCCTTCAATTTTTAGGGGCACTGTTCCTGGTCCTTCTGATCGGCCCGTTCGGTCTTTGCGATGGCAGATCAACGTACTTTGGTTTTTTTTATTCAGGAGATGCAGCCTCAATATTCAGGGGCAGAGTCTTGTATTGAACGGATGGCAGAGTCGCTAGTTTTGCCGGTGCATCCAGTAGTACCAGTTCAGTCAGAGCAGCCAGAGGGTGTTGTTCGAGCGATGGTCGATGTTTTGAGGGGTTTATGACATCGCAGAAATGTCAGAGCGACATTCTCACTCAGTTAGTACAGACGACTCTCGAGAAGGGTGGTGCTCAAGTCTATAATTCTGCAAGCAACTTCAGGCATCTTTATCCCCTGTACTTCTATGGTACATAGGATGCGATTGCATCTGATGTGTGGCTTCATGATGCTGAGGCCAGTCTGGAGGCTGTAGGGATTCTGGCTAGGGAGTGTATGACAGTTTTCAGGTTGCAGTTCTTAGATTTGTCCCGTGACAAGTGGGCAGCTCATGAGGTGTCTCTCGTGGCACCGATAGCTTGGGCAGATTTTAGCGACAGGTTTTAGAGTCGCTATTTTGATGCGGTATCACATTATGATCTTTAGCAGAGGTTTAACAACCTCAGACAGATGGACAGGACCATCGACAGCTATGTGACAGAGTTTAGCAGGCTCAGTCGGTTTGTCCCTTCCTTAGTGGCGATCGAGTTGGACCAGGCGAGGAGGTTCCTGCAGGGACTGCATATGGAGACCATACTGGCAGTTAAGAAGCTGACTTTTGATGCCATGATGAGGGCAACGAGGAGGCATGAGTACATCTCGCAGAGGATTGTTGATAGAGTCGAAGGTCAGAAGAGGCCTCGCGTATAGAGGGGATCTTCTTCCCAGTCGTCACCACCGGCTCCATCAGTTTGAGCTTTGACGATTGGATCTCTAAGGGGACCGGCTTCGGGGGCTTCCTTTCAGCAGTCGTCTTAGTCGTGACCCCAGCAGCAGAGGTAGTCTTTGTCAGTGGGTTATTCCTATTACAGGAAGGCAGGGCATGTGTTGTCATATTGCCTTAAGGCACATGGCTTGTGCTTTATATGTGGAGCATCAGACCATACGGTAGGGACTTATCCCCGGAGGAGCTCGGTTGGATCAACATCTTTTACCTTTCCAGCCACCATCTCAGCAGTTTAGGGTACCAGTGCCGGTTCAGCAATAGCAGGCTCAGAGGCCATTACCGATGCAGTCCCAGCAGTTCCAACAACATAGGCCTCAGTAGTATGCTCAGGGTTAGGCTCAGGTTCAGAGGCAGAGAGGCCAACAACATAGGGGTCCAACGCCCAGGGTTCAGGGTCAAGCTTTCACGCTTTCCATCGAGGAGGCGCTAACAGCATGGGAGGTGGTCGCAGGTACCATTCTCGTTCGCTCTCATTCAGCTTTAGCTTTTATTTGATTCTGGTGCTTTGCATTAGTTTATATCTGCATGATTTGTGATACGAGTTGGTTTGGAGCCAAAGCCTTTACCAGTGAGGTTGAATATAATTATTAGTAACGGTCTAGTAGGAGTAGACCGAGTTTATGCCACGTGTAGAGTCATAGTATGTGAGAGGAAGTTTCCTGCGAGGTTGATAGAGTTTTCTATGGGCGATTATGATATCGTCCTAGGTATGGATTGGTTGAGTACTGGACATGCTACGATAGATTGCCATACTGGTAAGGTTATCTTTTATATTTCGGATGGTGAGGAGTTCTCATTCTCTAGAGGCAAAGTGGAGTCTTAACTAGAGATCGTGTGGATGGCAGTAGCTGAGGAGGTATAGTTTGTGAGTTTCCCGATGTACATCCCGAGGAGCTTTCGGATATGCCTCCAGTTCCGAAGATTGAGTATTATATTAATTTGATTTCGGAAGCAGAGCCAGTATCAGCAAGAGTCTACAAGATGTCTCATTCAGAGTTGTGGGTGTTGTATCAGTTTATTGAGGAGCTTAGGACCAAGGGATTCATTCGTCCTAGTGGATCGCCTTGGGGAGCACCGGCTCTTCTTGTGAAGAAAAAATGATGGTTCATCGCGTATGGTGATTGGCTATCGTGAGCTTAACGCGGTGACTGTGAAGAACAAGTATCCTTTGTCCACGATAAATGACTTGTTCGACCAATTTAGTGGAGCCGTTGTATTTTTGCAGATAGATTTTCGGTCTAGGTACCATCAGATTAGAGGCAGAGAGTGGGATATACCCAAGACGGTGTTTAGATCTCGGTATAGCTATTGGGAGTTCCTTGTTATGCCTTTCGGAGCGACCAATATGACTGTAATTTTCATGGATATTGCATCTTCGTGTCCCACTTAGACCAGTTTGTATAGTATTTATTGATGATATCTTGGTCTATAGTCGGACTGAGATAGAGCACGAAAGGCATCTTTGCGTGGTTCTTCAGATTCTTCGAGAGCATCAGCTTTACGTGAAGTTTAGGAAGTGCAATTTCTGGCTCGATTGAGTCTCTTTTTTGGGTCATATTATTGCCGGAGGTGGTGTTGAGGTGGACTCCAAGAAGGTAGAGGCTATCGAGTGTTGGCCAATACCTCGTACAGTTTCAGATGTACGCAGCTTTCTGGGATTGACAGGTTACTACAGACAGTTTATGGCAGACTTTACTAGGATCTCTGCACCCTTGACATGGCTAACGTGTAAGGATGTGTGCTTTGAGTGGTTAGATGCTTGTCAGGTTTCCTTTGAGAAACTCGAGTAGAGTTTAATTTCAGCTCCTATTCTGACATTACCCGTCGGACCAGGTGGGTTCACGGTGTATTGTGATACGTCAGGTCGGGGACTTAGTTGTGTCCTTCTCTAGTACGGTCGGGTCATAGTTTATGTGTCTCAGCAGTTTTGGGATCATGAGAAGATCTATCCGACGCACGATCTTGAGTTGGCTGCAGTTGTGTTTGCCCTCAAGCACTGGAGGCATTATTTATATGGTGATCGTGTGGAGATTTTCACTGATCCTAAGAGCTTGAGGTATGTGTTCACCCAGAGGGATCTGAAAATGCAGCAGAGGAGGTGGCTTGAGTTACTGAGCAAGAGACCCGGAGTCTATTTCTTGACGGGGCAACATCATCTTCAGAAGGATCTTCAGGACATGGGCATTGAGGTACTACTACATGGTAAGGTGGCTATGATGGCTAGCTTGTAGGTTCAGTCTACCATTCTGGGGAGGATCAGAGCAGCACAGTCGGGGGATGCCAAGCTTCAGTGGCTCATAGCAGAGTGCATGGTAGGGCGGAGATCAGAGTTGTGCATCCATAAGGATGGGATACTCCGTTTGGGAGTCGTCTTTGTGTGCTGAACGGAGATATCTGTCATGAGATTGTGTTAGAGGCCTACAATTCTCAGTATTCAGTTCATCCAAGAGGGACGAAGATGTATCATATTATTTGTCAGCATTTTTGGTTGAATGGTATAAAACGGGAGATAGCTCGGTATGTCTATCGATGCTTATTTTGCCAACAGGCTGAGCATCAGAGACCAGCTAGACTTCTTTAGCCTTTATCGATTTTGGAGTGGAAGTGGAATCATATTACTATGGACTTCGTGACTGGTCTTCCTAGAACTCTGACTGATCTATGCCATTTGGATTACAGTAGTTCAACTCACAAAGGTTGTCTACTTCCTACCATTCAGAGTTGGTCAGTCTATAGAGCAGGTGGCCTATCTGTACATAAGGCAGATTGTTAGGTTGCATTGGTTGCCAGTTTGCATAGTCTCAGATCGGAATTCCATATTTATTTCTTATTTATGGCTGAGTCTTCAGTATTGTCTAGGTATTTGTTTGTGTTTCAGTTCAGCATACCATCCTTACACAGATGGTTAGTCAGAGCGTACGATTCAGACTTAGGAAGATATGCTTTGATCACGCACTCTTGACTTTAGTGGTTCTTGGGATGATCACTTGCACTTAATAGAGTTCTCTTACAACAACAGCTTCCAAGCGAGTATTCAGATGGCACCTTTTGAGGCTTTGTATGGTAGAAGATCTAAGTCACCCTAGTTGGGATGACATTGGAAAGAGGTAGATGCTTGGTCCAGAGTTAATTGCTCAGTCAGTTGGAGTATTCAGACAGATCAGGGAGCATCTCAGAGTGGCTCGGGATCGACATCGTTATTGGGCATGCCAGCATCGATGACTTCTTGAGTTCTCTATCGACGACTATGTATTTCTTCAGATTTTGCCTACCCGTGGGGTCATCAGGTTTGGCATACGAGAAAAGCTTAGTCCTAGATTTATTTGGCCGTTCGTGATATTCTCGAGCGAGTAGAATATGTATCATATCATCTTTCTCTTCCGCTATCTCTATGCGAGGTACATGACGTATTTTACGTATCTCATTTGCATCGGTATGTTCCGAATTTGAGCCATATCCTAGATCATTTCGAGTTGGTCGTTGGTACTGACCAATCGTATGAGGAGAGGCCTGTATCCATTTTGGACCAAAGGAATAAGGTTCTCAAGAATCGGAATATCCATTTTGGACTAGAGGAGAGGCATACCGGTCTGTACCGACGGTATACCAACTGGAAAGATTTTTTACTTTATAGATATTTTCGATTCGAGATATTTTCGTAAAGATATTTTCATGAATAGTGTTCGGATATTTTTGTAAATAGTATTTAGATATTTTGATGAATAGTTTTCATATATTCTATTATCCATTGGTTTCTTCATTTTCTTTCGAACGGTTGAGATTGATCCTGATCGAGTTGCGGATCGCGATCGAACGGTCATGATTAATTCACCTTCTCTATATATACGATTACGTTTCTTTTCGATTTTCTTTTATGTACTTTCCCTGTGCACTCTTCATTCCTTCTTATTTCCACTCCATATTCCTTGGGAGCTTGGAGCTTGTCTCGAGACCTCAGAGTGTGGTTTCTATACCCCTCTTAGTGATGGATTGAAGAGTTAGGCTTGGAGCTTTATTAGGCAAGTACATCTTGCCGAACTGCTGGACCTATTTTGGTTTTCTTGTGGTTTTTGTTCTTACTGTCTTGATAGCCCATTATTTTATAGTAATTTCTTTACTAAATATGTTTCTCCTATGATTATCATAATTTTGCCCGCCTCGAAAATTTGGTCTGAGCTAGGCTTTGATTTCCTGTAAAATCTTGATATTTTCTTAGTAGTAAAACTTCGTATCTGGAACGATACCGGAGTACTTGCCATGAGACTTAGTATATATGCTATACATGACTTTTCTCTAGTATTGTTTTCATGGTTATACTGATTTTAGCAACTTTTGGGACGAGTTTTGGTTTTCGGAACTTGTTCAATGCCTTTAGTATTGTTTCTCGGCTAGAATCGACATATCGCCAGTATACCGGAGTGTACCGATGGAATACAGTTTTGTGAGCCCTTTTTTGGTTGAAAGCTGTTGTGATACTTTTCGGCATACTGACGATGTATCGGTCTGTACTGACGGTATACCGGTGCAATATATTGGTACAAAAATTTTGCCTATAGAAACCGGCATACCGACGGTGTACCGGTATGTACCATCGGAATACCGATCCATTACCCAAGTTTTTTATTTCTTGATTTTGATTTAATTCCTTGGTTTCTTCTTGATTTCTGCTTTACTGTACATGCTATGCCCAGTTTACTGTCTTGTCCTGTCATACATGTCTCATCCTGGTACTTGATCTTGTCTTGTCCTGATAGTGGCCAGTCATGGCACACTCTATATTTCTGTACATGTCTAGCTTACCTGATAGTGGTCTTTCATGGCGCACTCTTGATTCTTGTATATGTCTAGCTTACCTGAGAGTGGCCTGTCATGGCGCACTGCTGATTCATGTACGTCTAGTTTGATATAGTGGCTCGTCGTAGCGCACTCCTCTCCTGATATTGTCATATCTTGTTGTGGATTGTTATAGTGCACTTTTTGCCTGTCTTGTATAGAATCGCATGTCTCATGGCTAGGATGTATCCGGTGGAATGCCACACCAGACTCCTAAATAAAAATGTTAAGGATTAACAACTAGCTTGACTTATTAGATCATTATGAGAGGAGATTTTTTTCAGTTACTTGTAGCCCTTTGTTCCGGCCCTATTCATGTATACGGGATTTGGAGCTATAT
The DNA here is from genome assembly GCA_029216955.1 of Iris pallida. Taxonomy (NCBI): domain Eukaryota; kingdom Viridiplantae; phylum Streptophyta; class Magnoliopsida; order Asparagales; family Iridaceae; genus Iris; species Iris pallida. The sequence goes on from JANAVB010023320.1 coordinate 15,286, forward strand.
GTCATGATAAGCACATTTCATCATACCGTCGAGTGTTGCAACTAGTACCTAGGATACATTTGTCTCCTTGGCGATGTATCCACTATATATTTCTTTTCTTTTTTGTCATGGATAAGTCGGGTAGTCTGTAGGGCAGGTAACTAGATGAGATTTCTCAACTTGCATATGTTAGTAATCTGGATTGTGATAACCCTAGTTAGCTAATGTATCAAACCGTACTCATTGCTTGGCCGTGATTGATAGATGGAGTCCATTCTTGTCTATTCTGGTCTAGTCTTGCTTCAGTTTATCTTATTGCAGTACTTAGATTTCTGCTATTCCTGTCCATGCTATTATTCCTACTACATGCTTGGCTTCACTACTTGTCCTACATGCTTGGTTCCATTATATGCTCACGTTTCCAGTTTATCTTCCATGTTCACATGCTATTTTCTTTAAATGTTTCCAATTTTCTTTCATATACACCTTGGTACCAATTTACTATTCTTGTCCCATTTTTACTGCTTTGATTTAGTGATGTTATGAATTGCATGCTAGTTTTTAGTTTATAGTTTGGCTTCCCTTGTGGTACTTGATATTGGGGGGTCTGACCCCACTGGTTTTGTTTGACCAGATCTAGTTGAGGAGTCCGAGGATCTTCTTGACCTTCAACTCGATGGTGACCACCCAGAGCACCAGGGTGCTTGAGTGGGTGTTCTTTCTCTTGCCTAATCTTTTATGTACTTATTCTTTTGATGTGTTTAGCCATCGAACACGTGTTTAGCTCATGTTTTAGATTTGACATTTGGCCTACTGGCTTAGACATGATGGTATATTTTCTAGACTGCAGCTAGAGTTGATCATGTATGACTTAGTCTTGCTAGTCCTTCGTTTTGTATTACTAGCTTCATGATCATCTATATGTTATAGTTTGGGACGCTTTACTATTTTATATGCTTGACGATCATATCCTTGTATATTAGTTGTTTGTCTGTGAATGTGATATCTAGGAATTACTTGACCTAGGATCGATTGTTGGTTTGTAGTAGTAACCTCCATCTATACAGCTTATATGTTATTTCAGAGTATTGGAGTACTCTGGTATACGTAGCTGGCCTGGTCTGCCCCTACTTTCCAGTATTCTGGTTCTGATGTGTGACATCACCGACCTGACTCTCTAATGTCTCATACGTCTCCTATATTTATATAGGTAAATAGATTCAGACTTAATATTCCTATTATAGTTACTATAAAGTACTGTTTTTAGATATTATTGGTTTTGTCTTTTATTTTTATTGTTAATTAGGGTTATGGTTAGGATATTTAGTGTTAGGGTTAGCGGTGAATAAATAGAGTTACGTATAAAGAAGAATGTAATTAGATAACATTGAGGAAATTTACATAGGCTTTGGTCGCCCGATGATCTACGAGCTTCCCATCCTTCTTTCGTTTATGGGTACGCTCGAAGACTTTGGAAAAGTCGACGGTGTTCGGTCCTCCACCTGTCTTGGCGACCTCCTCGCACTGAAATTATTAAACAAAAATTAACAACTAAAAATTAAATTAAAATTAAACATATAACAAATAAGAATACTCACTATCCGTCGATAATGCTCTGAAATTGGGATGGATCTAGTGGTGACCACCCTTAGCATATGCATCCTTCGCCTTCTTGCACTTGGCCTTATAGGCAGGAGTGTCCATCTTCTTCTTCATCTCCTCCCAAAAATCCTCCTTTAACCACTCCTTGCGCTGATCTCCAGGGTGTGCAGCCAACGCCTTTTGGTTGTTGATCATATCCCTCGGCCTTTTGTCCAGCCAACGGTACAACTTCTGCAAATAAAAAAATACACACAAATGAGCAAATATTTAAGAAATGTTGTAAACAAAGACGATCTTATTTATGCATATGCCAACATCTTTAGCCAAATAAATTGTCTCTCCGATGGGATGTCGTCGAAGTTCAGATATGGACCATGGAATTGAAGATACATCAAGTCCCCCAAATCTCTCCCAGCTTGGAGCGGAAAGAACCTGAAATAAGTAAACAATGTACCATTAGAAAATAAAGAGAGTATAAATAAATGTGTATACTAACAATTATATACGTACATTGCTCCATTGGCCCACAGCTCAGGATGACTGATGTTAGATGGCCGCTCTGGTAGAGTAGGAGGATCTACAAATCCTGGTCGATATATGTGTACTCCATGGTCCAGCAACAGGCCAGGATATGGATTCACCCCATTAGGAGCGATATGTGTAGTCTCCGGTGTAGAAGTCGGATCAGTTGAACCAGGGAAGCACCATTAGGAGTAGATGCTGAAGGAATATCGGGACTAGCTTTGCCTACTATGAACGAGTGAATGGCGAAGATAAACCATCATAATCATCAATGATGTTGTCCTTGCTAGCTCCTCTGCGATCTGCAACTGGAGTTGTGGGAAGAGAAGGTCGGGATGAAGATCCTCGACGTCGTCCACGGCCTCGTCCCGCCATAGGTAAATCTGAAAGAAATAAAAAATAGTGTGGTGATACATATAATCAATGCAAATCTAATAGAAATAAAAAAAGGTATGATGATACTCAGAAAGTAATGATGTAATGCAATGAAAAATACTACAAACATGTCATGATACTAATAATAATAGTTTGATGGAATAAATCATACGTACTAATCTTCTTCATCTTCTGATTCATCTTCTAACTCATTCGATACGCCCATTTCAGAGTCCTCCTCTACATGAGGTAAATCATCTATGTCAAGCTCTTCGTCAACTATATCATCCTCTATAGTAACATTAACCTCCATATCGTCAACTCCAGCCAAAATCATATATGTTGGTTGAAGCATGACCACCTCATCCTCCTGGTATGCTAGATCCTCTATATTATATGTGTTTCTTGTTTTAGTTTTGCATACAGCCCACCAATCATAGGTATTGCGTCATCGACTAGGATAACTCGTATAGTACATGTAGAAGCATAGAAAATACGAGGTTCATGCGGATCACAATTGGCTGCATGAGTACTTTGGGCCAAACTAGTCCGCATAAAGGAAAGCCTCATGACAGATTCGGCACCCCATATGGCCCGTCTGCAACCAGACTGATTCGAGCCGCAGAAGGAAGATATGCGACCAAGCTGATCAGTACTCCTGATAAAGCTGACAAACTTGTCAAAACTGAAAAAATTGACAGCTCTGACACTCTAACAAAAAGATAAGACGTGATCAGACAAAATGTCATGTCACTAAAAATAGGGTTCATGTGCTTAGACATAGTCATGCGGCCAGAAGGATTGCTACCCGAGCCGCATGAACCTTATGCGGCTCAACCAATGCGGCCCTAATGTCTCTAAGCTTCAGAGGCCAAGGGTGACTGTAACCTAAGCCGCATGAGCTTTATGCGGCCCAAAATACAGAATCTATGCGGCTCAAAAGTCCTTAAGCTATATGCGGACTAAGAAAGACTGTGACCTAAGCCGCATGAGTCTTATGCGGCCCAGCATGGCCGAAAACCGAAAGACTTATGCGGCTCAAAATGATTCCAGCAGATTAATTCTATCCTGTGATAGGACACGTGACAGGCTGACCAAGTCTCAACCACCCAGATTTGCTGCAACAAAATTCTAACAAATCGCCAGCTGGCGGCCAAAGAGCGGATCTTTATGTGCTGTTGTAGCCACGTGGCCACGGGCCATCTATGCGTCTCAAAACATATATCACTATAAATAGCAGGGTACCACACCCCTGCTAGAGGCGGGCAACCTATGAAGGGCAATTTCTTCAAGAGCTAAGACTGCGTCGGATAGTCCAAGAAGCAAGGTAGAGTTGATACACTTTTCCGAGCCTCCACCGTCACCTTCCAGAATCAAAAACTAAACAATTGTACTTAAATTGTTTTCTAGGATTTTTTTTCTAGGCTTTTCTTTGTACAAGCGAGTTTGCAATCAATTTCAGTATTTCTGTAATACTTGTCTTTGATATTTTAATGGCAAATAGTACACTTGAACCGTTTGACTAGCCAACACGAATGGTTCAAAACTTCCATATCATTTTTGATGTTTTATATCAACAAATCCAAAATGTTTGCCAATTCTCAATCCTTGCTTGGGTGTTGTGTCGAACCAATCACATTTGAACATCACAATTTTGTAGGAACGTTGAGATCCTCTAGAGGGGAGGGGGTGAATAGAGTGCGTGTATGCAGCGGAATAAAAATCACTACTTAAAACAATTTATGGCAGTAATCAAACTACTATGAAGTATGCAGTAAAAATAAATACGTGATGTAAATAAGTTCATAAGAGCAAACACAAACACCGAGGTTTATATTAGTTTTCCTCTGAGAGGACTAGTCCAATCTTGAGAACTCTAGCTCAATGTGTAATCTACTATTTAAAATAGCAGTTACACTACGTACATCCGAAGGGCACGTCGACTTCTTACACCTCGTGATCTGAAGGACACGACGACTTCAACCACGAGCTTTAATACGAAGGACTCGTAAGTTCACAACAACAAGTGTAGAGACAACACTTTAAAATCCAAGCTTTACAACTCGATCAGACTTCTAAAATTGGAACCGCGTTGGCTCTGGAAAGCTGGGAGTTGATATTGGAAATAGAGAAGGTTTATAGCTCAGATGGTAGAAAATATGAAAGTGAATGAGTGATTAGAAATGGTGAAAACCGATGGCTATATATAGGTTTATTGGGGACCGAGTTCGGGCAGAGTTCGGTCCTCTAACGTTCATAAATTCGAATGTTAGAGCCTGGCCTCCAGGAGGGAATGGTCAAATAGAAACTATATTAGGGGGACCAAGTTCGGTCCGAGTTTGGGCAGAACACGGTCCGAGTTTGGTCACCTCATTTCTAGAATGTTTCTGGTTTGGATGCAAGCTGATTTGAGCGGACTGGTTTATAGATTGGGTTGGCCAGTTTGGTTTGGTGTATTAGGATGTTTGTTTAAGCTTAGGTTTGAGCTTCCTAGTGCCAATTGTGAACCCAATGTACATTTGTTTCTATAAAATAAAGAGAGAATACAGAACAAAGTATAAAAACTAAGAGCACTTTGATGAAGTCTTTTTCCTTGACGACAGTTGTCCAAAGGTTAACAGATCTGGAAATCTGAATACCTATGGGAGGTTTCGCCCCCGAACCCCTACAACGGGCATTGTCCCCTCGACCCCTATCTGCAAGTACATGTTAGACGAACATCACATTATACCTTTGGGGGGCTTCTCCCCCGGATAGGTCGACTTCTGGTTTGATCATGCTTACTACTTGTCTGCAAGTACATGTTAGACGAACAACGCATTATAACACTATGATAAATTTAATGAATAGTAGGACAATGCTAAGTTTAATTAGTAACATGATAATGATTACATTATTATTAGTGACATCATTATGTTAAACTTAATTGATTAGCCATATTAAAAATATAATACAATCATTGGGGTAACAATCTTTCTCATTTTGATTATGGCAAATCGGCTAAGTTTAAGATAGATACGATAGAGACATGTATCACTAATAAACACATATTACTAGAATATTGTGTGCTAATTTAAACTTATTTTTCTCCCGTTGACATGATCAAATAAGCTTTCCCGTAATAAGATATAAAATAAGATCAATCATAACAGAACAAAGGCAGAAATAATCATGAACAACGATCAGGTTCAAACCAAAATCTGATAAAAAATATAGCTATAGTTTGAAAGAGTTCAATGAAGGATGTTAATAAAAAGTAGATACCAATATTGTAGAAATCAATCATTGGTCACAAATAATCCATGAGGATTAGAAATTCGCAGATCTAGTATACCAATATAAAATACCAAATATAGAATATTTAGAAAATATAATAAGATTTTTAACAATGATCATAAAAAATATGATTCATAATTTACCTATACAAATTAGTGAATCAATTTCATAAAAAGTATAATCACTGAAAAGAAATCAAAATAGTTATACTAGAATCTACCTACTTACCCAAGTTCATGTATTTGAACTTAGTTACCTTAGCATGATATATAAATATCCACTAGATAAAAATGAAGATAATGGAGACAAAATACTTGAGAAGAAAAAATTCAGTCGACTTGAATGCTCCCCGCAAAGTAAGACCAGACTAAATATAGATAATCATGAACTTTGAGATAAAACCTCAATAAAAAAAAACTACATCATTTAAGTTCAATAGAATCATCAAGATAAGAAAATTAAGATAATATAGAAAAGATCTAACTTATAAACCCATGAATAAGGGAGAACTAAGAGAAAATAAACATAATCATATATACTCACATAAACCCATAAATAAAAATATCACGAACACTATCGATAAGAATAAAGTAAAAGAATATATGTCCATGATGAACTAGGCATACCACATATTAAGGGTATAAATTGAAACAATTAATTTTCTTCCCCTTAAAATATGTGTATCTAGTTTAAAAGCAATTTATATACAAAGATAGATAAAATAAATAAACACAAAATCTAAGTGATATTTGAGATATGCATCTTTTTTCCCTTTGATCAATGCATATAAAGTTCCAAATATCATCTTTAGGCAAGTAAAGAAAATATCCAATAAATAAACGCTTAAAGATGAACAATCAAAATATATTTCCAATAAAAATATATATTCCAATAACAAAAATGATTTCAAGGCAGTAAATGATTTTTGAAAATTGTCTTAATAATAACATTCGAGTAATGGACAGATTCAAAATATCAAAGAGAAATCAAAAGACTTTTAAAATATAGAATTTATTATGAAAAGTTGTCTTAATAAATGTTCGAATGCTTCTGTTTAGTCCTCAGACTGACAGTTGACGATTCGAATTTTTGTATTACGAAAAACATCTTTTGTAAAAGAATCTATAAATCATAAATAGCCTATTTGAACAAATAAAATAAGACTAGATAAATGTCCAAATAAATAGTATTTTAGATATATGGCATGTCTGGGGAATAATTGATATGAAATAATTTAACTGCTCCCCCTTTACATGGGTATTTCCAAAGTTAATATTGTTGACATATTTAAATTCTAGAGAAATATTTTCAAAAGTAGGAAACTAATTCATCAAAATATTAGATCTTCTTATCAAAGTTTATTTATTTCGTTTTAAAACCTTAGCACGGTGTCCCTCTGATAACCGTAGAGTTAAAGAAAAGAAACTCTTTGAGAGAGAGAGAACTTCAATTTGCCTGACTTCTTTCCCGTAAAGAATTGCTGCTATAGGCAGTTATTAACTTGAATGAAAAAAGAATAATAAAAGCTTAATAAAACGAGTATCATGAATATTACACAAAACCATAATATTCAATGAGTAGTCACAAGATCAAATCAAGTCTGAATATAGAATAATGTGACATAAATATGAATACATCAAAAGATGAAATTAACTTAAGAAAGATCAATGTATGTAACCTTTTGTGAACATATTATCATTTAAATAATATTATCCATCAAAGATAAAATCCAAAGTCCATCAGATAACAGTTACAAATTAGACCTCAATAAATCTTTAGTTTATAAAGTGTTGATCAATCTTGGATTAGCTGTAGGGGCCGGTTCCCAGCTAGCGATAGTTCGAAGACACTTGGCACTGTATCGCTTAGGCTTTTACGCCTTTTTGACAGAAGAGCCCTTTCAGCGTGTACCCAAAACAAATGTTTTCTTAATAACTGAAGATTTTTGAAGAATTAGTGCAATATGAAAGCAATTATATTCTCTGGACTTGGAAAATCTTAAACTAGTGTAGCATAAGGTATAAGATGTATCAATTACATGTATCCATAGGTGCTACAATCATTGGATAACAATAAATATAAGATAGCAAATACCCAAAGAAAAATTCATCAAGTTCATGATACTAAAAACTATTTTTCAAAAAGATTTTCATAGTGTACTATAGAGATAAATATATAATATAAGTATGCACTAATAAGTATGGTGGTAACAAGAACAAATATCCATATCTAGTCAATTAAAGACAAATCAATTAAAAAAATATCAAATGAGAGCCAGATATTCATTAAAATATGCTAGATATTATAAGATATTTAGGAAGTATGTTACCGAAGTGGTTCTAGTGACCACACTTATGTTGGTGCAATTGCTTGAAAGATGACCATTGTAGCTTTTCAACCACCAACATATTCCATGGTTTTACTTGATATAAGAAGCTTCACCTGCACCAAGAGGAAAAGACATTGGTATCCAAAACTTGGATCCATATTTGTTAGTTTTGGGAACCCATTTGAACAAGTTCATATCAACAAGTTTTCTAGTATGACATTGACTAGAAATGTGTCCTTTCATACCGCAATAATGATTGAAAGTATTAACATTAGTGTTATGTACAACAGTATGAGAATGTGCAGTGGTGTGATATGATATGTATGGGTACTTGTAACTGAAGGCATGGTTACGTGAAGCTTTAACTTTGCTTACTTCCTTTGTAAAAGATCTGCAGTATATGATTTTGTGATGTGTCTTGTGTTAGATTGGGTTATATGTTGTACTACATTCTTTCAGTATAATATCCTATAACTTTTTAGAGTTAGCACGGATCTCATCATATTTAACAGTGAGAGCATCAATTCTAAGTGCAGCTATAGAGTACTTCTTCTTTTCTGTTTCTAAGTCCTCCTTAAGTTTAGTATTTTTTGAGTACTTTTTTTAATGCATTCAAGTGTCTCATACAATCTAAACTCAAGTGTGAAAATTTTAACAAAAATATCAGAAGTAGAAGTGTATCCTTTCTAGCTTGCTTATACTTATCTAGAACCTTCTTGTAATCAGTAAATAGATCATGGAAAGCATCATATAATTCATCATAGTAAAATTCATTCTCTTCAAAAAGAGGATTATTTTGTACCACGTTGGCTAATGCCATTAAGCATAAATTTGCAGCTTGACAAGGGCTCTCTTTTTCTTTAGAGTCGCTTGCTTCGCTTTCACAATATATACTCGTGCTAGCATACTTGTGAGACGACGATCTTCCATCGTTTGATCGTTCGTAGCAATTCCCCTTTTTAGTAGTACAACAATCCTCTTTGATGTGTCATGTCTTGTTGCAGGTGTAACATATAAGCTCTTCTTCATATAATGGGTTGTATCGCACCTTAAATTCCAATACCATCATGCACACATTTACATCATTATGAGGTCTATCATCCTTTATGGAGTCGCTAGCTTTGTTTTCGTACCTGCACTCATAAGTAGCTTCAAGAAGTTTCCAAATTTTATGAGATGTTGTGCAAATAGTAATAAGATTGAATACATTTATGTCTAAAGCACAATAAAAAAATATGTATTACTTTTGCATCAATGCTAGCTACCTTCTTCTCTTCCTCCGTGTAACTATAATAAGGCTTGTTAATAATAGAGGAAGTGAGAATAAAGGTGATAATAGGTATTTTGTGGCCACTGATAACAATTGACCAGAGGTCAAAATCTAAAAACTTCAAGTAGAAGCTCATTCGTATTTTCCAATAAGCATAGTTTGTTCCATTAAATAGTAGGGGTCTATTTACGGATTGTTCTTCACCTGTAAATATAGATTTCACGGCTGCCATTTATACTCTCTAGAGTTCTATGTATAAGTATAACCCGCTCTGATACCAACTGTAGGAACATTGAGCACCTCTAGGAGGTGAATAAAGTGCATGTGTGCAGGAGAATAAAAATTACCACTTAAAACAATTCATAGTAGTAATCAAACAAATATAAAGTAGACAGTAAAAATAAATGCGTAATATAAATAAGTTCAGAATAGCAAACACACTCACCGAGGTTTATACTGGTTTCCCTCGGAGAAGACTAGTCTAGTCTCGAGAACTCTAGCTTGATGTTTAATCTACTATTTGAAATAGTAGTTACACTACGTGCTTTAATCCGAAGGGCACATCGACTTGTTACACCTCGTGCTTTGATCTGAAGGATACAACGATTTCAATCACGATCTTTAATACGAAGTCGCGACTTCACAACAACAAGTGTAGAGACAACACTTTGAAATCCAAGCTTTACAACTCGATCAGAATTCTAAAAATGGAACCGCTTAGCACTAGAAGCCTGGGAGTTGATATTGGAAGTGTAGAAGGTTTATAGATCAGATGGTAGAAGATATGAAAGTGAATGAGTGACTAGAAAAGGTAAAAATCCATGGCTATATATATAGGTTTATTGGGGACAGAGTTCGAGCAGAGTTCGGTCCTCTAACGTTCATAAATTCGAACGTAAGAGCCTGGTCTCCAGTAGGGAACAGTCAAATAGCAAACTGGGTCAGGAGGGCCGAGTTTGGTCCAAGTTTGGGCAGAACTTGTTCTGAGTTCGAGCAAAACTCGATCCGAGTTTGGTCACCCCATTTCTAGAATATTTCTGGATTTGTGCAGGCTGATTTGGGTGGACTGGTTTATAGATTGGGTTGGCCAGTTTGGTTTGGTGGACTAGAATGTTTGTTTAAGCTTAGGTTTGAGCTTTCTAGTGCCAACTGCGAACCCAATATACATTTGTTCCTATAAAATAAAGATAAAGTAAAGAACAAAGTATAAAAACCAAGAGCACTTGATGATGCCTTTTTTCTTGATAGCAGTTGTCCAAAGATAAACAGATCTGTAAATCTGAATACATTTCTCTTGGTACCCCGGATAGGCCGTTGGGCGGTTCAGAGAAACCTTTTTGCATAATACGGTCTTTAGCCCGTCATCAATTCTTCATTGCATATGTCCTGGTTTAATCATGCTTACAGCTTGTCTGCAAGTACATGTTAGACGAACAACGTAATATAGCAGTATGATAAATTTAATGAACAGTAGAACAATACTAAGTTTAAGTAGCAACATGATAATGATTACATGATTATTAGTGACATCATTATGATACTTAATTGATTAGCCATATTAAAAAACATGATACAATCATTGGGCTAACAGATTTTCGTATAAAAAGAGTAATCCAGCTCTAGATATCTCTTAGAACACCATAGTAGTCAAATTCTGGATTGACATTGTAGATTGAACCCCTCAAAAAACTTCAAAATTCTTTGTATAATTATCCTCCTCATCGACAAATGAGTGAAGTTTATCAATAGTTCTAAATTTGAAGCCATTGATGGAAGTCCTTCGTCAAATGAGTGATGATATGTATATCCATCTCAACACTTCGCCCTCTTGCTTGGTCTGATATCTAGTGCTTGAAGTCCTTCGTTCTGCAACTTTGTACTAGGATGAAAAACCTAAAACATCACGTATCAAAAAGTCATTAGACAAAGCTTCGTAAAATTATTGAATTTAGAATGATTATTGATTATAATCCTTATATAATTATGGAACTATGCCAAAATAAGTTCTATCAACCTATCTAGCAAGATCATCATTATCAATATTAGGCCTCTCCATTTTTATCTTAACTCTAAAAGTACTATGATAACCACGAGAAAAGTTAGAGCACTTCCAAAAAAAGTATAAAATTGAAATATGTATCAAAATTGTGTCTCTAACTTCTCAATATCTTCCATCTTATTTATACCACTATTTAGGCATATATACCGATGAGCGGCTTCAAATTCATTGTACTCCAACCATCATACTCGGTGCATCGACCTCACCTTCATTATTCCTTGGTTCTCTATTCCGGTTTATTCTGATATGAGTATCGAAGTAGATTTTGCAGAAGTTTGAAACCTCCTCAATGATATAGGCTTCGCATATCGAAGCTTCTATATGAGCCTTATTGCCTACCTTCTAATTCAGGTGATGTAGGTATCTATAAATAATATATTGAATACTAGAATTATTTGAATAAAAAATTATTTGTACTAGGTAATTAATTATTTTATACCTCTAAAATGGTTACATCCATCGACAATGGACGGGAGGCACCGATACATGCTTCGTATGCAAGATGAATCAACAAATATTCTATACTATCAAAGAAGCCAGGAGGGCACCCTTTCTAACTTGCATAATGTTAATACAATCTTGTCCTCAAGTTCCAACATATGTTGCATCGTCAACTTGCTTGAACACAAATCTCTAAAGAATATAGATAACTCGGCCAGCAGTGTCCATACTTGCGAAGACAACATCTTCGTGAGGGTGATGGGAAGTAACCGCTCCATGAACACGTGGCAATCATGACTGTTCATCCCTATCAGCTTGTGTTCTTTGAGATCGACACATATCGCCAGATTCGACACGTGACCATCAGGAAATCTCAACTTTGAAATCCAGTTGTGTATTATCGATTTATCATCCTTACTCAATATAGATGATGTTGAAGGCTTGACCTAGTTACCATGGACCTTCGTATTAGATGCAACTCTGGACGCCTGCAAATAATTTTCATGTCCCTTCTTGCTTTGGGATTTTCTTTCATTTTTGTAAACCACCTAAAATTTATACTAAATATTTTTAGTTTTTATTTTGAATTTTTTATTATTTAAAATAAAGTATATCTTATTTTTAGAAATATTTCTAAAATCTATAATATAATATAGTATAATATAATATAATATATAATATATAATATATAATATATATGTATATGTATATATATATATATATATATATATATATATATATATATATATATATATAAAATATATATATATAAAATATATATATATATATATATATATATATATATATATATATATAAAATATATATATATATATATATATATATATATATATATATATATATATATATATATATATATATATATATATATATATGTATGTATTTTAAGAACCACCCCCGTATTATTCATGTATAAGGCGCAAAATGCCGAAGCCTATACAAGAAATCGCGAACATGCGATATAACAAAATCCAAAAAGCAGGGGGCTTAATCCCGCACACAGCCCCAAAAATAACTGAAGACAAGTAGCCATAACGGTCAGGAGTACAAGGAGTACCAGAAATCCTCCCTGACGTGATGGCAGGAATGTCGGATTTTGAAGAACTGTCTGATAACTTCTCTGATCAGTTGGTTGAAGTTGTAATATATATATATATATATATATATATATATATATATATATATATATATATATATATATATATATATGTATATATCCTTGAAGAGCCTGGAAAACTCCTTCCAAGTGATCCTGTCCGGTCCTAGCCAATGCTCATCGGCCTCCCACCAGTGATGGACGTTGCCAGTCAGCTGCATCCTGACGGCTGTCATCCATCTCTCTTTCGGAAGCTCCGCAGCCTCCAGCTGGTGCTCAATACTAGTGAGCCCAGCATGAACTTCAGTAGGAACCTCAGTAGGCTCCTAAGTGCCGAAAAAAGGAAGAGGCACCATATGACTGAAATCCTTGATAGATCCCTTGCTGGACGTCGATCCTGTGGCGTCGCCTGCTCTAATGTAGTGTTAATACTTTCCTTCAGAGTATCTACCTGATGCTGCTGGGCCTGCTGCTGAACTTATTATTGGGCCTGCATCATGGCATAAAACATCTGATACATCTACTGGCCATCCACTTGCTATCTCAGTGGCGGGAAAGGCATATATGGCATCTGCGGGAGAGGTGGAGGAGGTGGTGGTGGCTACTGCTCCTCTAGTGGCTTCTGAGTCTACTGGTGTCCCGGGTATGCCTGGTGCGGGTATCGATGCTCGCCCTGCGATACCTCAGCCTATCTGAAAATCTGTCCCTGGGAGCTGGGGTCAACATAATGGCCTGCCTTAAAGTCTGCTCCTCTGACGATACGTAGTCCTGGGGGACATCATCCGGCTGCACCACACGTCTACTACGGAGGTTCATATCTCTGAAAGAAGACATGCGAAATTTAGCTACTTGAATTCAAACAGGATGCAATTTGATAAATGAAGGTGAAGTTGAGGTGTTATAGAGAGATAATCAAGCAAGTAGATGAGATTTTAATATCTAGTCCTATTAGTAGGCTCGTTTGGCACATGTAGGTAACCAAGACGATTTAATTTCTCGACCTGCATAGACTATCACAAAAACTATGTCACACCCCAGTTTCAAAAGTGTGGAACCAAGCCGCGTGGTAATGACCAGCTAGTACCACTCCAATGGTTATCCCAATTTAGTAGAACCATTGGGGTAGCACTTAAGCTGTAAAGTACAACAACAATGTAAAATATCCATTCCTAAGAAATAAACTAATCTCATCCACAATACGACCAATGAAACACATAATGAGAAAACAGTCTACTAATGTGCAGGAAGTAAATAAGTCTGGATGTATCATAATACAATACTGAAATGAATGTCTCGCGGGGACAAACCCGCTAGTACAATACAGAATCGGAGAATTGCAATAAGATAAGTAGATCCGATAATCGACTAACTAGATAATGGTAGCAGACCCAAGAAGGAGCTCTACCATTGAATCAAGGGTAATGTCCCGAGAGAACCTCGTCCTCCGATGCTGGTCCTGCTCCTGAATCAATCCCGGACCCGTAGATCTATGGATAATTCTTCTCACCTAAGCCTAGAAGAGAAACCAGGTCCTCAGAGGGATGCAAGAAGATACATAATATGCGAGCAAAGTGTACAATAGTGATAATAAATGTAAAGTAAATATGTCTGCACAAGGTGGATAAATCTAGCATTACCGACTAAATTATATACAATTTTGAGAACTTCACTCATACACGTGGGTTGTCACGGTGTACCCCGGATAACTGATAGGCACACTAGCAAACTATGATGTAACCCCACAGTCCTGGTAAGAAAAGCTGTGGCAAACTACAAAATCCTTAAAGCTTTGGAATGAGACAACGACATACTATGAGGGAAAGTAGTCCAAGCGCACAGTGTATGTTCTCCCCTCCTATGTGACCTTGTGAATCGTTTCCACGAAATGCTCGGGAAGATCCTCTAGCTAGGACATCGAGTTATAATAGTTACATTATAGAATATCAAGTTGTCATTCTAGAACCAAACACAGACTTCCGTATACCAAGATGTCATCAAGTACGGGATCCATCAGTAATGTAAGTGTCACATGAACATGTTCTAGGGCCTGATGTACCAACAATGATACGTCTTGGTAACACAAGTAAAATTTTAATATCGATACCCGATAACAATGTCGTCCATCGGTACCCTATTATAATTCAGACGCAAAATATCGAACACGATCCTAAGGCGGTAAAGTATCATGTATAAAAATAAATATTTAAGAACAAAAGTACGAAATCTAAAATACATAATGGCAAGGTACACTTGCCTGGTACCAGATGCTGATGAGATGAAGCGGATCCAACGCCCGAGACCGAAAAGCCCGAAGAACCTAGAAAAATTAATTTAGAATTTAATTAATTAATCATTTATAAAGTTGTTTACGATTAACTATCTAATTTACAAACATGGATTTAGGTATAGGGGATATACATGTCTACCTATATTTCCCCTACGTCTAGAGGCTTGATGTTTTATGGTAATGTTACAGTTGCCACATAAGATCCCTAAATAAACCACATATGCATAATATTTCTATAAAGGAGCATTTCTACTACCTAAACCCATATTTTCTTTTATTTCAACAGTCACCTAATATCTTATTTAAATCTCAAATTGAATATAGGTATAAACTCCCATCTTTTTGCCGTCATAGGCACCACTAGGATAGAAGAACCTCATAATATTAATTTTCAGCAATCCTATCTATTCGTAGGTATCCCAACTACACTTCTTTCATACATATATATTCGTTTCTTACCCAGTGAAGGTGAAAACCAATCCCTTGCACAGCTCATATTGATCAACCCTCCCTTCACAAATACAAGTCCAGTACTTGCCTTACGATTATTGCCAACACACATAAATCATCCATATATATAGCTAATTCCATTAGTTAAGGCTTAAACTAACTTTTTTTTATCTACTAGTGAGTTGTTCAATATGCTTACATTCAACATCAGCATGACTGATCGAAGCATTTATAATAATGTAAACATGCGATACAAGGCTATGACCCTACCATAATACTAACTTCTTAACTCTCCATTCTTTGTTGTTGTTGCAAAAATGTACCCATGTAGACCCCATCAATTTCCCCTTCGACACATAAGTACTCCATACGAATTCATTTCCTGCTTTCCTCCAAACGACCATTCTCTGGAATATATCAATTTCAGAAAGTATATGGATGAGATTACTTATTCAATTCATCCTTCAAGAATAAAGAAATAATTCACACATAGTGGAATACACGCAAGTTTCCATTATCCTCATGCTTAGGTTCCTAACCAATGTATGGACCCTTCACTCACAAGTAAATATGGGTTATTATATCAATGAAAGAGCACATAATGTGAAGAGCACATACTGCACAAGGCTAAGAACAGCCAACCTCCTTCCCTAGTTAACAAACAACACTAACTTCATTCACCAAAACAGTCTCCCAAATACCATGAAAACCTTACACCATTCACTATTCCAGTCTCACTATCACCCAATGCATCAATCCGACCCTAGGCACTGTTGGGTTTTGGTCTTTTTCAAAGTAAATTTCAGTCCCACATCGGCTAGACCAAAGGACTTGTATCTCTATATATTTGCTTTGCTAGTTTAGATATGCACATGTTGTGTGGAGGTGCACATGGGTGTGCCATGTGGGGTTATTTTTCTAAAAAGAAAAAGGCTAAATCAACAATTGAAAGCATTCATGCTTTTTGCTCTTGGGAAATTTATTTCTATGGAAGCTAAGTCCCTTAGGGGCTTAGCGACTCGGACTCGGACTCGGACTCGGGCTCGGGCTCATGGGCTCATGAGGCGTAATGTGGCATTTTGTTGGCGCACTTTGCACTTTAGTTGCGCGAGCCACTTGTGCTGCCACGTTGCGCACCACAGGGTGTCCGCCGGTTGCGCACGTTGCGTGAGTGGCGCAGGTCGTACATGTTGAGCAGTGGTGCAGGTTGGCGCAAGTGGCTCAGTGCGCGAAGTGCAAGGAGCCAGGGTGCGCGCAGTTGGCGCAACTTGCAGCAGAACGTGCGTTTGCACGTTCTGGACGGTTGCTACATGTTCGGGATAATTTTTACCATGTCCCTAACTTTGTGGCAACCGAGCAGTTGCTGCAGGGCCTATATAAGGCATCCTCTCTCTCACAAGGCAAGATATATACAAGTAATAGAAGACACTACAAAAAGTTTACAAAGTATTTTTTAACACAAGTAAACAGAGAATTCAGAAGTGTTCTTTAACACAGTTCTGATCGAAATTTGCTTGCGAATTCCAGCAGCCTTCGATAGAGAGGAAAGGTGCCGCACCAGCATTGCTTTTGCATGGGAGTTCGTGTCCATCCGAGGATTCAAAGAGCAAGAGTGTTCCAAGTTCTCCGACGAACTTGCTGGTTCCTGAAAGCTGTTCGTGTAGGGCAATTAAAGCTTTGAGCAACGGTGATTATTCACCCCAGCATGAGTTCTTCCATCTTTCGCCAGTCATATTCTTCATTGCTTCCAGTAATTCTGATTGTATCTTCTTTTTAAAAGTACTACGATCGATTGCTGTGGATTATGAAATCTTTTTAGATTCTCGTAATACTAAAACGAGACTTTTTAGATCTTCGTTATACTCGCACAACTTTCCTAGAAGTGTTGCGTTGGAACATTGTTTTTACAATTGTTTCATCTTCTCAGTTTTTTATCGAAAAATTGTGCCCCGGCAATAACAATCTCAAAGTTTTATTGCTACAATGGAAAACTTTAATGCTTCATTCCTCAATACTGACTTCTGTAAGTTAGAAAAGTTTGATGGAGAGCATTATCAAGTCTGAAAGAGGAAGGTTTATCTCACTCTTCAACTCAGAGACGTTGATCACGTACTTCTTGAAGAGAAACCTACTGTTCCAGATACTGGATCTGCTGCTGCAATCGCTGCGGCTACTAAACTTCAGGCAAAGTGGAGAAGGGAGAATAACATTTGTAGGTTGCTTATCCTAAATGTTATGGTGGATTCCCTAGCAGAATCCTACAGTAAGAAACCAATTGCCAGAGTCATATGGGAGTCTCTGGAGAAACCGTACGAAGAAGACAAAAATATGAGCAAGATATTTGTGGTTGAAAAATATTACAAATGGCTCTTTGAGGACGAGAAGTCCTGTTGTCGCAAGTAAAAGAATTTTTGAAACTGCGACAAAAGCTGGAAGACGAGGAGATGCCCCTCCCCGACAAGTTTGTTGTTGGAGGGATTGTCTCAAAGCTCTCCGCTGGGTGGATTAAGTTCTATGCAAATATGTATAGGAAGAAGCTTGAGATCAGTCTTGAAGATCTCTTGCAAAAAATTTATGTTGAGGACCAGATGCGTGCTCAACTGAAGGTGGACGCACTGTCCAAGAAATTGGCTAACGCCAGTCTGGTTCATACCAAGGAACCAAAGGAAAAACTGGCGGCTTCCCACAGCAAGAAGAAGGACCCTAACAATCTGAACGTGAATGGGACTTCCTTCAAGCGAAAGAAGGCAAAATCTCAGATGCCTTGTTTCAAGTGTGGCAAGAAGGGCCACTTCAAAAGTGAATGCAAAGCAAAGACCAAGCAATCAGAACAAGGAGAGCCTAGTAAGGTATCTATGATCACTGACGTTGATGCTATGATTGTGCAGGTTGATGCGGTAAGGACTGACTCTGACTGGTGGGTAGACACTGGAGCCTCCTGCCATGTCTGCTCCAGTAAGGAGTGGTTCACCATCTACACACCTACTTCTGAAGTAGTTATGATGGTGAACCAGGCACAAGCTGAAGTGCTCGGGATCGGGACGGTGGTGTTGAAGCTGACTTCGAGGAAGTCTCTGTTGCTTCAAGGCGTGAAGCACGTACCTGCTATCGCCAAGAATCTGATCTCAGGAGGCCTACTCTGCAACGCAGGCCTCAGGATGGACATCAATGCTGGCCAGATGGTGATATCTATCAAGGGAACATATTTCGGGAAAGCTTTTTATACCGAAGGAATGTTAAAAATTCAGCTTGTGAATCAGTCCAATGTAATTAATGTAATTAATGTAATCACTCCTTCTGCTTATACTCTTGAGTTGTGGCATAATAGGCTAGGACATGTTCATTATAAACGAATAAACAGAATGTCTAGTCTAGGACTTATCTCCAAGTGTGGGGGCAAGGTAGAGAAATATGAAATTTGTGCTCAAATAAAGATCACAAGGAAACCCCTTCCTCGGGTTAATCGAGGTACAGATCTTCTGGAGTTAGTACACTCCGATATATGTGACTTCAAACAGTTCTCTACAAAGGCCGGGATAAAGTATTTCATAACCTTCATTGATGACTTCTCAAAGTATGCGTTCGTCTACTTGCTGAAGGCTAAAGACGAAGCATTTGAGAAGTTCAAGGAGTTCAGAGCCGAAGCTGAGCGGCAGACTGGACAACAACTCAAAAAAATAAGAAGTGATCGAGGTGGGGAGTACAGGTCTGATGAATTTGCATCGTTCTGCAAAGAACATGGAATTGTCAATGAGACTATGGCTCCGTACTCTCCTCAAACAAACGGAATAGCAGAGAGGAAGAATAGAACATTAACAGAAATGATTAACTCAATGTTGTTGACTGTTGGTCTTCCTAAGTGCTACTGGGGAGAAGCTGCATTGACGGTCACTTTTATTCTAAATAGAGTGCCTTATGCAACTTCAGATGTTACTTCTCATGAACTCTGGTTCAAGGTCAGATCTAACTTGAATGTCATTCGAGTGGGGGTGTCTGGCATATGTCAAGCTTCCAGATCTGAAGATTCAGAAGCTTGGGACAAGGACTACTAAGACGATCTTCTTGGGGTATGCCGAGAAGAGTGATGCTCGAAGATTTCTTAATATTGAGTCAAATCATATCATTGAATCTCGTAACGCAAAATATTTTGAAGACAAATTTACAAGGCACAAGATATTGTTCTTGCGGATGTACCGGAGAACAATGAAGGTATGCAGGAAACTGAAGTCTTCAATGAAGATGCGGTCCAAGAAGATGTTGTTGTTGAAACAACGATTGAACCAGAACAAGCTGAGCCGTCAGCTAAGCGTATGAGGAGGCCGAAGGACTTCGAAAGTAACTTTGTCACGTATCATATGGAAGCTGATCCGCTTACCTATGATGAGGCGATGAAGACCAGAGATGCAGTTTTTTGGAAGGAGACGATTGACAATAAAATTGATTCTATCACCTCAAATAACACTTGGGTGTTGGTTGATCTTCCTGAAGGAGCGAAACCCATCGGATGCAAATGGATCTTCAAGAAGAAGATGAAAGCAGACGAAACTATTGACAAGTTCAAGGCTAGGTTGACAGCCAAGGAGTTTTCTCAGAAGCAGGAGATTGACTACTTAGACACGTATGCTCCAGTAGCCCGGATGACCACCATCAGAGTGTTGATTGCTCTTGCAACAATACATAAGATGGTGATACATCAGATGGATGTGAAAACGGCTTTCCTAAATGGCGAGCTGACCGAAGAGATGCAACAGCCAGAGAGATTTATCTTCAAGGGTAGTCTGTAAGTTGGTAAAATCTTTGTACGGTCTTAAACAGGCTCCCAAGATATGGCATAAAAAATTTGACAAAGTTATAAGGTCAAATTGCTACATGGTCAGCGAGACGGACAAGTGTATTTACACGAAGTTCGCTGATGGAAGAGGTGTGATCGTTTGTCTGTACGTAGACGACATGCTTATCCTAGGTACGGATATGAGCTGTGTCACGAAGACAAAAAAATTCATCTTGAGCAAGTTCAGTATAAAGGACTTGGGGGAGCTGATGTGATCTTAGGGATCAAGATCATCCGGACCGATACTGGACTAACGCTGTCACAGTCTCATTATATTAAGAAAATGATCACTCGTTATGGGTATCGGGATCTTCCAGGGATCGATACGCCGTACATGTGTGATCTGAAGCTGAAGCCTAATTCAGGGAAAAGTGTCAGGCAACTGGAGTATACAAGCATAATTGGAAGTTTGATGTATGCTACTACTGCCACAAGGTATGACATAGCTTTCGCAGTGGGAATGCTGAGTCGTTTCACGAGTAACCCAGGTGTTGAACACTGGAAAGCTGTAAAATGGGTTATGAGATATGTAAAGAATACTCAGACATATGCACTGTACCACAGCGAAGATCCGCCGACAGTGGAAGGCCTCAGTGATGCCAGCTGGTGCTCAGAGGTGGAGAGCGAGAGGTCCCCAGGTTGATTCATTTTCACAATGGATGGAGCTGCTATATCGTGGAAGTCGAAGAAGCAGACTATGCTCTCGCGGTCATCTATGGAATCTGAGTTCTTTGTACTTGATACCGCAGCCGAGGAAGCAGAATGGCTTCGGGAGCTCATGTATGATCTTCCAGTAGTTGGGGTGCAAATACCGACGATACCGATATACTGCGACAACCAGACGACTGCGACGGTGGCATCAAATGACCTCTTCAACGGAAAGAAGAGGACTGTGCGTTTGAAGCACAGGGCAGTACACGATCTTATTAAGAGAGGTGTAATTGCAGTGATTGATGTTTGGAGTCAGAAAAACCTGGCGGATCCGTTCACCAAGGGCCTCAAGCGCCGGCTGGTCGATGACTCAGCATGTAAAATGGGCTTGAAGGCATTCTGATATTGGTTATTGTATTTCTACCATAAAGTTTTATGCTATTAGTTCAAAGATTTATCTACTAGGCATCTAGCTTTTGGTTCAAAGGAGTACCATTAACTGGAAGAATATCAAGAACGATGGATACATGTTCTATTGGGCATGAAGAGGTTACGGACCTATAACCAATGTTGTCTACTGTTGTTTTCTGCGAAAAACGGTTCATGTGGGAAGGTTGGCTTAATTGCCTTAATGAGTTCTCAGGCAGAGTGAATGCCTGGTGTGCTACAGGAAGCACGGTAGAGCAGCACTACAAGGAGTGAAACTCCATGCTATAGTGGACTGACTCTACGATGAGGTTCCTATATGTGGGGTGCTGCCCAAGAATAGGATAAAGCCTCGACTTTGCAGGCCAAGTCACAGCGGTGTAGCACCGCAAATAGGCAGTTAGCCTAATGCTGTATATTTAAATAAAGATGGTGTAGTCAGCACTAGAAAGAGGAGGAGTTTCTCATGTTATAGTGGCACGACACCACAATGAGGTACCCGGTTAGGGATAAAGTCTCGGCTTGCAAGCCATGTCATTGCGGCGTAACACCGCAAGGGAGCCTAAGGCTTCATGTTGGGTAGTTTGGCACTACAAAGAGGCGGTTGCCTCATGCTACAGTAGTATGACACTACGATGAGGTTCCTGGTACGGCGTAAGGCTTCGGCTTTAAGCCATGTCATAGCGGCGTAGCACCGCAAGGGAAGCGCAAAACGCTTCATGCCATGTCTCTTTATAATGAACTCACCTATAGTGTATGGACAAAGAGATATCAGGCCGTCTCTTGAGGGTAAACTTGTAGACGCCCAAAATTATACATTGAAACCAGGCTGGCACAGGGCCTTTAATGTGTAGCCAGAAGCACATGTAACTACATTATGCGAGTGGAGAGAATTTCAGCTATGATGCAGAATTCAAGGCTTAGTCCATTTTTGCATTATAGTCTGTTGTTTGAACCATGCGGAAAGATTCAAGTCGTCAACGACATCTCTCCTAATGCATGATGGACAGTTACTGTGGGGAACACTTATACTCATATATAGAGATATGTGGGGGATTATTGGGTTTTGGCCTTTTTCAAAATGAATTTTAGTCCCACATCGGTTAGACCAAAGGACTTGTATATCTATATATTAGCTTTGCTAGTTTAGAGATGCACATGTGGTGTGGAGGTGCACATGGGTGTGCCATGTGGGGTTATTTTTCTAAAGAAAAAAAAGGCTAAATCAACAATTGAAAGCATTAATGCTTTTTGCTCTTAGAAAATTTATTTCCATGGGAGCTAAGCCCCTTAGGGAGTTAGCGACTCGGACTCGGACTCGGACTCGGGCTCATGAGGCGTAATGTGGCGTTTTGTTGGCGCACTTTGCACTTAGCACGTCAACATCGTCGCTAGGCGCATAGTGCACTTTAGTTGCGCTCGTTGCGTGAACCACTTGCGCTGTCACGTTGCGCGCCACAGGTTGCGCGACCAGGGTGCGCACCGGGTTGTGCGCCAGGTTGCGCACAGGTTGCGTCAGGTGCGCCTGTTGCGTACGTTGCACAAGTGGCGCAAGGTGGCGCAAGGTGACGCAGGTCGTGCAGGTTGCACAGGTTGCGCAGTAGCGCAGGTTGGCGTAAGTGGCTCAGTGCGCGGAGTGCAAGGAGCGCAGGGTGCGCACAGTTGGCGCAACTTGTAACAGAACGTGCGTTTGCACGTTCTGGGCGGTTGCTACATATTCGGGGTGGTTTTTACCATGTCCCTAACTTTGTGACAACCGAGCAGTTGCTGCAGGGCCTATATAAGGCATCCTCTCTCTCACAAGGCAAGATATATACAAGTTATAGAAGGCACCACAGAAAGTTTACGAAGTATTTTTTAACACAAGTAAACAGAGAAATCAGAAGTGTTCTTTAACACAGTTCTGATCGGAATTTGCTTGCGAATTCCTGCAGCCTTCGAGAGAGAGGAAAGGCGTCGCACCAGCTTTGCTTTTGCACGGGGGTTCGTGTCCATCCGAGGAGTCAAAAGGGCAGGAGAGTTCCAAGTTCTCCAACGAACTTTCTGGTTCCTGGAAGCTGTTCGTGTAGGACGAATAAAGCTTTGAGCAACGGTGATTATTCACCCCAGCAAGAGTTCTTCCATCTTTCGCCAGTCACATTCTTCATTGCTGCCAGTAATTCTGATTGTATCTTCTTTTTAGAAGTACTACGATCGATTGCTGTGGATTACGAAATCTTTTTAGATTCTCGTAATACTAAAACGAGATTTTTTTAGATCTTCGTTATACTCGCGCAACCTTCCTAGAAGTGTTGCGTTGGAACATTGTTTTTACAATTGTTTCATCTTCTCAGTTTTCCATCGAAAAATTATGCCCCGGCAATAACAGGCACTCCTCCTATAGTTCATGCACCTGTGTATTCACTCAACAAGTTCTCCTACATGAGACTACTAGTAGAACTCGACCCATGCCACGAAAATGTAATTGCAAGCATACTTAAAATGCTCAATATTATAAAGAAGGTGGTCCAGAATTGACCTGAGCTTGGCGTCGATGATGTATCGCGCAGATCACACGCTCATGGGGGTGCTGAACCCTGAGGCGCTGCAATGACTCCCCACCCTTGTCGGCAAGAGGATGATGCTTCGGAGGAGGCGTCGTTGAATGTCGACTGACCTTGGCAGCCAGTCGAGCGTTCGGCAACAACAACATTTGGTGACGCTGGTGCAGTTCCCCTACGTCAGCGACACGCCGGCCTGGACTGGCTCATCGTCGGCTAGGAACGGAGATGGGAAAGGAGTGGGCTTGGTGGTCCCTCGGTCATCCACGACGACTGCGAACTCAAGGTGCAGATGGTGGAGGAAGGAACACTCGGGTGTTTAACTAATGGTGGCGGCTAGGGTTTTCCTAGGAAAGGAGAAAGAGCTTCGATATATATAGAGGAGATTAGGGAGGAATGAATGGTCAGATAGGAGTGGACGCAAGAGTGCTCCTGTGCCATCTGCAACTGCTCGTAGGAAGAAGAAGCATAGTAGCAGAGTTTTGAATTATAACGGGTAGGGTTCGCTGGCAGGGTTTGATATAAATCCTACCCAAAAATTTGTAAGAGAAGTTTTCTTCAGAAAAGCTGCTTCTCTTCACATTCCCTCTCGGTCTAGGCCCATGTATTGGGCTGGGCTCATAATTGAAGAAGGAAGAGGATTGAAGGAAAAAAAAATAAGGTGTTGGATTTACTGTTGGGCTGCCAAGCTGTGCTGGATTTGGTTTCTTTAAAAAGAAGAAAAAAAGAAAGGAAAAGGAAAAAAAAATTATATTATAACAACACATAAACAAGGGGGCATAGGGTTTAACTATGTAAGGTTTCTAGTTGGGCCGTTTAGTTTGAGTCCAGTTTACCTAATGGCTTAGAGTAGGAGGCATTTTTTTGAGGGAGTTAAATAATTAATAGATAAAATAATAATAAGAATAATATCCCTTAAATATTTAACCCTAATTTGCCCCAGTATAACTTCACTAGTAAGAATATTAGGACTAATCATAAATATTAATAATATTAACAATCTGTCTATAACAATATGTAAAATAAATTTCAAATTATTAAAATTTGGTAATAAAAAATGCTAACAAAAAATATTTTAAAATAGGGTGGCTTGCATCCTTGCCGACTTAGAAAATTTTCATCCTCGAAATTAAAATTATTGGTACGAAATAACGAGAATTTGAAATGTTAAATGATAACCAAAAATACAGTACGTATGTTCGTACCTTGATCCTCAAACAACTGAGGGAAGCGATTCCAAATAGAGTGTCTTGCGCTCCCAAGTGGACTCGCCAGGAGATGATGCTTCCATCTAACCCGGACAAGTCGGATGGTCTTCTCCATCAATACCTTCTCGCTGCGGTTGAGAATCTCAACTGGCTTCTCCACATATGGCATACTCGGCCCAACTGAAATCTCTGAATGGTCAAGCACATGACTAGGGTCTGCCACGTACCTTCTCAACTGTGACATACGGAAAACATCATGCACACCCTCAAGTGATGGGGGTAATGCAAGACGATAAGCCACCTCACCAACTCGCTCCAGAATGTCGAAGGGCCCGATGTACCTCGGACTCAACTACCCTCTGCTCCCAAATCTAATAGTCTCCCGAGTCGGTGATATCCTCAAAAATATGCGATCGCCTTCCTTAAACTCCAAGGGTCGGCGGTGTGCATCAGCCTAATGCTTCTGTCTATCCTGTGCACCTCTGAGGTGGCTTTGAATTTGCTTCACTTTCTCCACTGTTTGGGTCACTAACTCTGGACCAAGTATCTAATATTCTCCCACATCACTCCAACATACTAGAGACCTGCACTTCCTGCCATACAATGCCTCAAAATGTGCCATCTGTATGCTTGCTTGGTAACTGTTATTTTAGGAGAATTCTACCAAGTGTAGATGATCTTCCAAAGATCCCCCAAAATCTATCATGCAAGCTCTCAGCATATCCTCAAGTATCTAGATCGTGCGCTCTGACTGACCATCAATCTGTAGGTGATAAGCGGTTCTGAACTTGAGACGAGTTTCGAGGCTCTCCTGCATACTCCTCCAAAAATGAGATGTGAAGCTCGAATCTCGTTCCGACACAATAATGACTGGCACTCCATGTAGACGTACTATTTGTCTGACTTACCTGATGATACCCGGATCACAGATCTATCTTAAAAAATACTTTCGCTCAACTCAACTGATCGAAAAGCTCATCAATCCGAGGCATGAGATATTTATTCTTAATTGGGATATCGTTGAAGGCCCGATAGGCTACCTAATAGTCCCATCCTTCTTGGGCTCAAATAAGACTGGTGCTCCCCAGGGCGAAGCATTAGATCGAATGAAGCTCTTTCCTTCTAACTCATCGATATATGCCTTCATCTCCTTTAATTCTTTAGGGTCGATTCTTTAGCAGTTCTGGGATACTGGTGCCGCTCCTGGCACTAAATCAATAGTAAACTCCATGTCTCGGTTTGGCGGCAAACCTAGCAATTCTACAGAAAACATCTAGGAATTTTGTAATAATGGGATGAGGTAATTCCTTTTCTTCTACAATAGCTCCAAAGTTGACTCCTGCATGCCTCTCGGCAGCAATTCTTCTGACTTCAAATGGTGAACTCCTTGGCGGTCTGAATATTACCTTCCCTGGTGACAATCGATTACTGCAAAATGCTCACTCAACCAATCTATCCCGAGGGCCACATTGAATCTTGGGAGTGGCATTACGAGAAGCTGGGTTCTGAATTCCCTTCCAGCGGTACTAATTGGACAATCACACATATCACTAACTGATACTACTCCTCCTGTCATAATCCGACAGTTCCTCCTAGTAGATACTGGTGCTAAGTCATGTCTATACAAAAACTCAAGAGACAGAAAACTGTGTGTGGCACCTGAATCAAACAGTATGACGACAGAAAATAAGTGAAGTAGAACATAACCTATAATAACGTCTGGAGCAGCCTCATCCTCCTCAACAGCCATGGCAAAATTCCACCCCTACTGCGGTGCTCCCTTCTGCTGCTACTGGTGATGAATGAACCTCTGCTGCTGAGTAGGGAGAGTTGGTCCCCTCGATGGTGGCGCGGGTGGTCCTCCAGCTCCTCTGGGTCCTATGGCTGGTCCAAGAGCAAGACAAGTGGCAGCCTGCGAGCAATCCCTCACCTGATAAGCTGATGATCTGCAGAATAAGCAAAGTGTTAGGGTTATATACCAAAAGCATCACTTTTGTAGTAACCTTATTTCCTTAAATTTTGAATAAAAATCATATGGGCAAATGTTTGCATATTGTATTTGTTGTAAGTGTTAATGCAAATGTCTAATATTCTATATTGTAGATAATATGGTGTGTGGTGTCACACAGAAGATCATATTATCAGTTTTCTATGGAATATATAAATAGTTCACAACCTAGATGGACTTGGACAATCTATTAGAAAGGTTGTAGTGTAATCTGGTATTAGTCTATCTTGACTATAGGTTTACACTAGTATACTTTGTGTGTATTGAACAGGACCACTTGAGGTTGTTCTCTTTGTATTGACTACATAAGAGAACAAATACCTCTGTTATTATGGATGCTTGTGCTCTTAATCCGGATATAATAACGGACATGTATATGCAGTATGCATTACTTTGACTCATAAAAGAGTGAGATTCATTATGGATCAACAACCTCTATAAATTGGGTAATAACATTGTATGTATGATGGGCTGTTGATTATAAATGGAATCCATGTCCCGATACATCGGGTTGATGATATCCTCTTAAGGAGCTCATAAGGATTGTCATGTAAATCCTGCAGGTGGATTATATCCGACATGACAAATAAAGTTGAGCGGTACTACTTAAGGTTAAAAGATGTCAAATCAATATAGTTGTCAGTAACTTAATTTGATCGACGGACATACGATATCTTAACATAGGGAGCCAAACGAGCATATAATAAAAGGAGCCCACAAATATAATTTGGGATTAGGGAGGTAGTGCAACAATAGCTCATTAGTGGACCGAGCTATTGTTAATGGGCCTGGATTGTGTGTTCGGGTTGAACATGGGATATCCAGATCCGTTAGGAGGCCTAACCATAATTTCTCCTCATGGTCCCTGCCGTAGCCTATATATATCCTATATTCTCTGGCCGCCAGATTACTGATCAAAAAATCTGAAATTTTCTCTAAATTTGTGATTCACGTAAGGAGAGAAAGGGAGGGCTGCCAAGGAGAAGAAAAGGTTGGGAGATCGTCGTCCACACGACGTCCAACTCGAGGAAGGAATACGTGCAGAAGATCTTGGGGTCGTCCGCTCGAGATTGCCAGGAATTACTTATCTCCTTTCCGCCGCAGGTATAATTCGTGAACCCTAGTTTTCGCCTATGAAGGGTTATAACACGTATTAGATCTGTTTAACTTTCTATCGATCAATACGCACACCAAAGGAAGGGTCTTGGGAATCTCCAGTTCCATCACAAAGTCCCATCATCTTGCAGGACACATCAAAGTAATGACCTGGACGGTGGCAACAGGCACAAGTGATCATTGTCTGGGTCTGTCTCTGTTGATAGGATATAGGAGCTCTAGCAGGACGATAAGCTGCTAGGGTACAGGATGCCGAGAGCGAAGTAGGCTATCCTGTATGTTGGCCCGCTTCGGAGGAACCTGGTAACTACTGGTGCCTATATCTCTTTCTCTCTTGGTCCGGGGCTTCATGCCCTTCTCGACTCCCTAGGCAACACTAAGGATGTCCTCATAAGTGTTGGCCTTCTGGTAGTGACAGCTAAGCGAATCTCCTAAGATAGTCTATTCTTGAACCGACGGGCTCGCTCATATGGTGTACGAACCAGTGACTCCACAAAATGGCTCATTCGACTGAACTGTGTCGTGTACTCATCAATTGTCATACTGCCCTGCTCTTGTCGCTTAAACTGGCTCTCGAGGGCATCTCTGGCGACCTTTGGAAAGAAATTTTCCTCGAACAGCCTTCTGAAGTCCATTCAGAGAAGACCTGTGGTTGCTAGCCGTAGCTCATCTTTGTACCAAGTGCGGGCAATATCAAACAACTGTATGCTGGATGCCTCGGTCTTGAGGTCCTCAGGAATACGGGCGATCTGGAGTAGCCTCTCAGCATTCTCTATTCATTCGTTGGCATAGAGAATCCCCTCTGTCCCGAAGAAATCTAAAGGCTTGAGATTTTTGAAATCTCTAGCAGTCCCTGGCCTCACTGATGTCATCTCCCTGGCCCAAAGTGCATCGGAGACGCTAGATCGGAAAAGGGCAGCCTGCTCAATCTGTGAGTCAATAAACTTCTTGAAGACTTTCTTCAGCTGAGTACTATCAATAGTGATAGTTGGGGTGGCATGAGGTGGTTGAAGCTCAGGAGCCACAAGTGCAGGGGGCTCGATATTCCGGTGTTGTGTGTCTTAACCATCCTGAAAAGGAAACAAAAGATTGATTATTCCATTCAATATGGCCTAAATTAAGTAGTAGTAGGAAATAATAAACTAATGCTACCATTCTCCCATCCTATGCTGTGATGATTTTTCTTAGTCGAGCAGGCTTCCTAATAGTACTCTATAGCCTAAGTACTATTAAGATATGATTTGCATATGCCACTACTGAAAATATGTCACAATCCACTCCGAAATAACTGGATATGAGTCGAACATGCCCATCCTACGCTGTGGGTACAACGATAGTGAGCTGTTCTAAACCTTAGGTATCATCCAAAGTACACGATCAATTGATCTCGTCACGGCTACTAATACGTGCCTATAGCATATATCACCATACACCAACACATCTACTAGTCTTTTGTTACACCTTATATGATATGTCGAAAATAAATCTGGTGAAAGAGATAAAGGTGTTCAACCATATGTACATAATAGTCCCATAAAGCCTAAACAATACAACATCAAAATCCTCACAAATCCTCAAGTCTCATCCAAAACTAAATCTCCGGAGTGACTCCTAAGTCCTGAGTCGTAGATCCTTCCTGTTCAACTAAGGCCTCGGGCCCTGGCCCATAGAATGTCGGGCAAATATCCTCAAGCTCACCTGCAACGAATCCAGTCAGAAAATGAGCAAAGTACAATCTATAACAATGAAACAAGTATAACATATGAACAAGTAAGATAAAATAAAATATGACTAACATGAACCATAAATGCATAAGTATACTAAAACATGAAACATGTAGCAAGATGATCATGAAATGTGATTTGAAATACATATTAAATTTGCGACCGGCTGGACAAATATCATGAATAAGGGTACGACTTAATCACACGTGCACAGGTGTGTAATTCGGCTATCATTCAATACCTAACTAGCATTTTGGCTTTGGTCACATATACATAGTATTTCCCCTCCCCACGTACAAGTACAAGAAAAAGAACACATGATAGAAACCAGAAGCACATTATCATGTCATGTAACAACGTGTCCAACATGAAACAAGTCACCACATGAAGTAAATGTAACAAAGTCATAGAAGTACTTGTCTTCTCCTAGAAGATCGGAAATGGAAATGTCTCTATATTCACCTAGAATAGGTTAAGAATTGATTAAATTCTAAAGGATGGCAACTATTTGCTAGCTAACTTATAAACTAATTATAGACTATTACTAACTAATGTTATATTTACTAGCTAGAATAGAGACTTAATAGATTTTATATAAATACTAGCAATAAAATAGTTTTTAGTTGCAAAATATTAATTAAATTAGTAAACTTTTACTAGTGAAACATATAAAACACTTTTAGAGGAAAACAAATATTTGTTATCGAAAAATGTTACTAAGAAACATAAATTTTAATTAATACCATTACTAATAATAACATTAATACTTAATAATCCCAGCCTAATCCAGTCTGACTTGGCTTATCCCAAGCTTCCCAGGCCGGCCCAGTCTAGTCAACACTTAATCTTTAATCTCTAATTTTCTTTCTTTCTTTTCACTTACCAGCCCAATCTAGTGGGCTGGCAGACCGACCTAATCCACTAGGCTCAAACCTGATCCTTAATTAAAATCTAACCTATACACTCTCTCTTACACACACATTGCCGATAATCAACCAAACCCTATGAAAGAAGAAAGAAAATAAGAAGAAGAAGAATAAGAAAAAGATGAAGAATAAGAAGAAGATGATGATGATGAAGAATAAGAAGAACGAGAAGGAGAAGAAGATGAAGAAGGAGCATATCAAGAAGAAGGAGAAGCCTAGAGAAGCTCACCTACGGTTGTACATGAAGAACGAGGCGGTGGATTTGAGCGGATCACCAGATATGGTCCGATCAGCACAACCAAGAGATGCCCGGAGGTCGGGGGTGGCAGAGCCGGTGGTGACTCAACGGTTGGCGGCTTGTGGCATGGCGGTGGTAGTTCTAGCTCATCGCACGAGACAGGCATTGTTCTCGAGAGGGCTGCTCGTGACCAAGGAGTCGGTACGAGGTTCAAGATGGCTCAGGATTCGGTGCAGCGGTGGTGCAGTGGAGGCTCCTAGCGAGGCAACGGTGCAGATATCCTTCTAAGCAATGATGGTGACGATGACACAACGATGGTTGCTCGGCGTTCAATAGAAGATCCGTGTCCTGACTCCTTCAAGACACGGTGAAGACTCGATAGCGGTTCCGACGGAGACTAGCGGCTAGACATGCGACTCGATCCGGTGATTACGGCGATGGACTTTGACAACGATGGACTAGTGCGACGGTCAGTGCACAGGTGGGGGCAGAGTTAGGGTTACAGTTGATGAGAGGAAACATGTCCGTATCAGTGGACACAAGACACAGGGTGTTTGAGAATGGAAATATGAGTCCTGTGTCAGGGGACACAGGACACGATCATGGTGGGTGACATGGGAGTGTCCGTGTTAGGGATAAAATATAAATGTAAAACAAAATTTAGTAGAATGGACACGGACACGGTAGGGACACGGTCATTTGGACCGCGTAGGAAATAATTATGATATTGATCCATAGAATAGTTAGGGTATTTGTAGGTGTGATTAGGAAACTCCTAGAATCTTAGGCACATGGGCTAGAGAAAATATTTATAGAATCCAGAGGATATTCTTTGGGATATTTCAGATTCCAAGGAATATTCCCTGGGAATAACACTAATCCCTGATTAATTAACTTTAGTCCTGATTAGTTAATGGAGATTCTAGAATGTTCCCACCAAGTCACGTGGCTAAACATTTTACAATGGGTTTTCTAAATAACCAACCTACTTGGTAATAATTACAAGTCTGCCACTCCTACAAGAAAATTGTTATACTTTACTAAAGTTATTAAATAAATTCCAATAAAATATTCTAAAATTTTTTAGAAAATAATAAAAAAATATTAGGAAATTTTTTAGATTTTATTAATTGGAAAAGAGAGGTTACATCACCATCATCAACAACTTCCTTCTCCATTTCAAACCCTGTCCTTTCCATCATCAAAAACTTCCTTCTCCATCCTCCTAGCACCATTGCATCACCTTCAACCCATCAAGAAGGGGATAGCAAGCCAAGCAAAGTAAGGAAGTTGAGTTCTTGGACAAGAAGGAGCACCGACAACCCATCTTATGAAGGCTTTTGGTAAAAATTTCTAAATTTTTCATCTCGTATCTCCATGACATTAATTCTGTGGAAATATAATAATTAATGTCTTAAATTCAATATTTTGTCATCTTTTATTCCATATTATCAACCATATAGGTTATAGGTGAATTATTGAAAGTAATCAGGACATTTATCATCTTTTAGTCCCCTGACACAGGACTCATATTCCATATTATTTGACAGTAATGATATTTTATTACTGTAAAATAAGTATTTTAAAAATTATTTTTATGATTTTATCATCCCAAATCTGAATCCTAAAAATATGAACCAATATACTAGGTTTTCGACAAAATTGCTGACATAGAATGACTCATAAATAGGGGCTAATTTGGTAAATAAATTTAGAATTATTTTTTGAGATGTAATCAGAATTAAATATTTTTATATGTTATTTCATAGACATATGTCATAATAATAGTTTGGTAATGTTCCAGACAAGTTTTGGGTAAGACTAGTTGACATTGAGTCGATATAACCATAATTTTTCTTAAAATTCCAAATCTGGAATTCAGAGGTTAAATTCAATATAAATTATGTTTAAATCATAATTTTATGATTTTAGATGATTTATATGGTTGCCTTATTTGGGGACTTAACCTTGAATTTAGGAAGTCAAAACTATGAAATTTTCTCTAGATAATTGAATCTATCTTCTGATAAAGGTTTTGTAAAGATGTCAGCCAATTGTTTCTCTGTGTCTATATATTCTAAATTGATGTCTCCATTTGCTTGATGGTCTCTAAAAAATGATGTTGAATCTCAATATGCTTAGTGCGAGAGTGACATACAGGCTTCTTAGTTAAGTTGATAATGCTAGTATTGTCATAGAAAATGGATATGTGTGTGTAATGTAAATCAAAGTCTTCTAAAGTCTTTCACCAAAATATTTGTGCACAACAACGTTCTGCGGCGATATACTCAGCCGCTAGTGTTGATAATGCAACAAAATTTTGCTTTTTGTTGAACCAAAAGACTAGAGCCTTACCTAGTAAATGACACATGCCGCTAGTACTTTTTCTATCCATTTTGCATCCAGTAAAATCAGTATCTGAATAACTGGTTAGGTCAAAGGACGTAGTTTGGGAAACCATAAGCCGAAAGAAGAAGTGTCTTTAAGGTATCAGAAGATACGCTTAACTGCGCACTTGTGTGATTCCTTAGGGGTAGCTTGAAATCTTGCACACAAGCAAACACTAAATATTATATTAGGACGAGTAGCAGTTAAATAGAGTAAACTACCAATAATACCTCGATACTTACGTATGTCGACATGTTTGTCTTGTTCATCTACATCGACCTTGGTTGAAGTTGCCATTGGAGTGCCAAGGGGTTTGACGGATTCCAGATCGAACTTTGTTAGCAAATCTTTTATGTACTTGGCTTGGTTGATGAACATCACATTGTTGGTTTGTTTGATTTGCAGTCCAAGAAAGAATTTAAGTTCTTCCATCATGCTCATCTCAAACTTATTGTGCATACATTTAGAGAATTCTTGACAGAGAAATTCATCAGAAGATCAAAAGATAATATCATCAACAAAAATATGAATTAAAAGAATATTTCTATTTAAAGGCTTTATAAACAATGTAGTGTCAACCTTGCCTTTTGAAAAACCATTATCAAGTAGAAAATAGCTTAAACGGTCGTACCAAGTACGAGGGGCTTGTTTTAAACTGTATAGGACTTTCTTCAACTTGAATACATAATCAGGGTTTTTAAAATCAGTAAAACCTAGAGGTTGAGCTACATAAACTTCTTCTTTTATGAAACCATTAGGAAAAGCACTCTTTACATCCATTTGAAAAAGTTTGAAGTTATGAAAATATACAAATGTATATAACATGCGAATGGATTCTAATCTCGCAATTGGAGCATAGGTCTCATCGTAGTCGATACCTTCCTCTTGGTTGTATCCTTGAGCTATCAGTTGAGCCTTGTTACGAGTGACTAAACCATTCTCATTTAATTTATTTCAGAATACCCAGCGGGTGCTAGTGACTGGATGATCAATGGGCTTGGGAACAAGTTCCCAAACTTGATTCTGTTCAAATTGGTTTAGTTTCTCTTGCATAGCATCTAACCAATAGTTACTACTACATGCTTCTTCAATAGTCTTAGGTTCTAACTATGAAATTAATGCAACACAAGAAGCTGTATCTCTGGTAGAGGAACGAGTACTTACGCCGGGTGTGATCTCACCTATTACCATGTCCTTGGGGTGGTAAGCCATAAACTTCATTCTTTTTGGCAGACTTTCAAGATAGCTGGTTCCGGTTTTCGGTTCTGTAGACGCCTTGCTCAGTGTACTAATGTCTTTATTATCATTGTCATTGATTGACTGTTGGTTTAATTCATCGAAGGTGACGTTCATTGATTCTTTAATAATCATTGACTTTTTGTTGAAGACTTTGTACCCTTTGCTTTTGGCCGCATAACCTAAAACAATATCCTCATCGGCCTTTTCGTCAAATTTATCCAAATTATCTTTAGTATTAAGAATAAAATATTTACAACCAAACTGTGGATTTCTATCAAACCATAACTCATAGGGAGTCTTCTTCGATTTAGGTCGAATTAGAACCCTATTAAGAACATAAGAAGCAATATTGACAGCTTCTGTCCAAAAATATTTGGGTAGACTAAATTGATTCAACATTACTCTAACCATTTTAGATAAAGTTCTGTTCTTACGTTCCACAACTCCGTTTTGTTATAGAGTCCTAGGATCGGAGAACTCGTACAAATATCCGTATGTATCAAAAAATTGCTCAAACTCTACATTCTCGAATTCGCCGCCATGATCACTTCGAATATGAGTGATCATGAATCCTTTCTCATTTTGAACTTTCTTATAAAATGTGACGAATTCAGATAATGCCTCATTTTTGCGTGCGAGAAAATATACCCACGTGTATCTAGAAAAATCATCTACTATTACAAATGCATATACCTTACCACCTAGGCTAGCAATTCTACTAGGCCCAAATAGATCCATACGCAGTAATTGTAGAGGTCTAGTGGTACTTACAACATTTCTAGACTTAAAAGTGGATCAGGTGGCTTTGTTCTTTTTATATTTACTACATACTGTATCCTTCTTAAAGACGATGTCCGGTAAGCCTCGTACCAGTTTTTTCTTGGATAATCTTGAAATTGTGTCCATGTTTGCATGACCGAGTCTTACGTGCCATAGTTGACTCTTATCGTTGTCGGCGAGTAAGCATCTACCTACTTTGTTAGCATCTTCCAACAAATAGAAAACATATATGTTATCTTCCCTAATACCTTCAAAGATAGTACTACCAGTTGAGCTATCAACTATAGTACATTTGTCTTTAACAAAGTTAATACCATAACTATGGCCAGCTAAATGGCTTATGCTAAGTAGGTTATGTTTTAACTCGGTTACTAGACAAACATCTTTAATCACAGGGCCAATGTTGCCGATACCTACTATATACCCTTTTAAGTTATTACCGAAGAAGACGTATCCTTCTTTCTTCTTCGACAATGTTTCGAATAGAGAAGCATCATCGGTCATGTGCCGCGAGCAACCGCTGTCGAGGATTCACTTGCTTCTAGCATGAGTAGGGTGTTCCACCTACAAAGAAGTTTGTAGATGAAACTTTTGGTACCCATTTCTTGTAATGTCCGGATATGTTAGTCTTTGGTATCATTGCACATATATTTAAATCAACTAATTTTCTTACTCTACATGCAGGTGAGATAAGACCAATGGTGCCACACTATTGACTTCTAGCATGCTGAGTGTTAGGTGTAGTGTGTTGTGCATGATTGGTAGTTCTTGGTGTTCTAGTTGGATACTTGTAGTAGAATGCATGTTGGTTAGTCTTCTTGGACAAAGGTTTGGCTATATTTGGTCTGACAGCATTGGACTTGATCATGTTTCAATTTTTCGGTAATTGACACGTGATAGGGCAGGAAGTAACAACTTCAGGCTATTTTTCTAACCTAATTTTCAACTTTTTGGAGGTATCATAAAGTATATTATAGTCAGCTGTGAGTGCCTCATTTCTGATTAGTGCATAGTGATGGTTCTTCTTATCTTTGAGTAAATCTTCCTCAAGTTTAGCAATGGTCTTGTCTTTTTCTTGGAATAAACGTGTAGTCTCATCTAGTTGCAGTTTGACAGAAGAAAGCTAATCAGTCTCACTAGGATTTTCTTTATTTCTAACCTAGCTAGTAAGTCCACAAGTCTTCCTATTTCACCTTTGTACTCTTTGAGTACCTTCTTAGAGTTTGGGTATTTCCTAATCAGTTTTTTGTGGTCATCTAAGAGGTCACTAAAAGCTTCAATTAACTTTTCAAAGGTAAAATCATCATATGTATCAAACATGGGGTTTGTCTTTACCTGATCATGTGCCATCAAGCATACATTTGTAGCGTCATCGAATTGTTCATCTTCTGAGTCGCTAGCTTCGCTTTCATACCAGATGCTTGTGTTGGTATATCTTCTGGAAGTAGATTTCTTTAAGTAACTCTTTTTATACTTGTTGACTTTCCTGGTAGATGATGATGCTGTCGGACAGTTCTTCTTGATGTGTCCTTTCTTCTTACAACCATAGCAGATTGGATCTTCTTTATTATTGCTGTTGTTGCTATTGTGTCCTTCATTCTTCGGCTGAACCTCGTGAACTTCTTGAACTTATTTACTAGGAGAGCTTGATCCTCAGTGTCGGAATCACTGTCGTCAGAGTCTTCTTCGATCCGTAGTTGAGCTTAAAAGGTGATTGATTTTTTCTTTGGTGCAACGTCTTGAAAGTCTTGATGTTCCAGCTCGTGAGTGAGTAGCTTTCCCATGAGTGTTTCAAGAGACATGGTAGTGAGGTCGTTTCCTTCAACGATTATCGTAGCTTTAGGAATCCAATTCTTTGTTAGAGCCTGCAGCATCTTGCATATCTTTTTATGGTTATTGTATTCCTTGCCTAGGAAGGACAAAGGATTTACAATATCCAAGAATCTTATGAACATTTGTGTAACGGATTCGTTTGGCTTCATCTTGAACGTCTCATATTATTGAGTAAGTCTACTAATCTTCGACTCCTTGACTTGCGTCGTGCCTTTATGAGTAACTTCGAGAAGTTTCCATACCTCATTAGATGTTGTGTATGTAGACACCCTATTGAATTCAGTCCTGTCTAAAGCACAAAATAAAGCATTAATAGCACGTGCATTAAGACTGGCTTCTTTCTTTTCAGAATCAGTATACTTGTTATGGGCTTTTTAACCAAATTTTCATCATTAAGAACACGTGGAGGCTTTTTATAGCCATCAACTACAATTGAACATAAGTCAAAATCTAGAGATTTCAAAAAGAAACCCATACGTGTTTTCCAGTAAGTGTAGCTGGTACCATCAAACAGTGGGATTCTGTTTGTAGCTTGGCCTTCAATTATGAATTTCACAATTGCCATATATGATATAGTGATCTATGTACAATATATGATCTATGTGGAAAAAAATATATGATATAGTGATCTATGTACAATAGTTAAATATAAAGAAAATAATAACAATCGCTTTACCTGTATAACCCGCTCTGATACCAATTGTAGGAACGAAATATAAAGCCATATACTCTAGTGGGAAGGGTGAATAGAGTAGGCAACGGAATATTAGCTATTAAAAATGCTAGCAGCAAAATCACAGAAATATATCACAAATATAATGTAAGTAAAGTGCAAAGAGAAATCTCAAACACGGCGATGTATACTAGTCTCCTTCTTGTGAGGACTAATCAAGTCGAGAGAACTCTAGCTCCCGTTTGAAATCTACTATAGAAAAACTGTAAGTTTTCATACGAAGTCCTTACAAATTCTACAAACGTGAGCTTTGAGTCGAAGCACTCGACCAACTTCAAATGTGAAATGTCTTACTTCTATCAAGCCTCTTGATTACAATCATTCTGAACTTCTAGACAGTACCGTACTGGCAAATCGACTAGAGGATTGTAACTGGCTTAGAATTTGAAATTGAAAGCTTAGTAGGACTTTGGAAGATCGTAGTATGCTTTAGAGAGAAGAGATAAGAAAGTAAATTTGTGTGTTAAAATGGTATAATTTCTTATCTATTTATAGGATTTCCAAAGGAAGAATTCGGGAAGAATTCAGAAAGAATTCTATGAGAAAATCTTGACATATCGTTGTTGCATCTGTAACTGCGGGAAGACTGTGTTTAAAAAGTAACGTTCCACTAGCCGAATTCGGGGCAAATTTGTGGCGAATTCTGCTACGCCAGAATAGGTTTGATTTGGGTTGACAACTTGGGTTTTTGAAAGGTCAAGCAGTTAGGAGGTAGTTTGGGCTTTGTGAGTGGGCTTATTTTCAAAATAAAAGGGTATTTTGAAAACGTTTCTTGGGTAGCCTATTTTCCAGTACTGTGCAATTTATAATGTATTCCTAGACTCAATAAAATTGAAAAATACATTGATAATTGAAATCTGGTTTGACCATGACCAATGGGCCAACAGCCTTGACTACAGTCTATAGTATAGGCTTAA
This sequence comes from Iris pallida, assembly GCA_029216955.1. Taxonomy (NCBI): domain Eukaryota; kingdom Viridiplantae; phylum Streptophyta; class Magnoliopsida; order Asparagales; family Iridaceae; genus Iris; species Iris pallida. Next base: position 54,549 of record JANAVB010023320.1, read on the forward strand.
TTTATTGTTAGCCACGTCTAGTATTATGCTTCTCTATGACATATCATTTCTTAGATGCCTTTCTTGTGCCGTTTTCTGTCTTTCCATGCTTCTTATTTACTATTACATTTGGCATTTTTATTATGTCTTGCTATGTCCCCTGAGGACCTAGTGATCTCTCCAGGTTTTGCTGAGCTGCTATTGTAGATAGATGGATGGTTGGTTACGATCACGTCTGCAAAATTTAGGTATTATTATTGATATTACTTTACCATTCCCTCGTGCTTTTTATTTCTTATCGAGATATATTCTGCATGTTAGCCTAGTTGTAGACTCATGTTATTCTTTCTTGTCTATTCTGACAAGTGTTGCATGGGGTGCATACCACGATATATATTATCCATTCTTGTATCATATATCACTTTGGATTGAGACTAGAAATAATACTGAGTTATATAGATAGTTGGTCATTATTGTATAGTTTATATGTTCGAGCTGGGCTGGAGTCTACTTGATATGTAGCTGACATGTTTACGTACGTATCCTGGTTCTACGTACTTCGGGACTGGGGCGTTACAACAACTACTATAAATAAAGTTAAATTATAATGAAGAATAACAAGTCACCAAAGATAAGTACACGAGGATGGACGGATGTAGATCTCCTCGAATACATCTCTCCTCAAATTAACTATGAACTTCCAATCTCTTTTTTTCCTCTTCTTGAAAGCTGCATAGTCTCTTTTTGTAAAATTCTCACACCACCACCTTATGAAAATAGGTTAGGGTATTAAGTTATATATCCCTTCAGTTAGGAAATTATCACACCACCACCAATCTTACAATAATATGAAGTGTTGAATGTGATCAAACGATATGACCTCAACCCAATTTTTGCTCAACTAATTCCACTGGCAATACTATTGGCATGCCTGTGGTATGCTTATTGAGCACCAAAATCACTCCAAAATCTACTGTATGCTTTTCCAACTATGTGGCATACCACCGGTATGTCGCTGCCTTTGATACCCCATAAAAAATATCTAAAACTAACTCCAAATTGAGTCATGTTCGTCACATTCGACTTTCAGAGCTTCTCTGATACATAAATGATGCTTATTACAGTCCATGGTGTTCTCCACATAGGAAGGGAACTCAATCCAATAAATTTTCCTTTTCTCAACTAGGTGGTGGAGCTTGTCATTCCAACAATCTTCCTACAGAACTTATTCCTTTCAGTAGAATTTATTAAGCATATCTGCTGATTATCGTTTGTATGGACCTTCTGCTCAATATCTTTCACTTCTAATGTATCTCGTAACTAATGATACTGAATCATAATAGGCTTTAACCTGTCATAAAACATTGAATTCCTACCGAGCTGAGTAATACTGATTGTTGCATAACAAAACATATTTCTCCTACTTCAGTCTGTAAGCCCTCAGATTTTTGGGAATTAATTAATTATTTACTTAATATGATTTTAATTTATTAAACTATATTTTATTTTTAAATATGACTTTATAGGCACTTTGTCGTAGCTTTGATTTTTGAAGCATAGCATTAACCAATTTCTCAAAACAAGTTTCATATTCGTGTTCTAGACGAGTCCACCTTCATTTAGGCATATCATGTCCCACTCAAAAATGTTCCCTTGCACTATATTTTTCTTGCACAACTTTCGGGTCAAATTGATCATTTTTGCCCTTTACCGTAAAATTCAATGTATTTTCCAATTTCGATTTGAGGCCCAAACCCAATCCAAACTTTTTGACCTAATATATGGTTTGACCTATTTCGAGCCTACTACACGCATGCCAAATAGGGTTCTACTGAATTGAGTTTCCATGTGCTACCTATTTTCAAGTGGCACACAAGATCCATTTAATATACTTTCAGAGCCTATTTCAATTCAATAAATCGTACCAGGCTGAAACTAGTCCAACTAGGAAAGGTAGAGCTTATTCTAGGTTGTCCTAGCCTAATGGAACCATTATTAATTATTTTTATTAATATTGTAAAGCCACCTATAGAGGAAAATGAAATATGCATTATGGAGATTAGGAGAGAGTTATTTGGAAAAAACAAATCCTATCAAATCTATTACCTTCCTTTTTAAATCCAAAACAAACCCTTTACAACCACGCTTGTTGCTTCTTCCATTTTGTGTCTATGCCAACTTAAGCCCTCTCCAGTCCTTCTACCACCTCCTCGACCTCCCGAAGACCCTTCCTTTTGATCCCAGGAAGTACTCGAGGAGCCTCAGCACCTCAGGTGGTCGGCACAGCCCCACACCCAAGGCCGAGCTCAGCTGAACATAAAGCTGAGAGCACAACAGGTATGCTGCCTTTGCACCTATTTTTTTTTTCTGTCTTTTAATTATCAAAACACTCCGAAACCAATTCTAATGCGTACCCCTATGTATCCTCTTCCATCTTAAAGAAGCATAACACATGTTTCCACTATGTTAGTCCGTAGAGGGCATTGCACGAAGGTTGGTCCAGGCTGAACCAATTTCGGTGTACGATTATTTTTGGCGACTTGTGTCCTCCGTTTGTCGTTCCACCACTTCCACGACGACCTTAAGAGATCGCTCTTCAGACCTACCAAGCCCCAGAGGAGTTTCGTCTACTCGTTTGGTCGTTTGAAGGCCAAACTTGGAGGTTTTCCTCAGTTGTAACAAAAAATCCGAACCAGCAGGTATGCTGACTTGTACACAAGGTTTCATCTACTTTCTGATATCCGTTGGCCGTGAAACCAAAACTAACTTTTAGATCTATGTGTCTTTTTTGATCTCCAATTGGCCACCCATATGGTTATGTATAATTTGTTCGGAGCGTCCATTTTACGAACGTGTGTCCAGACTGAACTAATTCTTTTGCGGACGAGTTTTCGGTGACTTACAGCACTTCAATCTATTAAATATTTTTGGTAATATTCTAGACATACTAATCTTCCTATTTGATATACTTTTGTATCACTTGGTTTAGGTTTCATATTTTAATAAAATCCTTGTTCGTCGTATTGTTGTCGGATCACCGAGAAACCTAGGATCTACATGTCTTTATGAACTCGGATCTTATTGGAACTTTTCTAAATTAAATAATGTATCTATTTTATTATGAAATTCATATTTTAGTACTTTTACAAAATCTTCTACAAAATTTATTAATTTAAAATTATTTGTTTCGGGTACGAAACTATAACACAAGTTGGTGACTATTGACGTCGGATTAATATGAAACTTGTATACCTATTTTTCTATAAGTAAAATAGACTGAATATTATTATAAATTATTTTTCAATATTTTTCCAAAAATAAATAACATATTTTTTGATATAAAAATATTACTTTATCATATAAATTTAATACTATCTATGCTAGATTGAGTTAAATAGGTAATGTTACTAGGATAGTAGAATATATTAATTAGGTCTATATATGGTACGTTCATATATGGTATGACATAGACGTGTCATTGATAGTTAGATTTATTCTCTTCTAGGTGTACGTGGCGGTGTGATTGAGGATCCCGGAGTCGGACCGAAATCAGGCTTGAAGTTGAGTCAAAGATGTTATGAACGAAAATAGAAACCAAAATAACTATTTCCCTACTTGTTCCATGACTTAGTTTTATTGTTTGAGAAGTTATAACTTTTAGAGAATTTGTGGGGAGATATTATAGGCTTCAAACAACCAATTTAGAGATAAAGGGATAGCAATCATGAGAAAAGAACCATAACACACAACTCTTCTTCTTCTTCTCCAACTTTCCTTTTGAAGTTTTGATGAACATATCCGGCTAAAAGTCTTGTTGGTCAAAGGAAATGGAAGCCTTGGAATCAATAAACTTGTGAGATCTAAATTATTTTTATTTGTTTGACTTATACTTTGAGTATTGAATGTTTTTCTATGCCCATCTTCAAGATTGTTTTGTTTAATTACTAGGAGGCCTACTAGTTTATTAAAGATTGTTTAAATCCGTAATTGTTTAATTTCTCTAATTTGTGAAGCAACCAAGATTTAATGAACTGCTTTATTTTATTAGATCATAGAAGAAAAACTTTTGACAAAACTAAATGCAACCGCTTGTGCTTGTGTTGTTTTACTTCATCGATCTCTTGGTTCTTTAAAAAAATACTAGATTAAATCTTAAGCGCTTGTCTTGGATTATTTAGTAATTAAAGTTAATTTGATCGCTTGTTTTTAATTAATTAACTAAGCCAAAGAGAGATAGGAAGATACTTCCAATGGTGAATATTCAAAGTATGAGTTAATTTATGCTTGTATCGATGATCAATTTTAAGATCCCAATGGTGAATGTTGATTGAGACCAATATTTGTTCCTTTGATTGATTTCAATACTTTAATTATTTTTAGCTCTTCTTAAATTTTCTTTCATTATATTTAAAACTCTCTCCCCTATCCTTGTTCACATAGCATAAAATTATAATAATTACTCTCCGTGGGATCGATCCTTACTCTCACTTTTACATATAATTTTCAGAGTAAAGATTTTATTTTTGGGTGCCAAAGATAGCACACCAAATTTTGGCATTATTGCCGGAGAGTAAGTCTAGTTATTTTTGAGCTTTTTATTCTTCTAATAAAATAATTTTTTGTTTATTAGAAAAAAGCTAAAATAAAATTAACAAGACATGGTGACCAATTCTCAACAATTTGGCACTTGGCTGGATCTTCCATCTACGCACGCTAATGAGGTAAATGTTTCTTCTCTTGAACAACAAATTGCTAGTTTAACTTCTCTTGTTAATCAAATGGTTGTAGGTAACATGCAAATAATAATAGCATATGAGACTAATTTAGTAGCAGGGCATCAAACTAATATATGTCCAACTCTTCAAAAGGAGCCTAGTGAACAAATAAATGCAACATGTGGTTTTCATGGACAATCACAAATAAAGTATGATCCCTATTCAAACACATACAACCCAGGGTGGAGAGATCATGCTAATTTTAGCTACGAGAATTCATAATCAAATCATCCCACCATTCAAACTTGCCTAAGTTACCAACAGTATAAGCAGCCATACCAACAACAGAGCAAAATTCTAATTCTGGTATGTCTTTAGAACATATTGTTAAGTATCTTGCCACTAATACCTTACAATTTAAACAGGAGACGAGGGCTAGTATCCAAATTTTGAAGCTTCAAATGAGCCAAATGGCTACTACAATTAATAAGCTAGAGGCACAAAGTTTGGAAAAACTATCATCTCAAACGATAGTAAATCCAAAAGAAAATGCAAGTGCAATCATTTTGAGAAATGGTAGAAAAGTTGACAACCTAGTAAAGAAAGCACCTACATCATCAAAATAAGAAGAAGAGAGGAGCAGTGCTGCAAACACGAATATTCCTAATGACGACGTAGTACCTAATGTACAAGAAGTTTTTGACTTAATGGCAAAGATGGATTCAATGTTGTCGTTAGTGAGCATCTCGAGAAAGAGAATGAGGAGTTAGTCATGAGTACTAATTTATGAAAAACTGTTGTAGGGTCGAATGGTTTTACAAAAAGACAGCAGTCAGGTAACGTTCATTACATTTCATTACCAATTTCTGATAAGAGGCCTTTATCCTCTATTTTGTAGGCTACCATTCCAGACTTGAAACCCCTGCATAGTTGCATCAAGTGTGCATGAGTCGAGCCAACGATATATTAAACAAAGGCGCTACTTGGGAGGTAACCCAAGGAGAGTTTTTCTTATTCTGGCATTTTTTTTATTTTTGTTTTTTTTTATCTTTTCTTTGGATTTAGCTTACATTTGGGACAATGTCAATTCTAAGTGTAGGGGAGGAGATTTATGTTTTGTTTATTTTTAATGCACGTTTTCCAAAATAAATAAATATATATTTAAAAAAGTTTTTTAAGAGAGTTTTTTTGTAGTTTTAAATAATTTTTGGTTGTGTATGTCATGAACAAGATTCAACTAAGTTTAAAAAAAATTCATAACATGATTGAATAAGTACTCTTTTCAACTTAGATTTAATTGGTCTAACTACTTTCCTTAAGGATGGTAGTAACTAAAATTGGTAGACAAAAAGCCCATAAGGTTTTGAGCCCTAAGACAGACACCTCAGTCTCATTGTTTTTCATGAGAGATATTATTCCATAGATTTGTTTCTTTAGAACATGTTTTGATTCTTTTCAAGGTCACATCGACACATGCATACATGAATATGATTAATGCCTACTTTGTTATACACTACATATGCTAAATAGTCTACCTTGAAATTATTTCTCCATATGTTGAACCCCTTTGAGCCTTGTTACTTTTATTTTTAGTGAACCCACATTACAATCCTTAAACCTGAAAAAAAAATTTATGTTTACCCAAGCTGTAAAGCTAGTAGAGGAGTATCACATGCCTGGGTGTACAAAGAAATAAGTGTGGGGGTATCTAAATTTCTAGTTTGGCTATATATTTTCATTCTCAAATTCTTGAGTTCCATCATGATTCAAAAAAAAAATGAAAAAATGAAAAAAAAATTACAAAAAAATTGAAAAAAAGAAAAGAGAAAAGAAAAGAAGAAAAAGTAATGAAGAAAAGGAAACTACTTTTGATATCCACATCCATAATTCCTCCTAAAATTCCAATAAAGGGGTACGTTGAATGCTTTGAATTAAAATTAGAGAAGCTACTGAATGAAGTGATTGTTTTTTCATGTTATATATATTCGAGCTTTTAGTTAAATCATTTTTGCTCCACTAGTTTTGATGGCTTTTGAGCTACACTCCCAAATATATCCTATCTTGATCCTAAGCCCCGCTACAACGTATAAAAAGCCCTTATGATTTATATTATGCATGTGATCCTAGTGGTAGAGAATGAGAAAATATGCAAGCTTATGGTAGATTATTTCTTTTGGAATAAATTTGAGCAAAATTAACACATAGCCTTCAAATACATGAGAGCTGAGTGTTTATTTCCGTGAGGGTCTACCAATTTAGTTTACTCTATCTTCAAGTGAAAGTACTTACTAAGTAATTAGAAGTTGTCTAAGAATATATTTTCATGATATGTATGAGTTTTAAAGAGCTTGGTTATTCTTTATTTATTGCATTACAACCTTGATTTTCGTTTAAAAAAAACTAGAGTTTTGTCCGAGGACGAACAAAAGAGGGGGTATTTGATGAGAACATAAAATGGTATATCCCTTAATGTATATCATTTTATGCTCATTGCAGACTAAAGGTACTCACTATTCTTCTATTTTGATTTAGGATGCAGTTGGAAACACTAAGTACAAAATCGAGCTAATTTTGGACAATTTTGAAACATTTTACCAAAATGGGCATAAATTTTTCATTTAAAATGCAATTGAGGTGCTTAAAAAAGATTTGGAAAGCTAAGAAAGATCTACAATTTCCTTATTTTTTTTCGAGATTCAGACTGCATCATGGACGAAATCGGGCTTAAAGTTGAGTCAAAGATGCTGTGAACGAAAATGGAAACCAAAATAACTATTTTTTTACTTGTTCTATGACTTAGTTTTATTGTTTGAGAAGCTATAACTTTTAGAGCATTTATGGGGAGATATTGTGGGCTTCAAACAACCAATGTAGAGTATATAAAGGGGTAGCAATCATGAGAAAAGGACCACAACATACAACTCTTCTTCTTCTTCTCCAATTTTTTCTTTTGAAGTTTTGATGAACAGTGCGACTAAAAGTCTTGTTGGTTGAAGAAAACGGAAGCCTTGGAATCAATAAATTTGTGAGATCTAAATTACTTTATTTGTTTGATTTATACTTTGAGTATTGAATATATTTTCTATGCCCATCTTCATGATTGTTTTGTTTAATTACTAGGAGGCCTACTAGTTTATTATTCATTTCGATCTACTGGTTAACTAGATATCAAATTCGTAATTGTTTGATTTCTCTAATTTGTGAAGCAACCAAGATTTAATCAACTGCTTTATTTTATTAGATCTTAGGAGAAAAACTTTTCACAAAAATAAATACAATCGCTTGTGCTTGTGTTATTTTGCTTTATCGATCTATTGGTTATTTAAAAAATTGCTAGACTAAATCTTAAGCGCTTGTCTTGGATTATTTAGTAATTAAATTAAATTATATCGCTTGTTTTTAATTAACTAAGCCTAAGAGAAATATGAAGATACTTCCAACAGTGATTATTCAAAGTATGATTTAATTTATGCTTGCATCGATGATCAATTTTAGGATCCCAATGGTGAATGTTGACTGAGACCAATATTTATTCCTTTGATTGATTTCAATACTTTAATTGTTTTTAGCTCTTCTTTAATTTTCTTTCATCATATTCAAAACTCTCTCCCCATCCTTGTTCATATAGCATAAAATTATACTAATTACTCTCCGTAGGATCGATCCTTACTCTCACTTCTATATATAATTTTAAGAGTAAAAGTTTTGTTTTTGGCTGCCTACGATAGCACACCATATACACACTTGGAGGCTACATGCAAGTGTACCTTGCCAAGTTTCTGTACTTTCTATTTTCTTTATTTTACTGTTTATTTATATATTTTATGGACGTAGGATTAGTTGATACTTAGCGTCCAATTATTATTCGGGTGCCGATGTCTATTTATAGATATCGAGTATCGACACTAGGCATGCCAAAATGTTAAATTTGTGTCCATTGACACGATGGACCACAGGACACAGACACGACGGATGGACACGGGGTCTGACATGAGATATTCGTGGCTATGAACTCTATAATAGCATGTAGTACTAGCTCATGTGACTTGTTACTGGTATATGATTTATACTTGACTGGATAGTTCTAGAGCATGGGGTAGGGAGGACTCTATTGAGGTACCCGACCGTCGTGACTCGTGAACTTGTGGAGTTTGGGTATTTTCGTATACCTCGGTCTCTGTAGTAGAGCCTTGGAGTTATTTCGTGTTCACTCATTGGTATCACGATAAGGTGTCATGAGTGATTGTCTGTTTGATTGGGCCTGGTATTAGGATTGTTTTCAACTGTATTTTGCACTTAGATGATTATGGTAGTTACCCTTTATTATATGGATAATATTTTTTACTGTTAATTGTCATATATATTATGTACCTTGTTACGTCCCTCTGAAGACTTGATGATCTCTCCAGGTAGTTGCTTATGTATAGAAAGTTCGTTGATCCGGGTGATATCGCTATGTTCGACTCAGGTATATATTTGGTTAATATCTTCATTATATTTCTCCGGTATTATATTTATTTTTATTATTTTGTTCTGCTGATATGGCCTAGTTTTACAAGCATTATTCTTTGACATAAGCTTGTTCAGACAAATATATTAGAGTCTGGTCAACTTTACTATGTGTTGTCTATTCTTGTGTACTTATAGGTTCCAGTGTGTTAATATCTAACCAACATTAGTTCACTTGGTCTTACGATAGATTTATCTTCTGTGGATTGAGATATAGAATTATCGTAGTGATATAGAGATATAAATACCTAACTTAGACAGCCTATACATATTATAGCTGGACTGAAATCCACTTGATACGTAGCTGGCATGTATACGCATTCATAGTCCTATGTATTTTGGGACTGTAGCGTTACACAGTCCTTCCTTATAATTTTTTTCAACCACAATAACTCTTTGCATGCCTTTATTACTGCAATAAAATGGACTTTTGTTGTAGACAAAGCAACACATTTTTGCAACCACAACTGTCACGAAACTTCTCCCCTAACGAACGTTTTCACATAGCCTGATGCTTATCTCTTGGTGTCCATGGCCTCAGCACATAACAACATATATTTCTAATTTTATGATAATATAATCTAAGTATAAGACTACTCTAGACCCCTGAAGACTTTTGGCATTGCATGGAGTAGTATATAATACATGGAGTTCTCAAAATTAAGAATTTTCTATGTTAGCGACATATCGACAGTATACTGCTCGTAGCTTGTTGAACCAGTCAACAATGTTGACTGGTCTAGGCAATTGCCTATTGGGCAATTGTGTTTATTTTTTGAGGGGCTATGACTGATTGGGGGTTGGATTACTGGCAACCATCCAGTGGCCCCCAAAACCAGCTTAGACCAATCCCCCTTCACTCTCTCCTTCACTTTACTCTTGACACTTTCTCTCTACTCCTTTCTTCATTTCTCTTCACTATCATTCTTTTAGAGCATAGCTACTAGACTAGGTTGGTTGACCTTGAGGTCAAATTTTTGGTCTATGGGCTCGACTAGGAGGAGGAGTTAAAGAACTTAACCTTGGATTTCTTGGTGTCAATGAAAGAAATGCTCATATGTTGTTTTTCTTACTTTTCTTTTTATTTTTTTGTTGTTTTCATAATCTATGATAAATTCTTGTGCTAAATTTCTAGAATTTATTTTGAATTTTATTTAAATTATTTATTAATAGATACTTTTCTACTATTATTTTTTATTATGAAATACTCTTTTTCGTAGCTTTGATTTTTGGAGAACAAGAAATTCCAATTCCTTGAAAAAATCATCATATGATTTGATCTAGACAAGTCTACCTTCATTTTGTTATATCATTTCCAACTCAAACTCATTCACTTTTTCTCTACTTTTATTGCACAACTTTTTGGTCAATTAAGCCATTTTTACTATCTACCGTAATCTTGTTGTATTTTCCAATTGAATTTCGGGACTCAACATCGGTCCAAAATTTTCAACCCAATATATATTTTCAACCTATTTTGAGCCTACTACACATATGTCAAAGGTGTCCTACTCAATCGAGTTTCCATGTACTATTTATTTTTAAATGGCACACAAGACCCATTTAATAGACTTTCGGAACCTATTTCGGCTCTAATAATTCTATTGGTCCAAAAGTAGTCCAACAAGCTTTGGTAGAGCCTATTCTAGCTTATCCTAACCTATTAGATTGATTTTTTTCAATTAATGAGCCATCATTGATTGGAATCAATCTATACACCACTCAACAGTCACTTTTCTATTTTAGAAATCCCCTCAATCTTTTGGGTGCATCTTTATGTATCATGTGCATTGGACCACCAAATCAAATCCTATCTTTCCTAAACCAACTCCTATCAAACCCTAATCTCCTTAGGCAAAATTCTTTATATATACACCCATAAAAACTGCCCACATCATTTTTCCCCTAGCAAAACCAGACCACTCCACCTAGACAAGGCATACTGCCACCTTCAGCCCCTTTGGCAAAAACCACCCTTTTCGACCTCCGTTCGTCAAGCCACCACCTCTACGACGACCACTAGAGACCCCTCTTCAACCCTATCAAGCCCCGAAGGAGACTTTTCGTCTTATTTGGTTGTTTTAACGCCAAACTTGAAGGTTATTTCCAACCATAATAACAATTTTGAACCCGAGTTTGTCATCCTTGCATATGGGTTTCATCTTCTTTTAATGATCCGTTAGTCGTGAAACTAATTCTAACATGTACCCTTATGTGTTATCTATCATCTCCAATTGCTACCTCATGTGGAACTTCATCGTTTGTCCGTGGCGAGCATTTTGCGAAGGTTGATCCAGGTTGAACCAATTTCGGTGCTCGAAGGTTTATGATGACTTGTTAAGCCTTTCGGCCTCAAACAAATTATTGGTATTGATCCTAATATCTCCCTCTATCATCTCATAATATTTTTTATTGATATTTTTGAGTTATTCATATGTTTTTATGTTCGTTTCCATGTTACTAGTTGTCGGACAACGAAAAATCTATTACATCTCGAATTGTTGATCTCTAAATTCCATCAACTTTTATATGATTTATTCTAATAATTAGTGATATAAAATCATATTTTTCTCATATTATTTTGATTATTTATAGAACATAATTTTTTATATTTTCTTCTAATAATGTATGAATCCAAATAATTCGACAAGCCTAGTTGTGTTACTAGTTAACTATGTTACCTAGATAATTGTTTTCTTAAAAATATATATAATATATGTCCATAATTATTTTTAATTTTTTCATAAATAAAATGATATATTTATTTTATGAAAATATTATTTTTATTATGGTAATGATACTATGTATAGTAGATTTGGTTACTTTTATGGTTATGTGCTAGTTAGCTAGTTTATGACTAGATTGAGACTATATATAGTGTGTTATACTTGTTGTGTATTTTTGATATCAATTCCTATTATATCTCAAATTATTTAGATTTATTTCAGAGTTTAAAAGCCGTATTTTTATATGGTTATTTTATCCCGAAACTATTCGACAAGTTGGCAACTTGTGTTGCTAGTTGATAGTTGGCAACTTATTTTATGTTATCATGATACTATATGTGGAGGGTATATTATATGTAGTTGAATACTAGTTAGTTTGTATATGTGATCGAGTATATATATATAGTAATAGGTTTTCTTGGAGTTAGTATTGATTTAGTTTATTATTATTCTAGGAGTTCGTGATTGTTCGTCTCTAGTTGTTGGAACCGGACCTTTGCTTTACACTCTTTCTGAGGTTCCAGGCAAGATATCTTACCATACTTACAATGTTTAAATTCATAATATTATACTTGTTTCGGTAGTGTATTCTAGTATAATGCGTCCAAGTATGATTTGGGTGCCATCGATGGTGGCGTCGATGTGTGTTCGTGTGTGTATGACTTAGTGTCTAGATGACGTTCCCAGAAGTGTGAAGTTATTCTCAATAACTTCTATACCTTGCCACATTTTCATACATGGCACTTTGAGTGAGATACATTATGTTGGCAAAGGCTTAAGCACATAATTGATCATCAGTGCGAGCGGTTCGTATGTCGGTACATATATTGATCAGTTTGAGTCTGCTAGAGACTTGCATAGAGATATGGGTTGTCTGAGTTATGGATATGACTTGTGCAAGTCCATGGGCGGGGAAGACTATTAGTAGGCACATGGGACACACTTGCATTATGTGAGACTCGTCTCACAGTATTGGTATTTATATACGGATACGCATTTTATACTGTATTTCGTATTTTCTTGGTTTCCGGAATGCTTTAAATTTTTCCCAAAACTATAGGTTTTCTCCTTGATCGGCATACCGCCGGTATACCGGAGTATACCGACGGCATACCGCCCGGACATGTTTTCTACACTTTAGATATTTTCGGTTTCTGATATTTTTATGAATAGTGTTTCGAATATTTTCATGAATAGTATTTCAGATATTTTCGTGAATAGTGTTTAGATATTTTCGTGAATAGTGTAGATGCACTCTATTATCTAATGGATAATTGGTTTTGTTTGAATGGCCCTGATTGACCTAGACTTTCACATGGATCATGATCCAACGGCTAAGATTAATTTCCCCTTATATATATACCATTTCACTTTCTCTCTCCTTTATCTTTTTATTCTCTTCACTCTCTCTTTATTTTTTCTTCCCTTCTCTTCCCATGGATCTTGCCAAGAGCTTGGCCTTGAGGCCTAGAGTGTGGTTTTGTACCCCTCTTGGTGGTGGAGTAGAAGATTAGGCATGGAGCTTAACCTAGGCAAGTACATCTTGCCAAATCTTGAACAAAAATATTTTTGTTGTCATTTTATTTTCCTTGGGTGTAAATACTTAGAATTGCTCTAAACTCAATTTGTTAAATTTGTTTTTCCTTATGATTCTCGTATATATGCATGTTTCCGAAACTTGTTTAAGCAAGATTTTGATTTTCTGTCAAAACCCAATATGGACTTAGTAGAAAACTTGGTATCAAGAGTTATACTAGTGTTACTATCATGCATCTTGGTCACATATACATATATGAGGCTCTCACCTAGTTTGTATATCATGGATTTTGAGTTTGGTGGCAACTGGAACCCGTTTCGGTGCCCCGAAAACTTAGTTTTAGGAATATTTCGAGATATTGATCTATCAAATCTTTGAATTTTTGAAATCTAATAGTTCCATGTTGTCAAAAATTCAATTCTATGCAATTTTGACTTTTGAAAATCCAAATTTCGATTTAAAACGAAGTTTTTATGGCCGAAACAAATTTTGGCAAAAATCTAAATTTTGTTGCTATTTGGAAAAATGGTATACCGCCGGTATGCCGGTGTAGACCGCCGGTATGCCGATTTTTGTACCAGAAACCTTCTGTCTTTAGGCCGGTATACCGCCGGTATGCCGCAGTATACCGCCGGTATGCCGTTTTATGCTGTTTTAGTCTATTTTTGCCCGTTTCTGTCCGTTTTTGTCCGTTTTTGATATTTTCTTCTATTGTAATGATTTCTTAACATGATTAGATGATCTTGCATAGTTAGAGAATGATTGTACACCCTATATACACTTAACACTAGCACATGTTCAATCATTTTCTATGAAATGTACTTAGCTTTAATTATTGTTTCCCACATGCCATGATATGTCTTTGATAGATTCTTTCTTACAAGCTATGATAATTATTGCCATGCCTTCTTTGTCTATTAGATAGTGACCCATCGTGGTGCACTCTTGTACATGTCTTTTTTTGCTTACATGGCGCACTCTTAATTCCAGTACATGTCTTGCTCCTTGATAGTGGCTCGTCGTAGCACACTATTGTCTTGATATTGTCATGTCTTGTTGTGGCTTGTTGTAGTGCACAATCTTGCTTGTCTTGTCCAGTCTTGCATGTCTCATTTCTAGGATGGATTCTGTGGAATGCCACACCCGGAATTCAACAAGAAAATGTTAAGGACTAAACAACTAGCTTGATTACTTAGATCATTGAGAATTTTCCAGTTACCTGTTGCCCCATTGGTCTTGGCATTATATATATATATCCTTGAGATTTGGAGCTATCTGTCATGATGAGCACTCTTCCAGCACACCGTCGAGTGGGGCACCTCTTTAGGACACATGTATCTTACTGCAGTGTGTCTGCTATACTTATTTTCTTTTTGGCTTGGACCATTCAGGTAGTAGCAGGTAGGTGCTGGACTTAGAATTCTCAGACTTGCATTTGTTAGTAATTAGGATTGTGACAACCCTAGTTTGCTAAAGTATCAAGCCATAATCATTGCTTGGCCGTAATTGATGTATGGAGTCCATTTTTGTCTAGTCTAGTCTTGCTCTAGTTTATCTTATTGTAGTACTTAGCTTCCTGTCATTCCTTACATACTATTCTTCCTACTACATGCTCGGCTTCACCATATGCTCACATGTCCAAGTATTCTAACATGCTCACATGCTCGAGTTACCAAACATGCTCATATATTTTAGTTACCCTACATGCTCACACGTTCTAGTTATCTTACATGTTCCAGTTATCTTACATGCTCACATGCTCAGTTTAATTCACATGTCCACAGTTTACGTTATGTCACATGTCCATTACTTTTTGCTATATGTTGCTTTACTTATTATCTTTTCTATTCTCGGGATAAGTGCATTGGTAGCACACGAGTCTCGATTTGCTTTTACTTATTTATGTCTCTATCCGTTGCTATGATTTGCATGCTGGTTTTAGTTCATAGTTTGGCTTCCTTTGTGGTACTTGCTATTGGGGTTCTGACCCCACTGGTTTTGCATTGACCAGATCTAGTTGAGGAGCCCGAGGATCTTCCGGACCTTCCTCTCGATGGTGACCACCTGGAGCACCAGGGGACTTGAGTG
This sequence comes from Iris pallida, assembly GCA_029216955.1. Classification (NCBI taxonomy): domain Eukaryota; kingdom Viridiplantae; phylum Streptophyta; class Magnoliopsida; order Asparagales; family Iridaceae; genus Iris; species Iris pallida. The sequence goes on from JANAVB010023320.1 coordinate 70,103, forward strand.
GGTGTTCTTTCTCTTACCCACTCTCTTCTGTACATATTCTTTTGAGGCGTTTAGCCACCAAGCACGTGTTTTGGACTTGACATTTGGCCTACGGGCTTAGACATGATGTTATATTTCTAGACTGCAGCTAGAGCTGATCATGTATTACTTAGTCTTGCTAGTTATTCATTTTGTATTACTAGCTTCATGATCATCTATATATTATGGTTTGGGACGCTTTACTGCCTTATATGCATGATGATCATATTCTTGTACTTTACTTCTTGTCTGAGACTGAGATATCTAGGATCATGTGACCTAGGATTGACTATTGGTTTGTAGCAGTGACCTCCATCTATACAGCTTATACGTTGTTTCGGTGTACTGGAGTACTTTGGTATACGTAGCTGGCCTTGTCCGTCCCTACTTGCTAGTATTCTGGTTCTGGGGCGTGACAGGTTTTAGTGGTGGCCTATACAGGTCTGATTTATCAGATATATGGGGGTTGCTGGTAGTTATCTCAGTCACAATTTCTTCTCCATTGATATCCTTCGTATTACTCTCTACCTTTGATATTTGACCTGATATCTGCTTTGATCGTTGATCCTTCATGTTCCCTCGACCTGATCCTTGTATCCTTAAACTTTTAGGGGTACTGTTCCCGGTCCTTCCGATCAGATTATCCGTATCCCAGCTATGGCAGGTCAGCTTCCGTCAGTTCATCCAGCTCTGTCACGACTCGCACCTGCTTTTCGGACGCGAGCACATGAGCAAGCCAGCTACGCATCAAGCGGACTCCAGCCCGACTCGAATACATAAACGGTGTCAAGGCTATGGTATACTGCCAAATCATGGCAACCAAATCTATATCTCAATCCACAATAAATATACAAAACATGAATGAACAAGTATGGGTCATGGTCTGCAGCCTATTAGCATATTGTTCGATTGGACTCCAAGAATGATATGAGTCAGTAAATAAACAGAGTATATCATGGTACTGAATATAAAGCACGAGAGGATAATATAAAAATATCACAATCAAACACCTGTATCATGCATCGCAATCCTCTACCATCCTGCTCTGCTAACTAACTCCATAAAATCGCTAACCTGAAGAGATCATCAGGTCCTCAGAGGACTAGCAAGATACATAAAACATGCCTATCTAACAGTTTAATCATGCAATAATATATACAGGGTATAAACAGGTACTAGACAGGAAACTGACATGTGGCTACTGACAGGAAACTATGAACATGGATACGAGATCAAGTATGCATAAATTAACTGCTGGTAGATCAATGGATACCAACCCTTGCCCCGAATGTGGACTCGCAGGTCGGTTTCAAGACAAGTCACCCTCGCCCCGTACGTGGACCCGCAGTTGCAAAGGACAACCCTCGCCCCGTGTGTGGACTCGCAGGTTGTGGGAAAGATAAAGGAATAGCAGTTCACTCACACATACTTGCAGACACGACTCAGTCAATGTAGTGTCCCGTCCCTACATCCTGCCCCGTATACTGTTCACAGGGTGCACGAGAAAGGAACACTGTCGCTATCGATTCGGTCGGGATCGACCGAGTCGATCGAACGGGAACGGTTGAATTAAGATCCATTCCTCGTTATGGAATGTCTTCTTCGGAACCAAGTCCCATATTCAGCGGGTTGCGCCTCGAGGATTGACTCTGCGGCTGAGTCGGGAGAGACCTCCCGTTGCTCTGCTTTTCACGCCGCTTGCGTTGGTTTTGGCGTTGTTTTCTGAATGCGCTTTCGTGAATGTTTTTGATGGTTTTCATGGATTGCATTTCGAACTCGCATTTCTTATCGAACTCCTTGAATAATGCAGTATTCTAATCGGTTGCTTGTACAATTTTAGGTAATCGCGTAGGCGACGTCTAGCGCGACCAACAAGTCCTCTCGCCGAAGTAAACTCAAGGTGAGTGGCTGACCCTTCTCTTCTTGACCCCTTCTTTGGTAAATCGATAGTGTTGTTGCGGATTAAAGATTGAATGCAATGGCACGGGCACGGTAAAATGATTGAGTTTTTAAAGAGAATGTATGCTATGTCTTAATAACTAAAAGAAAAAAATGGTCTTTGCACGGTCATGGACAACTTGTCGACAAGGTGAGCTTGTCCCCGTACGGTAACCCGAGGCCACGGGACCGTTGCGGGCACAAAGGGAAACAAGTAATTAGCTGTGCTGGGCATGGGTTAGGCGAGGACTTGCAGCGGGGCTCGCTACTCGCGCTGAAAGGACCCCGTCTAACAAAAGCTAGAGGAGTCCACGATGGCTCTGGGAGCCAGTGACCAACACACGAAATATTGCACTTGGTATGGAAATGATAACAATTGACAGGAAAGAATATAGTAAGTTTCATAAGGCGCGACACGGGCCACCGTCGGTAAGTTTCAATGTAATTTTACTATGCTTGTCATATGCTCGTTTGCAATTCATTAGGATGGTTAGAAACATTCATACTTTAAGTCATTTAAACTCTTCAACCAAATGAGAGCTTGGAACTTAAATAGCCACGCACCAGTACAAAGTGTAATGTACTGATCCTCGCTCTCCACGCAAGTACCCCGAACCACGAAGGGCGTGCCACTTGAAAGCTCAAAGCGAAGTGAACCCTTTCGAAGTCTCGTCCGCGTGTAAAGGCTTGTTTCTGGATTCCTTTTGAAGAAGACCCGCACTCAGTCCAAAAGAAGATGACGACTCGACTCACCTTGATAGCAGGTGGAAATGTGTAATGGTTTTTGCTTGTAAAAAGGGATGTAATGTATGGAACGACTATCTCATCGGCGTTCATTTTGTAAGTCGAGTCATGTTGTAGCCCGCGCGGCAATGATTGTAAAGGTGTCTATGTAAAGTTTTATTATCATCAATAAAAAAGTCTATTTCTATTTCAAATGTGTCATTCAATTTCTCTGCGTACTCTAACTTGATGTTGTGTTTCGGATAACCTTATGACTATGCCTTGTGCGATCGCAACTTAGGTTCGCATGGCATCACGCCCGGGGGACGACTATCGATTCTACGGAATTGGGGCGTGACATAATGGTATCAGAGTACGGCTTTACATCCTTTGGCCTCGCGTCTAGAGTTCCAAACCTTTGACCTCGCATCAATGAGATAAGTTGTTCCATACAATGAGTCGTAATAATTTGTGACTGATGCGTTTGCCTTCATATCGCAGAAGTGACGGAACCCACGGCCGAGCAAGAACAGAGCGCTTCAAGCGGCTCTAGTAGTTCGCATCGTTCGCAGGCCGGGCCTTCTAACGATACCATCGAAAGGATGCTGCGCACGATGGAGGCACAGCAGAACCAGTCCGAGAACCGACATCAACAAGAAGAGGAACGACAGGCCCAGTTCGAAGCTCGCTTTGATGCACATGCCAAACTTCAACAAAAGCAGTTAGATACCCTGCAGCAGATCGTCCAGATAATGGCGACCAACGAAAATTCTGCGACTGCACCTACCGTCACCGTGCCGGCGATCCAATCCATTGAAGTCGACACGGAGGATCCCGAGCGTCAACCAGCGGCACCGAAAAAGTATAACTTTGAAGTGTCCAAATTCAAGAAGGCGTGCCGCACTTCCTTCAGCAGTACCGAAGGCCCTTCCATGGCGATCGACTGGTTGGAAGAGCTGGAAGACCACTTCGAGCTTCTCGGCATTGAAGAGTCGAAGCAAGTCGCCTGCGCACAACTTCAACTACGGTTGAACGTGCACGACTGGTGGGCCGTGCGCAAGCGAACGATCCGACCGGACAATACCACCGTGCCAATCTCTTGGGCCACGTTCCGCAAAGCTTTTGAAGTCCAGTACCTTCCGTCAGCCGTTCGTCAAGCGAAGGAGAATGAATTCATACAGTTGAAGCAAGGGAGCAGGACAGTGGAACAGTATGCCGCAGAATTCAACAAGTTGTCTAAGTTTGCTGGCCAGTTTTTGCCTATTGAAGAGTGCCGTGTGCGAGAAGTGGGTCTGCGACACTCTATCGGTGCGTATGTCAGGGTCCCGGAGTACAAGACCGTAGGCGAGGCTCTGAATCACGCCCTCCGCCTTGAGAACCTGTATCCTTTCGTGCTGACGACGTTGTGTGCCACTCTAATCACAAACGTCCTAGCCATACGGGAGGCAACAACGACGCGTCAAAGCGTCCAAATAACGACGGCTACAAGGGTGAGAAAACGATACTTAAGTGCACCAATTGCGGGCGACTTGGACACCTTGAACATTACTGCTTTTACTGCAATGTTGAATGTTACACTTGCGGACAAAGGGGCCACTTCGCTCGAGATTGCACGAACCCCAGACTGACTCGTAACGTTCCACCACAACAAAATCGTCAAGAGAATCGAGGACAGGCGCCTCGACCTCCTCCATCCACTCAACCCGTACCGCAAAATGGCCGATACCGTCGCCCCAACACTCAGGGCCGCGTCTACGCCATGACTCGAGACGAAGTACTGGCATCAGATACAGTAGTGTCAGGTATACTAAAATTCAATAATGTGCCTGCTCGTGTGTTATTTGATTCAGGCGCTTCATATAGTTTTATATCGGCAGACTTTGCCGCCGAGCACAAATTTCCTGTAATATCATTAGATCTCGACCTTAGCGTAAGCACGCCTTCGGGCACACCAATTCTCACAAACTTAGCTTGCACCGGCGGGATTATCTGTATCGGCGGTCAAAAGATCGGTCTGGACGTGATAGTTCTAGACATGAAGGACTTTGACATCATTCTGGGAATGGATTGGCTCCGGCCGTGCAATGCAACCATAGACTGCGCTGAAAAGAAGTCACATTCCTAATACCTGGAGTGCCTGAATTCTGCTACTAGTGTGGTGAGGTGTCACCGACCTGCATGGTAATCTCTGCAATATCTGCTCGACGGATGCTGCATTCCGGGTGCGAAGGCTATCTAGCTTCCGTTCGAGACATGTGACAGGTTGGTACAAACGCGGGTCAGACCGACGTTGTGGCAGAATTCCTAGACGTGTTCCCGGACGAGCTACCCGGCATGCCGCCCGATCGAAAAATAGAGTTCACCATCGATACATTCCCCGACACCCGGCCGATCTCGAAGGCTCCGTACAGAATGGCCCCTGCAGAATTGAAAGAACTGAAGGCACAATTTCAAGAATTGTTCGACAGAGGGTTTATCCGTCCGAGTGTCTCATCGTGGGGTGCACCCGTGCTGTTCGTGAAGAAGAAGGATGGATCGATGCGACTTTGCATCGACTATCGGGAATTGAATAAAGTCACAGTTCGAAACAAATACCCCTGCCCCGTATCGACGACTTGTTCGACCAGCTCCAAGGTGCAACGGTGTTTTCGAAGATTGATCTACGATCGGGTTACCACCAACTCAAAGTCAAGCCATATGATGTGCCGAAGTCTGCCTTCCGCACTCGTTACGGCTACTACGAGTTCTTGGTAATGCCGTTCGGTCTGACAAATACCCTTGCCGTCTTCATGGAACTAATGAATCGGGTGTTCCGTCCGTTTGTTGACAAGTTCGTAGTAGTCTTCATCGACGACGTCCTCGTCTACTTGAAGGATCGAGCGCAACATGCAGAGCATCTACGGACGGTACTCCAAACCCTTCGAGAGAATCAGTTGTACGCGAAGATGAGCAAGTACGAGTTCTGGCTGAACAGCGTCTTATTTTTTGGGCACATAATCTCCGCCGCGGGCATCGCAGTCGATCCGAAGAAAGTCGAGGCAGTTGCTGATTAGAAACGGCCCGTATCAGTTAGCAAAATTTGAAGCTTCCTAGGCTTGGCGGGATACTACCGACGCTTCGTGAAGGACTTTGCGAAGATCGCATCGCCGTTGACTCGCCTCACCCAGAATGGAGTCGCATTCCAGTGGTCAGACGACTGTGAAGCTTCCTTCCAGGAGCTCAAATAACGGCTCGTTTCGGCCCCGATACTTGCTCTTCCTGACAGGACGGAGGGATTTTAAATCTTCAGCGATGCTTCTGGCCAAGGCTTGGGGTGTGTGCTCATGCAGCGGGATAAGGTAATATCTTTTTCTTCCCGGCAGTTGAAGCCGCACGAGAAGAAATACCCCACGCACGACCTAGAACTAGCGACGATTGTGTTCGTGTTGAAGCTGTGGCGTCACTATCTCTATGGTGTGGCGTGCAGGATTTATATGGACCACAAAAGCCTCAAGTATCTCTTCACCCAGAAAGAATTGAATTTGCGGCAGAGGCGATGGCTCGAGCTGATCAAAGACTATGACTTATCAATCGACTACACGCCGGGCAAGGGAAATGTGGTAGCGGATGCGCTGAGCCGAAAGTACTTAGCTTCGTTATGCATCAACAATTGACTGCTACGTGACTTGGAAGGAATGGGCATCGAGCTCCGAGTTCGTTTTAGGGACGTGAAACTGGCGCAACTACGGGTGGAACCGAGCCTACTGGAGAGAATCAAGTCTGCACAGAAGGACGACCCCTACCTGGAGAATATGCGGAAGCTGATATCGACAGGAAAAGCGTCTGACTTTGCAGAGGATGAGTCGGGAGTGTTACGCGTGGATGGACGACTATGCGTGCCGGACGATGCAGAACTTAGAAAGGAGATAATGTCGGAGGCACGTTATACAAAATATTCCTTGCATCCTGGCAGCACCAAGATGTATAAGGACCTCCACGTTGTCTTTTGGTGGCACGGCATGAAGAGGGACGTAGCGCTCTTTGTGTCAAAATATATGGCCTGTCAGCAAGTGAAAGCCGAGCACCAGCGACCGGGCGGGAAGATGCAGAACCTCGCCATTCCAGAGTGGAAGTGGGATCACATCACTATGGACTTCGTTGTTGGCTTGCCGAGGACGCCGCGGGAAAAAGACGTCGTCTGGGTCATCGTCGATCGACTAACAAAGTTAGCGCACTTTATCGCCATCAAAGTTACTTGGAGCATCGACCGCCTTGCTCAGATATACCTTGATGAAATAGTTTGGCTGCACGGGGTCCCTGTTTCTATCGTCTCGGATCGGGATGGACAGTTCGTAGCGCGCTTCTGGAGTAGTCTTCATTCAGCACTGGGGACCAAGTTGAAGTTCAGCTCAGCTTATCATCCTCAGACTGATGGCCAAACAAAGCGGGTGAACCAAATTCTCGAAGACATGTTACGACTCTGTGCGATCGACTTGAAGTCAAGTTGGGACGTCCATCTACCGCTGGCCGAGTTTGCATAGAACAACAGCTATCAGTCCAGCATCCAAATGGCGCCGTATGAAGCTTTGTACGGCCAGAAGTGTAGATCGCCCATTTGCTAGGATGAAGTCGGGGAACGGCAGATACTTGGTCCGGAGCTGGTGGAGCAGACTCTGCAGAAGGTCAAGTTGATACGAGAGAGATTGAAGATAGCACAAAGCCGGCAGAAAAGCTATGCCGACATGCACTGATGCCCCCTCGAGTTCTTGGAAGGCGACCATGTATTCCTGAAGGTGATGCCTATGCGTGGAGTTTCCCGGTTCGGTGCGAAAGGAAAGTTGAGCCCAAGATTTATTGGCCCGTTCGAAATATTGAAGCGAGTCACCCCGGTAGCTTACCAACTTGCCTTACCACCTGCATTGTCAGAGGTACATAAGATTTTCCACGTCTCGCAATTGCGGAAGTACGTGCACGATTCGGGGCATGTGGTAGATTTGGGTAAGCTGGACCTGAAGGCGGACTTGTCATATGTCAAAGAGCCAGTGCAAATCTTGGAGCGCAAGGATAAACTTCTCTGCAACCGTGCTATTCCTCTAGTCCGCGTCCTCTGAAGAAACCATTCGGTCGAGGAGTCGACGTGAGAGCTTGATTCAGAAATAAAAGAGAAGGAGAAGTTCCCTTCATTGTTCTCGTAGAGGTAGGTTCTATTCTTAAGTTTTGAGGATAAAACTTTTTCCTAGTTGGTTATGGTGTAGTGCCCCGTCCCTACATCATACCCCGTAAACTGTTCACGGGGTGCACGAGAAAGGAACACTGTCGCTATCGATTCGGTCGGGATCGACCGAGTCGATTGAACGGGAACGGTTGAATTAAGATCCATTCCTCGTTATGGAATGTTTTCTTCGGAACCAAGTTCCATATTCAGCGGGTTGCGCCTCGAGGATTGACTCTGCGGCTGAGTCGGAAGAGACCTCCCATTGCTCTGCTTTTCACGCCGCTTGCGTTGGTTTTGGCGTTGTTTTCTGAATGCGCTTTCGTGAATGTTTTCGATGGTTTTCATGGATTGCATTTCGAACTCGCATTTCCTATCGAACTCCTTGAATAATGCAGTATTCTAATCGGTTGCTTGTACGATTTCAGGTAATCGCGTAGGCGACGTCTAGCGCGACCAACAAGTCCTCTCGCCGAAGTAAACTCAAGGTGAGTGGCTGACCCTTCTCTTCTTGACCCCTTCTTTGGTAAATCGATAGTCTTGTTGCGGATTAAAGATTGAATGCAAGGGCACGGGCACGGTAAAATGATTGAGTTTTTAAAGAGAATGTAGGCTATGTCTTAATAACTAAAAGAAGAAAAATGGTCTTTGCACGGTCATAGACAACTTGTCGACAAGGTGAGCGTTTCCCTGCACGACAACCCGAGGCCACGGGACCGTTGCGGGCACAAAGGAAAACAAGTAATTAGCTGTGCTGGGCACGGGTTAGGCGAGGACTTGCAGCGGGGCTCGCTACTCGCGCTGAAAGGACCCCGTCTAACAAAAGCTAGAGGAGTCCACGATGGCTCTGGGAGCCAGTGACCAACACACGAAATATTGCACTTGGTATGGAAATGATAACAATTGACAAGGAAGAACATGGTAAGTTTCATAAGGCACGACGTGGGTCACCGTCGGTAAGTTTCAACGTAAATTTCACTATGCTTGTCATATGCTTGTTTGCAATTCATTAGGATGGTTAGAAACATTCATACTTTAAGTCATTTAAACTCTTCAACCAAATGAGAGCTTGGAACTTAAATAGCCACGCACCAGTACAAAGTGTAATGTACTGATCCTCGATCTCCATGCAGGTACCCCGAACCACGAAGGACGTGCCACTTGAAAGCTCAAGGCGAAGTGAACCCTTTCGAAGTCTCGTCCGCGTGTAAAGGCTTGTTTCTGGATTCCTTTTGAAGAAGACCCGCACTCAGTCCAAAAGAAGATGACGACTTGACTTGCCTCGACAGTAGGTGGAAATGTGTAATGGTTTTTGCTTGTAAAAAGGGATGTAATGTATGGAACGACTATCTCATCGGCGTTCATTTTGTAAGTCGAGTCATGTTGTTGCCCGCGCGACAATGATTTTAAAGGAGTCTATGTAAAGTTTTATTATCATCAATAAAAAAGTCTATTTCTATTTTAAATGTGTCATTCAATTTCTCTGCGTACTCTAACTTGATGTTGTGTTTCGGATAACCTTATCACTATGCCTTGTGCGATCGCAACTTAGGTTCGTACGGCATCACGCCCGGGGGACGACTATCGATTCTACGGAATCGGGACGTGACAGTCAAGACATAGGTGAAGACACGGTACAACTCAGTCATGACACAGGTAAGGACAATTATAGCATGATCCATGACGTAAACAAACTTGGTATAACTACACTATCAAGTCATGAAACACTGATATACAAGCAAGACAATAAACTAGAAAATATGGTATCCCATAAATCTATAGAAACTAAGGTAACTCAAGATAACATACTAAGTCAGGTGTACTATAAGCATGAAAATAAACTGTAGAGGGAGGCAAGGTATACTTGCCTGGTGGTTGCACACAGATCCAACAAATATATAGTCGACTGGTAAGCCATACAGTCCAAGTCATCACAACTGTCTCCGAAAGCTGAAACAGACATTACCAACGTTCTCAGAATAGTCAAATTAGCAAGGATTTCCTGTCCTTAAGTCCAATTCTGGACACAGGAGCAAAACAGTAATTTTAGGCAAAAATGATGTTCGCCATTGGACCCGCTTTGCACCGAAAAATGTGCCAGAGTCAATGGTCTCTAAAGTCGTCAAAATATATGTCTACGGATCCAATTTTCTGATACGAACCCAACCGTATGTCCAAAGTTGGATTCCGGCAGGCCATGCACAAAATCGCCCATTGAGTCGGACCGTGGAGCCCGCAAAACGGCAATTTTATCAACTGTCTCAGAATCGGACCAAACTTGGCATACAGGACCAGAAAAATAATACGGTCCTGTTGGCATAAGTTTTGTCTCGATCTGACGGACGTGCAAAAAGTAATTGGGAAGTTTGCACAAAGGCCGATACGGTAAATTTCGACGGATACACATCAAATTCGTCGCGCACACGCGACCGATTTGAATTCCGTCAAAGCCTACACATCCATGAAGTCGATACGCACCTTTCGATGCTTTTGGTTCGCGACCACGTCGCCCGGATTGTGGGACGCACGTCGTATCGAAGAATTTTATGATTTTTAATATTCTGAAAACAGATTTTTCGGTAAACTTCGTAATCGAATAACTTCCTACATACCTTATGAAAACAGAGTCTATCAAATTGGTTGTGATCATGTATATGTTGTCTAAGACTGTCTTCAGGTATATTTTTAGGTTCGTCCATCTGTCGTCCCAGAAACGACTTCCAAATAGGGTTCTACGAACAATTTTAATGTTCTGTTATACGTGGTTTTTTTTGAACTTTCATGAATTTTTACAATTATCTAGAGCAACCTAGATCAATATAATTGCACGGTTTTGTAGTTGGTTAACTAGGCTATCGTTAGAAATTTACGGATCAAAATTTCGTTGAACGGAAGTGGAGAAAACCTACCTCGAAGTAGGAGAGGTCGGGCTGCTATCGCTGTGTCTGTTCCTCGCACGCGCGCTCGGCCACGCATCTGCCGACGACCGGCGGTGGCCCAGGGCGGCGCTGCAGTGGCTCGCGGCCGCCTGGGGGTAGGGGTGGTCACTCTGTTGGAGAGTTTAGGGTTTCGTTTTCGTGCGTGACTTCTCGTTCTCGGGTTTATACGCGTGAGTACAGAGGGGGTCGGGGCTCTGTCGGGTCTCAGAAGTTTGGGGCTCGGGGTTGACTTGGTTGCTCGGCCTGTGGGCTGAGCCCGTGGGCTGTGGGGGTGGGCTAGCCTCATATGGGTTCTCCTTTGTTATATATATATATATATATATATATATATATATATATATATATATAAAATATATATATATATATATATATATATATATATATATATATATATATATATATATATACATACAAGGAAATAAATACATACAGTAATTTATACCCTATATCTTATTATGATATTATATATATTTGTATATATACACAACTCACATATATATCTCTCTCTATATATATTATACACACATATATTTTTACGTATTTATGTATACATATACACTTATACATATATATTTATATATACATACATATATACACTTATACATATATATTTGCATATACATACATATATACACGTATATATATTTATATATATACACATACACTATTATGTATATTTATTTATAAATACAAATACACACATATATAATATTTATATATACATACATTCACGTTCACACATATATAATACTTATTTGTCAATAAAAATAATGTAACCAATAAAATAATAATATTAAATAACAATCCCAATAAAAATAATAATAATAATAACGAAATTTAATATACCAATAATAGGCATTGCATCTACTTGAAATATGTCTACATGGGTGCATTTGATCTCACTACATGCCTACCCGGGTTCTGGTTTAGTTTGGGTTCAGTTCGGACTAATTGGTGCAACTGGTCTCTTACAAGTCCCCAATATAATAATAGTTAAATAATTAGATTATTTATAGGGTCGTGTCACAACTTAGCCTGGTTTTCCTAGTTAGGGCATCACTATGGCTCAGTCTTCCTTGGCAAGGCTAATACACTAGTCAAGGCACACCACTGCACTATCTGTGCCATAATTCCTAGTCGTCTGGTACTCAAAAACTCAACCATGGCTGAAGTCATCTACCGTAATAATTAACTAAATAATTATTTATAAAATCCTAAAAATTACCATTTAAATAATAAATAATAAAATATTTAAAAAAAATTCGGGTAGGGAAGCTACAAGTTCGGGAGGAGCATCATCAGCATTCGGGAGCAGAGTCTAGAGTAGACCGAAGGGCAGAGTCGCCAGTTCCTTCTGTTCAGCCAGCAGTACCAGTTCAGCCAGAGCAACCAGAGGGTGTTGTTCGAGCACTGGTGGATGTTTTGAGTGGTTTTATGGCATAGCAGCAGCGCCAGAGCGATGACACTCTGTCCAGACGACTTTGGAGAGGGGTGGCGCTCAGGTCTATAATTCTGCGGGCAGCTTCAGGCGTCTCCATCCCCCGTACTTCTTTGGTACAGAGGATGCTATTACGTTTAATGCGTGGCTTCAGGATACTGAGGCCATTCTGGAGGCGACAGGGATCCCGGCTAGGGAGCGTGTGGCAGTTGTCAGGTTGTAGCTCTTGGATTTGGCTCGCGACTGGTGGGCGGCTCATGAAGTGTCTATTGTGGCACCGATAGCTTAGGCAAATTTTAGCGAGAGGTTTCAGACTCGCTATTTTAACGCGGTGTCGTATTATGATCTGCAGCAGAGGTTCATTGGCTTGCGGCAGATGAGCAGGACCGTCGACGACTATGCGGCAGAGTTTAGCAGGCTCAGTCGGTTTGCCCCTTCCTTAGTGGCGACCGAGTTGGATCGGACGAGGAGGTTCCAACAGGGACTTCATCTGGAGATCATTCTGGCAGTTGAGCAGCATGAGTTCTAGACTTTTGATGCAGTGATGAGGGCGGCGAGGATGCATGAGTATACCTCGCAGAGGATCGTTGATAGAGTCGGAGGCCAGAAGAGGTCTCACATTCAGAGGGGATCTTCTACCCAGTCATCAGCACTAGCACCAACAGTTACGACATTGAAGATTGGATCACCTAGAGGAGCAGTTCCAGCAGCTTCCTTTCAGCAGTCAACTCAGATGCAACCTCAGTAGCAGATATCGTCTTTATCTATTGGATGTTCTTATTGCGGGAAGCCTGGGCACGTTCTTTCTGAGTGCCGTAGGGCACATAGATTGTGTTTGGTCTGTGGAGCTTCAGACCATATGATGGGATCTTGTCCACGGAGGGCTAGATCTTCCTCAGTACATCCAATTCCATCGGCTACCCCGGTAGTCCAGCAGTATAAGGCTCAGGTACCGGTTCGGCATCATCAGACTCAGAGGCCTTTACCAGTGCAGTCCCGGACATTCCAACAGCAGAGGCCTCAGCAGTATGTACAGATCCAGGCACAGAGACAGCAGAGCCAGCAGCCGGTTAGAGCAGCAGTTCTGAGGCATGGGCAGGCATAGTTTAGTATGTTAGAGCAGGTTTTGGCCGAGGATGGTCATGTGGTAGGTATTATCCTATTCTTCTTCCAGACTTATTTATTTATTTGGGTTACGTATATTTGGCGAGTTTCTCGTCTCACTCTTCTATTTTTGTAGCTTGAGATACATGATATTTATAATATATCTCGACTACGAAGATATGTCCTGGTAGAGTCATGTCTTAGACTAAGTCATTGGTACCGACTTACTTTGAGACTTGACCCTTATCCATTTTTGGGAGTCAGCGTAGGCCTGTTCCTACTAAATTGACTCAGGAGACATATTTATTCATATGCCTCCAGCCCTTCTTGATTGTGGTTGTGTTTCTGCTTACGCATTTACTTATATTACTGTTGTCTTTATCTTACCAATATGCCATGCTTTGTTTTGATTGACATGACTTTTTAGCTCTTTGGTTTGGTTTTCATGCTTGACTAGATTTAGGAAATTTCGAGGACGAAATTTATTTTTAAGTTGTGGAGAGTTGTGAGACTCGTCTCACAGTATTGGTATTTATATACGAATACGTATTTTGTACTGTATTTCATATTTTCTTGGTTTCCGAAATACTTTAAATTTTTCCCAAAATTATAGGTTTTCTCCTTGATCGGCATACCGCCGGTATACCGGAGTATACCGACGGCATACCGCCCGAACATGTTTTCTACACTCTAGATATTTTTGGTTTCTGATATTTTCATGAATAGTGTTTCGGATATTTTCATGAATAGTGTTTCAGATATTTTCGTGAATAGTGTTTAGATATTTTTGTGAATAGTGCAGATACACTCTATTATCCAATGGATAATTGATTTTGTTTGAATGGCCATGATTGACCTAGACTTTCACATGGATCACGATCCAACGTCTAAGATTAATTCCCCCTTATATATATACCATTTTACTTTCTCTCTCCTTTCTTTTTTCATTGTCTTCACTCTCTCTTCATTTCTTCTTCCCTTCTCTTCCCTTGGAGCTTGTCAAGAGCTTGGCCTTGAGGCCTAGAGTGTGGTTTCGTACCCCTCTTGGTGGTGGAGTAGAAGATTAGGCTTGGAGCTTAACCTAGGCAAGTACATCTTGCCAAATCTTGAACAAAAATATTTTTGTTGTCATTTTATTTTCCTTGGTAGTAAATACGTAGAATTGCTCTAAACTCAATTTGTTAAATTTGTTTTTCCTTATGATTCTCGTATATATGCATGTTTCCAAAACTTGTTTTAGCAAGATTTTGATTTTCTATTAAAATCCAATATGGACTTAGTAGAAAACTTGGTATCAAGAGTGATACTAGTGTTACCATCATGTATCTTGGTCACATATACATATATGAGGCCCTCACCTAGTTTGTATATCATGGATTTTGAGTTTGGTGGCAATCGGAACCCGTTTCAGTGCCCCGAAAACTAATTTTTGGGAGTATTTCGAGATATTTATCTATCAAATCTTTGAATTTTTGAAATCTAATAGTTTCATGTTGTAGAAAATTCAATTCTATACAATTTTGACTTTTAAAAATCTGAATTTTGATTTAAAACGAAGTTTTTATGGCCGAAACAAGTTTTGGCAAAATTCTGGATTTTGTTGCTGTTTGGAAAAACGGTATACCGCCGGTATGCCAATTTTTGCACCAGAAACCTTCTGTCTTTAGGCCGGTATACCGCCCGTATGCCGCAGTATACCGCTGGTATGCCGTTTTATGCAGTTTTAGTCTGTTTTTGCCCGTTTCTGTCCGTTTTTGATATATTCTTCGATTGTAATGATTTCTTAACATAATTAGATGATCTTGCATAGTTAGAGAATGATTATACACCCTATATACACTTGACACTAGTACATGTTCAATCATTTTCTATGAAATGTACTTAGCTTTAATTATTGTTTCCCACATGCCATGATATGTTTTTGATAGATTCTTTCTTACAAGCTATGATAATTATTGCCATGCCTTCTTTGTCTACTAGATAGTGACCCATCGTGGTGCACTCTTGTACATGTCTTTCTTTGCTTACATGATAGTGGCCTGTCATGGCGCACTCTTGATTCCAGTACATGTCTTGCTCCTTGATTGTGGCTCGTCGTAGCGCACTCTTGTCTTGATATTGTCATGTCTTATTGTAGCTTGTTGTAGTGCACAATCTTGCTTGTCTTGTCCAGTCTTGTATGTCTCATATCTAGGATGGATTCTGCGGAATGCCACACCCGTAATCCAACAAA
This sequence comes from Iris pallida, assembly GCA_029216955.1. Lineage (NCBI taxonomy): Eukaryota > Viridiplantae > Streptophyta > Magnoliopsida > Asparagales > Iridaceae > Iris > Iris pallida. Next base: position 85,687 of record JANAVB010023320.1, read on the forward strand.
AAAATGTTAAAGACTAAACAACTAGCTTGATTACTTAGATCATTGAGAATTTTTCAGTTACCTGTTGCCCCTTTTGTGGTGGCCCATGCAGGTCTGTTTTTGCAAATCATGCGAACTCGTGATAGTACTTAAGTTAGTTGTACTATTGCGAGCCTGCGACTAGGAAATGCTCATTCATGAATTAGGATTAATTTAATTTACGAGAATGACTAGGAATAGGAGTCCTTTATACAAATTGACCGATGGGTAGTCTAGGCCATGCAATTTAGATAAGGCGTTATTAATTTAGATAGTTTGTCAGATCCCCATAGATACACTATTATCTCTCGATATGATGACACGATCCAAGGTGGATAGATTATTCACTTGGTGAGACAGGGCTTCATAGAAATAATGATCTAATCTCGATAAATTGTGCAATTCTTTCTCTTTGCCATTAGATATCATCCTCATATCTTAGTCAAATTGCCTACTTAGTTTCTATTTGCCCTAAGAATTATTATTTTATGTTATCCATAGATGAACCTCGAGTTAGTTTCGATTCAAGTTTTTCCTCAAAGGCTTGAGTACACATGGAATAGATATTAGAATGTTTGTATATCTTTGTCTTCAGTTATTTCCTCCATGTTCATCTTTTATTCTAAGGATTATAACTGATAGATACTTACGCTTTATTTCATAGTCGACTTGTTTGAATCTCTAGAAGCTCAGGAAATTTTACAGATATAGTTAAAGGAATGTTAGTTAACTCATAATGGCAGGACAGCAGTGCACTGTCGCCATTTAATTGAATTTTGGAAACTATGGATACCCTACAGCCAGCAGCGCACTGGCGAGACACAACCCCTAGAGGTGGAATTAATTTAAGAAAATATAGGTGATAGGATATTGCCAAAACTATGGCTAGTGGTCCTCTCTTGATCGTAGATACCCTTGAGCCAATATTGGATAGAGTTAAGAAGTGTTCGATTTTGTATCATGTTGAGTTACGAAACCAAGGGTTTACCACAGCCAGAGTATACGGGCGTGGCATAATCTGCAGTGAAATAACTTCAAACATGATTACAAGTTTGGGATACCATAAAGGATAGGACAGTGCCATGTATGTTCCATAAGATCCGAAGCCAATAGAAGTGGAAGTTCTGTGAGATTGGGTAGCGTGTCTCCCGACCTAGCATTCCGTGGTCCTTGTGATCTATTGACGAGATAATTGACTGACACAAATAGGTTGACCTAGAATATAGAATTTAGAATGTCCCTAACCCATTAGTCGACCAAGTCCTTGTGGATAAGAAGATAGTAGGAAGATCGTATAAGCAAGAACACCGGGTAAGGTTTGATTCTCGCAAAACTCGAACTATTTGTGCATTCTTTCAAAAATCTCGCATACTTGTATTTCGACTATCTTGACCAATGCTGCTACTACAGCCTAGTTTGCAAGCTCACTCTGTTCTCGAACTTGATTTAAGACATATATTTAGTGGGGATGCCTGCTAACATATTGTCTAATCAGAATCAGTGTATTATGGTCTGATCAACCATGATGCATTTGGTTCGCACTTCATTTAATTATCCTACGTGGATTGAGATGTAGAGGTATCTAGGATCTCATCCGCGACTGTATTGACAATTCCTCTTGAATTATATGTTCGCCCTTGAATCACGACATTGTATTCAGTAACATCTCCCTTGAATTCTTTATTGTTTTTGTCTTTCACCGATTTGGAAAGACGAAAGCTCGTGATGGTAGAGAGATACAGAGTATCCCCATGGCTATGATAATGGTAGGCACAAGTATAGCTACCATCGGCCTGTCATGTGATTGAGTTACTCGTTCTCCCATCGACCCTCAAACAACTATTGAGACTTTCGAGCTATCTGAATTTGAGAATGATTAGGGTTTTACCTTTAGTCAGCACGCCAACCTAGGAGACTATCTATTCTCAAGAAACCAAATGTTGTGAGTCTCTAATTATTTGCTAGAAGCTGGCCTTAACTAGCAACCCTTAAGCCTTGAACCAACCCTTCCTCGACCGAAGCCACAGTTAGACATGAGATGAGTGGACAATAGAGTAATCATTTACCGCAACACTCATCCCAAGATTGGTTTCCAACAAATATTGCTCTAGTTGTGTAAGTTTTATTAATTAAGACCTAACTAGTGTTGGAACACCACAGTCACTAAGCTTAGCCAATACCATAGCTTAAATACCCTGTCATATTATGATCTACCAGTTGTCAACAGCAATACACGGTCACTACAACTCTTGTGACGATAGTCTGGCAGGTTGACACAAAGAGAAATTCACGACTCAGTTGTAGAGATCTTGTGCCTTAGAGTTGGTTACCCCGTCGATAACTCTAGTATACTAATAGACGAGTAGGTCATTCTACTTTATCGACCATGTGTCATTGTACACACTCGTTTTCCATTTTTGAGGAACGATCATTGATTTGACTTATGTCTATCGTATTTTGTTACACCGTGCCTGATTCCTTATTAATAAGAGTCGAGGTACAATATCCTGACTTTGAAATTCTTCTAACCTCAATATTCCTAAGACCATGTCCTATTTTTAAGGTGGGTAGACTGTAAGCCCTCTAAAATTTTTAGGATATACCAGGATTGCCGAGTGATTAGAATAACTTCCTTTAGGATGATGATTAGTGCCCTTGGACTCCCACATTTTTTTGATCATTTTGTGTCCCCGGCCGTGTCATTAATATTCGGAGCACGAGACCAGCTGTTACCTTCCAACAAATTACATATGCAAGATCTAGACGAGTCCATCTTCATCTAGGTATTTCATGTCCCACTCAAACACGTCCTCTTATACTCTATTTTTATGGTACGACTTTCAGGACGGAAGGACGAGTTATAACCCTTACCATAATACCGGTATGCTTTCCGACTTTAACTAGAGTCTCAACTCTGACTTAATTTATCCGACCCAATATATGGTTGTGGTCGACTGGAAGCCCACTACGCACATGTCACTAGTGTGCCATTTAATTGTGTCTTCTCATGCTACTTAAACATAAAAGTCACGGAAGGCGCTTCTTCAGGACTTACAAAACCTGTTTAACCAATCCGACTGCCCAACAAGCTCAACTACTTGGGTGGAAAACTATTCTAGGTTACCCTAACCAAATAAAAAATAGTTTATCGTTGGGACCTTGTTCAGTCCATATAGATTGAAATCCAGGGTTCATCCAACTAATGATTGGTGTCCAATCGAAGAACCCATCTAGATCCAGTTAAACCCGTCCATGCATACCATCATAGTTGACTATAAAACCGAACTATTTGAAATAGGTCCCTATACCTATTACGTAGTCTCCCTCTCTTAGAATGTGATGTCATTCGTAACCATTATTTCATCTACCTGGACGTCGCGATACGATCCTGTATTGCATTCGTATCCCTTACTCGTGTTGTTAAATAACCACGGAATATATCACAACCTTGATTTTTTAAATTCCGTTCTATTGTGGAACCTTGTTTAGATTAACTTTGAGAACGAAACTTCTGTATTGCATGGACTGCAAGTCCCTCTAAGAAATGAAAGGTTCTTTGATTTAACAAATGACTGGACTAGAGTAGCCCAATCTAGCAAATAAGTCAGAGGTTCATGAATTTTCTTTCTAGCTGTATCATTGGATACCGGCTACTGCTCTTGAAACCTCATTTTTACTCACGATTGTTCTTCCTTACCTGCACGACCTTCCTATTTCGGAGCGAAGATGGTCATGCTCATTGGAATTTGTCAATATTTATTAGCTACTTGAGTAAAGTTGTTGCATGTTAGGTTTTGGGTGGTTTGATAAATAGGAGAGGATTATAGTGACCATGAGCAGTAGATATTTATTGGTAGTATTTTAGCAATTGGTTGGAAGATTGAAAGTTATAGAGACATGAGGATTGAGGGAGTAGTGTGACCAAAGGTGGGTAGAAGGTCCTCGAAGTTTTGTAGTTACAAAATGGTTAGGAGGAGGATATAAACTGTTTTGAGGAATTAAAAAATTCGAGGAGATTAAGTAATGGTAGTTCTTTTGAATTTAAGGAATAGTTGTGAAGTAGAATTTCGAGGACGAAATTATTTTAAGGTGGGTAGATTTGTAGCTGCCCTTCCCAGAAAATTTAGAATATTTTCTATTATTATTTATTCTATTGGAATGTTGATTTTTAGATTTTATAGATAATTATTTAGTTGATTATTACGATAGATGACTTTAACTATAGTGGAGTTTTGGAGTACAAGGTGACCAGAAATCGTGGCACGGGTAGTGCAATGACGTGCTTTGACCAGTGTATTAGCCTGGTAGGGAAGACCGAGCCATAGCGATGCGCTAACTAGGAAAACCAGACCAAGTTACGACTTAAACCTTACTGACATTTTAGTTATTTATTAATTATATTATTGAGTTAGGGAAACCAATTATACCATTTCAGGCGGGACTTTACCCTTATTGAGCTCAAGCCCATGAGGTGTTGCAGTGTGACCAAAGACGTCAGTGTAGACATATATTGGTATTTTACCTTGGTAATTTTGGAGACAATTCTAGGAACAAATGTCATATATAAATATATATATATAAACGTATTATATGTGCTTGTTATTAGGAATAATATTTTATTTAGTAATATAGTAAATATTTCTCCTTAACATGTATGTTGGATTTGTTGGAGATTATCTAGGTTATATATATAGAAGTGTATTTAAGGCATATGGAAAATAGGGCTTTTATATACAAATATAATATCATTGTATTTTTATTGGTGTGATTTTTGGTATAAAATTAAGAATTGAATTTCTAATATTAATTATACTAAATATTTATTGCTTGTAATTGTGGTAGGTAGGTATATATCGTATATGTGTATATGTGCACGTATAAGTTACATTGGTAGCTTATATTAAAATTATGGTATACATGTACATGTCATATATAAATATATGTGTGTATGCGTATTTATATAAATAAATATATATGTATATGGATTGTGTATATAGGTAAATATATAAATGTGTATTTATATATAAATATTATATAAGTGTATATATGCATATGCGTATACGGGTATGATAGTGTGTGTATATATATATGTATAAATATATATAGGTGTATATAATACATGTGAATGTATGTGGGCTTGTATATATAAATATATATAAATATATGCGTGTATTTGTATATATGTAAATAAATATGTGTATAAATATAATGGTATATATAACTAAATATGTCTATATATATAATTGTATATATATATAAATAGATATATATATCCTTAGTTATTTTCCAATATAAAAGAATATAATAGGAAATGAGAAAAGAAAAAGAAAAAAAATAGATTTTAATCCTGCCTTGGGCCGAGCCCAGCCCGAGCTCCACAAGAGCCCAGGGCCCGACCCAAGCAGCCCACATCCGATCAAACTCCAGAACTGAGAACCGACCCTCAGTCCCCGAGCGGTTCTCGCTGTATAAAAGTCGAGAGGAGATCAACAACCTAGCCTAAAAACCCTAACACCTATCACCAGTGCCGACCCAACATCTGGGTGCACCACTCGACATGCACGCATCGCTGCAGCAGTCGTCGGCCGACGAGAAAGCCGCTGCGCGCGCTGGAAGGAGGTCAGCCGCAACAGCAGGACACTACGGGGGAGACGTCTTCGTGACGACCTTTCGTCGCATACGAGGGATCGTTCTGCGAACCGATCGTTCAGGTGTGTAGACAACTTATCCAACTCTTAAACCCTCTAATCGGTTTGTTTTTATATGTTCTAGATTTCCAGAGAAATCGACGCAAAGTCGACGAAAAACCAATCCTAAAACAGGACATAAAATCGACCCAACCCCCTGATTTGGAAGGCGGATTCCAGCTAATCCATCGATCGATTGGAAAATCCAATTAAACAGACTTATAGCCAACCTATAGGAGATCATGACCCTTTTTGTAGTTTCAGATTTTATACAGTAGGCACAAAGAAATCAGCTTACGAAGTTGAGCAAAAACCACTTTGAAAACAGTTTAGAAAATCATAAAATTGTTCCACACGACGTGCGTCCCGCCAAACCGAGCGACGTGGTCGCGCATCGTAGGCATCGAAAGCTGCGTATCGGCTTCATGGTCGTGTGGGCTTTGACGGAATTCAAATTGGTCGCGTGTGCGCGACGAATTTGATGCGTATCCGTCAAAATTCACCATATCGTGCACTTTGCAAATTTCTCAATTACTTTGTGCACACTCGTCAGATCAAGACAAAACTTTCGCCAACAGGACCGTATTATTTTTTTGGTCCTATACGCCAAGTTTGGTCCGATTCTGAGACAGTTGATAAAATCGCCGTTTCGCGAGCCCCACGGTCTGACTCAACGGGTGATTTTGTGCACGGCCCGCCGGAATCCAACTCTGGACATATGGTTGGGTTCGTATCAGAAAACCGGATCCGTAGATATGTAGTTTGAGGACTTTAGAGACCATTGACTCTGGCACGCTTTTCGGTGCAAAGCGGATCCAACGGCGGATATCGTTTTTGCCCAAAATTACCGTTTTGCCCCTGTGTCCAGAATTGGACTTAAGGACAGGAAATCCTAGCTAATTTGACTATTCTGAGAACATTGGTAATGTTTATTTCAGCTTTCGGGGACTGTTATACGGATTTTGACTATTGTGGCACATTGAGTAATTCACATTGTCGGTTTCACCAGCAGAGGACCACAGGCGAGTACAGTTTATTGTCTGTATTTCGATATTGATCTTTACTATATTCATTGATTAGTCATTAGTTATATGATTATTTTCTATTAAAAATTGTTGAGTCGGGAATGAGAAGTACCAAGGATGTGTGATCTGACCTTAGACCGTGTAGACCGTGTAGACCGTGTAGACCGTGTTGTATTTATTTCTTGTAGACAGTGTAGACATTAATTTATTTATTTCTTGTAGATAGTATAGACAGTGATTTATTTATTGCAAAGTAGACAGTATAGACCGTGATTATTACTGAATTTAAACTGTGTAGATCGTGATTATTATTTTGTAGACAGTGTTTCTTTATTGCAATATTTTCTGTAGACCGTGTAACTGTAGACCGTGTAACTTTAGACCGTGTAGACCGTGTCGCATAATTGTCCCAAGACCGATCACATATCAAAGGTACTTCTAACAGTGGGGAAAGTATATGTGTCTATTTATTTACTATTGATTTTCTGTCTTTTCTTACGGCTTTACTGTTTATTTTCAAAACTCATGATTGATGTCTAACCTTTGTTTTATAGTCATTTTCTTTCTTGAAATTGCATTCAGTGGATTGTACTCGTTCCATTCCTGACTGGAAACCAACATTTTCAGGTTAGCCGTGGATTCACTTAGCATGGGAGATACGGGAATACTTGCAGACAAAAGCCTAAAAACTAGCTAGATAGCGGAGTTGTAGTCATTCCAATATTTGTACAAGTTTATATTTTCTGCAAATGTAAAATTTGTGATCATTGTAAATTAAATTAATTTTGTGAATGAGTATTATTTGTGATTTTGATCTTCATGGCCGTGACAGCGTTCTACCGCCGACACTGTGGCATAGGCTGGCTTGGACACGTCTCGTATCCGTTTAAAAAAAAGGGTACGGTTCGTGACACCTTTGGTCTTGGCATTATATATATATCATTGGAATTTGGAGCTATCTATCATGATGAGCACTCTTCCAGCACACCGTCGAGTGGGGCACCTCTTTAGGACACATGTATCTTACTGCAGTGTGTCTGCTATACTTATTTTATTTTTTGCTTGGACCATTCAGGTAGTAGCAGGCAGGTGCTGGACTTAGAATTCTCAGACTTGCATTTGTTAGTAATTAGGATTGTGACAACCCTAGTTAGCTAAAGTATCAAGCCGTAATCATTGCTTGGCCGTGATTGATGGATGGAGTCCATTTTTGTCTAGTCTAGTCTTGCTCCAGTTTATCTTATTATAGTACTTAGCTTCCTGTTATTCCTTACATACTATTCTTCCTACTACATGCTCGGCTTCACCATATGCTCACATGTCCAAGTATTCTAACATGCTCACATGCTCCAATTACCTAACATGCTCATATGTTTCAGTTACCCTACATGCTCACACGTTCTAGTTATCTTACATGTACCAGTTATCTTACATGCTCAGTTTAATTCACATGTCCATAGTTTACATTATGTCACATGTCCATTACTTTATGCTACATGTTGCTTTACTTATTATCTTTTCTATTCTCGGGATAAGTGTATTAGTCGGGCACGAGTCTCGATTTGCTTTTACTTATTTCTGTCTCTATCCGTTGCTATGATTTGCATGCTGGTTTTAGTTCATAGTTTGGCTTCCTTTGTGGTACTTGCTATTGGGGTTCTGACCCCACTGGTTTTGCATTGACCAGATCTAGTTGAGAAGCCTGAGGATCTTTCGGACCTTCCTCTCGATGGTAACCACCCGGAGCACCAGGAGACTTGAGTGGGTGTTCTTTCTCTTACCCACTCTCTTCTGTACATATTCTTTTGAGGCGTTTAGCCACCGAGCACGTGTTTAGCTCGTGTTTTGGACTTGACATTTGGCCTACGGGCTTAGACATGATGTTATATTTCTAGACTGCAGCTAGAGCTGATCATGTATTACTTAGTCTTGCTAGTTCTTCATTTTGTATTACTAGCTTCATGATCATCTATATATTATGGTTTGGGACACTTTACTGTCTTATATGCATGATGATCATATTCTTGTACTTTACTTGTCTGAGACTGAGATATCTAGGATCATGTGACCTAGGATTGACTGTTGGTTTGTAGCAGTGACCCCCATCTATACAGCTTATACGTTGTTTCAGAGTACTGGAGTACTTTGGTATACGTAGCTGGCCTTGTCCGTCCCTACTTGCCAGTATTCTGGTTCTGGGGCGTGACACATTCATTTAGCCACAGTGTTGCCAAGTTATGGGTTATTGATTCCCGGTTATGGGTGTATTGCTAGAGTATATATCCGACAACAGCCACTGACTGCGTGCCAGGTACCATTGGGAGGTATGCTAATAATATATAAGCCTCTACCGGATGCTATGCTTTATTCCTTTGACCTACCCATGCATTCCAATATCGTCTTCGACGTGCATACACATGGTTGGTTAGCGAGCTTATTATCATGTCCTCATTTTAATGGTAGAAACTGAGTGGTGCAGGAAACACTTTGGTTATATTCATTAACAATTCAACTAATTTATATTTTAAAATGTGATATTATACATGTTGAGAATGTTATAGGATAAGAGGAGGTCAGTATCAACATAAAAAAGGACTGTCCAGAGCATCAACATCGTACATAATGATGTTGATCTAATTAATAAGCTAGTAGTGTCAAAATTTGATCCAGTTATGTTGCTGCTGATTTGATTGATAACCTAGTGGAATCGAAATCTGATTAGGTTAGAATGAGTTAAAAGAGTTGGTTTGTACTTTTCATTTGTTTGTTTACTTTTGTTGGGCATGTTTATGTTGGAAAAGAAGTGCGGAAACCTTGCCCCAAACCAGAGAGTACCTACGAGAGAACCGAGCAATACAATGCATGAACCAAACACCAAAAGACAATCCACACAGATACAGAGAATTTTTGACGTGGAAAACCCTTGCGGGAAAAAACCACGGGATGATCGGGGTCCAACCCTTGAGAAGCCTTCACTAATGAAATAAAGGAGTACACCCTCTACAAACTTCTCCCGATCCAACACGGATCCCCACAACACTTGGAAGCAAGAAATATGATCACAAGGCTACGAAGAACAAAGACGACGAGTAGAGATTACCCTAACACGATACTCCTTCGAAAACGGCCTTCAATCCTCCTTCTCTCCCAAAGTTGCAATGACACTCTTGCCTCTTTCTTCTTTCTTTTTCTCTTCGTTGTGTATGTGATTAGGGCTAGAAAAACCATATGTAAACCCCCTAATCTCGTAGCAAAATCTGGACCGTAGGATACGATCCCACGGTGTAAAAATACCCTAAAATTAGCTTCAACCCGACGACACAGAGTTCGGGTGGAACTCTGTGTGGGCAAGCCAGAACAGTTCTTGACACAAGAGGACAGAACTCAGCCAGTGTTCTGCCTGGGGCAGTACTCGGCCTAAGTTCTGCCTCCCATGTTCCAGTATGCCGTATGGTGGCTCTCGAGCTTCTCCTTCATCTCCGAATGGCATCGTAACCTCCCCGAGCTTCTCTAACATACAGACGGCGCTCGTCACACTCCAGGGTCTTCTCCACATAGGTTGGGAACCCCATCTACTCCAACATTTCTCTCCCTTCACAACTATGTGGAGGGGATCATCATTTCGATGATATGCCTGCACAACTCAAACTTTCCCCTTGGTAGAATCTTGGTGAACATATCTGCTTCGTTATCATCTTTATGAACCTTCTCAAGCTCCGCGTCCTTCTCAACCACATCCCGTATCCAATGATACCGAGTCTCAATGTACTTGGGCCGGCTATGAAAGGTCTGATTCTTCACAAAGTAAATAGCACTCTGACTATCGCAAAACAAAGTATACTGCTCTTGCTTCAGCCCTATTTCCTGCAATAACTTTTTCATCCAAAGCAACTCCTTGCAAGCCTCCGTCGCTGCAATGTACTCCGCCTCTGTCGTCGATAAGGCAACACACTTCTGCAACCGTAACTGCCACGATACCGCTCCACTAGCAAACAACATCACATAGCCCAAAGTCGATCACCTCGTGTCTACATCTCCAGCCATGTCAGCATCGGTATATCCAACCAGCTTCAGCTCGTCACCACCAAAAGAAAGTCACTAATCGTCAGTACCCTAAAGGTATCGTAGAATCCACTTAGCCGCACTCCAATGTACCCTTCCAGAATTTGAAAGATACCTGCTAACTGTACAAACTACATGAGCGATGTCTGGCCTCGTACACACTATAGCATATATAAGGCTTCCTACAGCTGAGGCATATGGAACCTGCTCCATATCTTCTTTTTTATCTTCGGTAGATGGACATTGCTCCTTAGTAAGCTTAAAGTGGGCCGCAAAGGGGCAAATCACTTTCTTCGACCCGTCCATCTTGAAATGCTGAAGTACCCGGTGAATGTACTTCTTTTGGAACAAGTGTAACAACTTGGACTCTCTCTCTCTCGGCTGATCTCCATCCCAAGAATTGTCTTTGCTGCACCCAAATCTTTCATAAAGAAGGCCGTGCCCAGTTGGTGCTTCAACTCTGCTATCCTAGTGGCATTCCGACCCACTAATAGCATGTCATCAACATAGAGCAATAAAATGGTGAAATCATCCTCGACAAAGTTCCTCATAAATACACAATGGTTCGACGTCGTCCGTGCATAACCACGCACCCCCATAAACGACTCGAACTTCTTGTACCACTGTCTCGGATCCTGCTTCAGACCATACAAGCTCTTCCTCAACCGGCTGACCAAATGTGACTTACCCTTCTCACATAATCCCTCTGGCTGCTCTATGTATAACTCCTCGTCAAGATCACCATAGAGGAATGTCGTCTTCACGTCCATCTGCTCGACCTCCAAGTCGAAACTGGCTGCCAATGCTAGCACCACCAGAATAGACTACTGCTTGATGACTAGCAAAAAGATTTCATCATAATCTACGCCTTTCCGCTGACCGTAGCCTTTAACTACCAGCCTCGCTTTGTATCGAGGACGAGCAGCATCACCCATCTGCTTCACTCTAAACACCCATCGATTCTTCAAAGCCTTCTTGCCCATTGGCAACCGCACCAGCTCGTAAGTAGAATTTGTATGCAAGGAACCTATCTCCTCCTGTATAGCCTGTATCCACTCCTACCTTTGTTCGTCTTCCATAGCCTCTGTAAAACTTTTGGGCTCTCCTCCGTCAGTCAGTATCACATGCTCACCCGGTGAGTATCTCGTAGATGGTCGACGCTCTTTGTCTCTCATTCTCAATGGAGCCACTGGTGCTGGCTGTATACCAACAGCCTCCTTCCCTTTAGGAACTGCCTCCTTGGCATGCTTATCCTCTTGAGGGATACCCTGACCACCATCAGTAGGCTGATGATCAAGGTTGGGAGCAACTCTATGTACTAGCTCCCCCATAACTGGATCCTCTGCGATGTCTTCTGGAAACTGCTCGAAGCGAAATGACTCTAACTAAGGCAATTCCTCAGCCTTAAAAGGCGTCTCGAAATCCTGAGTGTTGGTCATGGTCTGATCTTCGACGAATACCATGTCCTTGCTTCTGTAGAGCTTTCTTTCCACTGGGTCGTAGAGTCTATAGCCAAACTCATCCCGACCGTAGCCGACAAAGATGTACCGCCTCGTCTTCAGCTCAAGTTTGGACCTCTCGTCCTTCGGTAACATGCACGACGGCCTTACAACCAAATACGCGCGGATGATTGTATGACGGCTCTTTGTCGTACCATACTTTGTCAGGCACATCACCCTGTAAAGGAGTACTATGAGATAAAATAATAACATAAGCAGCTGTGAGAAGAGCCTTACCCCAATAACTGTCTGGCAAATTTGCTCCTGACAGCAAACACCACACCCTCTCCATCAGTGTCCTGTTCATGCACTCCGCTACACGATTGAGCTAAGGTATATTGGGCGGAGTGTTATGATGTCGTATCCCTTGCTCTCTGCAATAAGCATCAAAGTGATCAATGTATTTGCCGTTGTTGTCGGACCGAACACACAGTAACTTCTTACCTATCTCTCTTTCAACAGAGGCCTGAAACTCTTTGAAAGTGGACATCACCTGATCTTTGGTCTTTAAGGCATAGACCCAAATCTTCCTGGAACAGCCATCAATAAAAGTTACAAAGTAAGAAGCACCACCAATTAATTTTACCTTCATAGGACCGTAGACATCCGAGTGAATCAACTCGAGCAACGCCGGCTTCCTTGAACTTGGGTGACTTTGGAAAGACACCCTATTTTGTTTTCCAGCTAAGCAGAGCGTGCACTTCTCCAACTTTGTAGACTTGAGCCCTGGAATCACCTTCATGTTCAACAAGTCGCTCAATCCCTTCTCACTGATATGGCCAAGCCCCCTGTGCCACAACTCGGTAGACGCGTCAGAAACTACGTTCACCTCCTGTGTCCCCTGTACGCTTCCCTCCATATAGTAGAGACCGGACTTCTTGCTTCCTCTGGCAATCACCATCGAACCTCTGGAAAGCTTCCACTGACTATTCCCGAAAAGACTGAAGAATCTCTCGTCATCCAACCTTCCAATCGACATCAGGTTGCAACGGATATCAGGGACATGACGAACATCTTTGAGAACAAGAACTGCACCCATCTTCGTCCTCAAATGCACATCTCCAATGGCAACCCTCTTCGATACATCTTTATTGCCCATCTTCAACACTCTACAGTCGCCTGTCGTATAAGTGGCAAATAGTGCCCTGTTATGAGATACGTGTGCTAAAGCCCATGAGTCTACTAGCCACGAATTGTCATCGTAGGCGAGGTTTGTGATAATCTCGTCACCTATGACGATCACATCGCCTCCATTTATCGAAGCCGCCGCTATAATGTTCTCATCTTGCTTCCTCTTGTCGTCCTTCTTCTCTCTCTTCCAAGCGAAATAGTTCTGCTTAATGTGGCCCTTCTTGCCACAATGGTAACACTTCGATTCCTCATTTGGACCCCTGGACTTCCCTCTGCTCTTATCTCTGCCACCACCTGGACCCCTGGTTTTGCCCCTTCCGTGACTCTATGAAACTAGTACCTCTGAGGGGTGGGATGTGGATGAAGTACCCTGAGAATGTCTCCATATCTCTTCATTCAGTATCCCGCTCTTGGCAAACTCCAGACTGACCATGCTTTCTGGAGCAGAAGCGATCATAGATACTCATACGGTCTCCCATGATTTTGGCAATATACATAGCAGCCATAGTCCCTGAACCTCGTCGTCGAACTTTACTCCCATCGAAGATAGCTGGTCAACCATGCCCTGGAAATCACTCAAGTGATCTGTAATAGATGCCCCATCTTTGTACCACAGACCCATCATTGTCCGGATCAGGAACAACTTGTTTACCGCAGTCTTCTTTGCATATAAAGATTCTAGCTTATCCCATAGCGTCTTCGCGTAGTCAATATTGGCAACGTGGTTATACACGTTCTCGTCAACGAACTACCTGATATATCTGCACACCTATATGTGCTCGAATTTCCAGTCCTCCTTGGATTTATCAATTGGTCATTCGGAAGCAAATACGGGCAGATGCAGCTTCATGACAAACAATAAATCTTTTATCTTGCTTCGCCAATAATGATAGTTGGTGTCGTTCAGGTTCACCATTTGCATGGGCTTCGCGTCCATCTCTCCTCTCTGGTTTTCCTGTCAACTCCTGACACCCTTCTGAATTCCAGAACCTTGCTCTGGTACTACTTTGTTGGAAAAGAAGCACGAAAACCTTTCCTAAACCAGAGAGTACCTACGAGAGAACCGAGCAATACAATGCACGAACGAAATACCAAAACACAATCCTTGCAGACACAAAGAATTTTTGACGTAGAAAACCCTTACGGAAAAAAACCACGGGACGATCGGAGTCCAACCCTTGACAAGCCTTCACTAATGAAATAAAGGAGTACACCCTCTACAAACTTCTTCCGATCCAACACGGATCCCCACAATACTTGGAAGCAAGAAATATTGATTATAAGGCTGTGAAGAACAAAGACGATGAATAGAGATGACCCGAACACGATCCTCCTTCGAAAATGACCTTCAATCCTCCTTCTCTCCCAAAGTTGCAATGAACTCTTGCCTCTTTCTTCTTTTTTTTCTCTTCGTTGTGTATGTGATTAGGGTTAGGAAAAACCATATATAAACCCCCTAATCTCACAGCAAAATATGGACTGTAGAATACGATCCAATGGTGTAAAAAATACCTTGAAATTAGCTTCAGCCCGACGACAGAATTCGGGTGGAACTCTGTGTGGGCTAGCCAGAACATTTCTGGACACAAGGGGACAAAACTCGGCCAGAGTTCTGCCTGGGTAGAACTTGGCCCAAGTTCTGCCTTCCCTGTTCCAGTATGCCGTATGGTGGCTCCCGAGCTTCTCCTTCGTCTCCAAATGATCTCGTCACCTCCCCGAGATTCTTTGACATACATACGGCGGTCGCCGCACTCCGGGGTCTTCTCCATATAGGTTAGAAACCTCACCCAAGGTTCATACAGATGATAACAGAGCAGATGTGTTCACCAAGATTCTACCAAGGGGAAAGTTTAAGTTCTGTAGGCAGATCATCAGGTTGACGACCTCCTCCATATAGTTGTGAAGGGGGAGATATGTTGGAGTGGGTGGGGTTCCCAAACCTATGAGAAGAAGACCCCGTAGTGCGACGAGCACCGTATGTATTTTAGAGAAGCTCGGGGAGGTGACGAGGCCATTCAGAGACGAAGGAGAAGCTCGGGAGCCATCATAGGACATCCTGGAACCAAGGGGCCGAACTCGGGCCGAGTTCTGCCTAGGCCAAACTCTGGCCGAGTTCTGCCCCTATGTGTCCAAAACCTTTCTGGAATGACCACACAGAGTTCTGGCCGAACTCTGTGTCGTCGGGCTGAAGATAATTTTAGGGTATTTTTTATATCGTTGGATCATATCCTACGGTCCAGATTTTGCTGCAGGATTAGGGGGTTTATATATGGTTTTTCCTAACCCTAATCGCACACAACGGAAAGAAAAAGAAAGAAGAAGGAGGCAAGAGTACCATTGCAACTTTGGGAGAAAAGAAGGAGGATTGAAGGTCTTTTTCGAAGGAGGATCGTGTTCGGGTAATCTCTACTCGTCGTCTTTGTTCTTCGTAGCCTTGTAATCAATATTTCTTGCTTCCAAGTGTTGTAGGGATCCGTGTTCGATCGAAAGAAGTTTGTAGAGGGTGTACTCCTTTATTTCATTAGTGAAGGCTTCTCAAGGGTTGGACTTCGATCGTCCCGTGGTTTCTTCCCGAAAGGGTTTTCCTCGTCAAAAATTCTCTGTGTCTGCATGGATTATGTTTTAGTGTTTGGTTCGTGCGTTGTATTACTCGGTTCTCTCGTAGGTACTCTCTGGTTTGGGGAAATGTTTTCGTGCTTCTTTCCCAACAGTTTGTGTTGAACTTATTTTCTATTTTTGGTCATGTAAACTTAGGTACCTTTTATTTTTTAATGTTAGAAAGATATTGTTGCTTAGAATGTATTTATTTACTTGCTTAATGAGCTAGAAAGTTGGTTTGTATTTGGGAAACTGGTTGATATTGGTTGCGATTAAATAAAAACATTCTATATTTTCTAAAAATAATTCGTAACGGTTATATTCATGACAAAACTTGCTCAGTGTAAACATCGGTACCTAGGATTTAGCATCGGCTACAAGTCATTGTCAATTGGCGTCGTTTAATATTTTGCGTCCAAAAATGATTGATGCTAATATGGTTAGCTACACGAGCAACCAACCGTCACCAATATGCGTTGCCTAAGATTACGCATTGGCTCTATATTGATGCTAATAATTTTAGCCACACCAGCAACTAGTCGTCGCTAAATAATGTTGCAAAAGTTTTACGACGGCCTATGTCCCGTTGCTAATATATTTAGCCACCCAAGAAACAAGCCGTCATTAAAGGGTGTCGCTAAATATTTGCGTCAGTCACTTGCCGTCATTAATACTGTTAGCTACACATGCAACCAACCGTTGCCAAAGGGTGTCGCTACTGCTCAGCATCGGCTATTTACCGTCGCCAAATCATTTTGCCATGCAATCAGAAACGACCCCTTGTTTCCCGACGTAAAATCCTTCGCAAATAGTATTGGCGGCGACGGCAAAAACACATTTGTGACGGGTTTTTAATGGACATAAAAGGTCCCTTTTTTAGTAGTACATTGTTTCCTGTGAGACCAATTGATACACTATTTTTTTCATCTGCTCTCCTTTAGTCCTGCATGCAGATTTGTTTGATCCATATACAGTTACTAACAATCATTCCATTACAATTCTCTAACATATAGACCACCAATGAAGTTGTGTGCATTCAGTAACGTCTCATTTGGCACATGCTTTAAAGGGTGCTTCATGTTTTGAATTTTAAGCATTAAGGACACATTTATGTTTGTTGGTACTTGCTACTTGTCACGCCCCAGAACCAGAATACTGGAGAGCGGGGGCAGACATAGCCAGCTACGTATATTGAAATAGAATACATCTCAACTATACGGTCACGGCTGTCTAGATATGAGGGTTTACTACAAGTCAACAGTCTCTTAAGGTCAAGCCTATTGTCTCAATCTCAAGCAAATAATATAATTATAAGATGTATGATCATTAAATATACAATAAAAGGCATCCCAAATATTACATATCAGCTGATCATGAAGCTAGTCGTACAAAATGTTAGGACTAGCAAGAGTTTAAGTCATACATGATCAATCCTAGGATTTATTAATCATGTTTACAGCCCGTAGGCAGACAGTAAGTAAGGTGCATCGAGCTAACAGGTGCTCGTCTGCTAAAAGCCTCAAAAGAATAATTTTTACAATAGAGTGAGCGAAACAAAATAGAAAACCCACTCGTAGCCCAGGTTCCGTCTAGTCGCCACCATCGGGCTGGAGGTTCGGTAGATCCTCGGGTGCTGCTCCAAAATCTGGCCACACAAAACCAGCTGGGTCAAACCCCAGAAAGAGCAAGTGCCACAAAGGAGGCCACAAAATAAGAACAAAAGCCAGCATATCAGAACATAAGAAAATAATTACATAATAAAGACAATTATTAAGGAGAAACCTGGCAGGTGATATACGATGAGATAACCATAGAACTCTTCAGATAACCAGGTTACAACCCGTAAACCAAACAAGGACCGGGGTTGTAACCCTTCGTCTGAACGGAACTTGGTTTCTCCCACCATTTATCGGCAAGATAAAATACAAGAAATCAGGACCGATAATTAATCATGATTAAGGTAAAGCACGAGTAGTCATGTCATGTCATAACCTTGTACAGGATCAGGACAGGACAAGCGGGACTAGACTGCATCCAATCAATCACGGCCAAGCAAGTACTACGGCTTACTACTTAACTAACTAGGGTTATCACAAGCCCAAGATGCAAGTGAGAATTTCCCAGTCCCAAGCCCTGCAGACTATCCAGTTATCCTTCCGCAGATTGAGAGTTATAGGTGGGTACATCGCCCGGGAGACAAATGTACCCTTAGGTGACTTAGAGGGTGCAACACGCGATGGTGTACTGGAAATGTGCTCTACTCGTCGGCAAGCTACAAGTCCAATTAAAGCGCCCAGATAACGAAATTGCCTGTGACTGGAAATTCTCTATGAACTACACTTTGATCTAGTCATTAGCCTGATCCATATTCAGTGTGAATTCCTGACCGTGGGAACCAGGGAGTCACGTCCTAGACATGATGCAAGACAAGACAAGTGGATTGCACAAGCAAGCAAGCAGAAATACCCACGGTGTCAAGTTGATTATACAAGTCAAGTTAGCCATCGCAACAGCATCAAGTCAAGTCAAGTTACAAGTTATAAGTTACAAGTCAAGTCAGGTCAAGTACAGGTCAAGTCAAGTACATGTCAAGAGTGCGCCGCCACGGGCCACTATCAAGTCAGGTCAAGTACAGGTCAAGCCACGTACAATAGTCATTCTAATAAAATATCAATATACAGGGCTATAGAAGAGCCAAGCTTAGAGAAATAAAACCAAAACTCCAAGAGCCAATGGATTGCACAAGGGGTCAGGGGGTTGGATTGCGCAGGAGTCAAGTGCGCCAGGAGCCAACTGCGCAGGGATGAGCTGCGCAGGGGTGGATGGCACAGCAGATGGATTGCGCTGGATCAGGTTGTGCAGGAATGGATGGCGCAGGGTCAGATTGCGCATGAGTGGAGTGCGCAGGGACAGATGGCGCATGGGCAGACTGCGCATGAGCGGACTGCGCATGAGCAGACTGCGCATGAATCCATGCGCACTCGAGTTAAGCACAGCTCGCCAAGGGGCAAGCTGTGCGGTCGGCGCTGCATTAAGGAGCGCTGGCCGAGGGGGAATGCGTAATCCAGCCCTGCGCTAAAGAGCGCAGGCTGCTGTCTTCTTCTCCAGGCCGAGAAGAAGACTCCAAGAACTCTAAGGTTCAAAATTTCATATCTTGGTAAAATCAAAACCAAATCTAGATTTTCAAAGGTCTAACTTGAGTAAAATCGAATTCTCTTCCACATGGAAGCATCAAAACATGCAAAAATCAAAGTTTAATAGATCAAAACCAAGGATTTTCGAAAATGGTTAAAACCTAGATATAGAAGAATGAAAGCTCCAAATCACAAAATGTCAAGTTCTAAAGTTGATCACCATGGCCTAATCTAGCTAATGAACAAATAAAAAGTGGTGCTTATTTGATGACAAGGTGCACTTGCCTATAGGTGATGGTGTTGTGTAGAAGAAGGAAGAAGAAGAAGAAATAAATGAAAATAATGAGGAGAGAGAAAAGTAGGTGGGGATTTATGATGGTGGGTTGTGGTGGAATGAGGGTGGAGAATAGGTTAAGGTGTTCCTCTCATGATAACCAAACCAAACCAAACCCTCTCCACAAAATAAACCAAGCCATGTAAAAACCCAATTACGAGAACCAAAATCCGCAAGTCAAGTCAATTACAAGTACATGCCAAAATCCAAGAAAATAAAATACAGGTCCGAAATACGTATAAGCCTGATAAAATACGTATTCCGAATATGGGTGTTACACTACTCGCATACATACATGTACCTTTTGTATACACCTAGATGTTACTAGATTTCTATTACTCTATTATTGAACCAAGTAAATTTGGGGCATAACTTCCCTCACATTTTATTGTTTTGGCAATGATAGTGCAACATATTTCACAATCGTTCTAGATTATGAGTGGAACTAGCACATAAAGATCAACTTTGTAGTTTGTTCACTATGATTAGCTTGATAGATTAATGTTCATCTTTCATCCACCAAAATGCTTGACTATTTTAATGTGTCCAGCTGTTCCAACTTCTAATCTTGCTTAAGAATCTCTTTGGGAAAACCTGGCTCAAATATAGGCGACAAAGATCTGAAGATCTATAAGATCAGAACACCACAAATTCATGTGTCTGAAGAACTATAAGATCTGGAGATCTCTTTTTGGAAACTTGGCTCAAAAATAGGTTCATATTTGAGCATATGTGTGTGCATTGAGTGTTGGGATACATTTAATCATTTTCTCTCATGTTTGATGGCATTCGATATGCAAAATGTGTTTTGATATGCATCTCTTCCATACAGAGTTGAAAATTACTAATGTTTTTCCCTTTCTTGTACAGAACCATTTTACTATTTATGTTGACTTTTATTATTATTCTTAGAAACATACATTTAACTTTTTTAAGAATTTCAATATAACTCTATTCTAAGACTTCTTTTTGTTAGAATTCTACTCACAATACTTATTTGGTAGTAGGTAGAAGTGATTCAAGTTTATGGTTATA
The DNA here is from genome assembly GCA_029216955.1 of Iris pallida. Taxonomy (NCBI): domain Eukaryota; kingdom Viridiplantae; phylum Streptophyta; class Magnoliopsida; order Asparagales; family Iridaceae; genus Iris; species Iris pallida. Next base: position 106,210 of record JANAVB010023320.1, read on the forward strand.
TTTATATCTTGACCCTCAAACAAAAAATTGAGCATAGCCTCTCTGATCAGTTTCCACAACCTTCACTAAACATGCCCGTGTCATTATTCTATTATTGATAACTTCATATATTTATCATTATCAGCCATCACCACCATCATTGTTTATTGCCTCCATTGTCATCAACATTATTATCACCGTTAGTAGTGGTGGCAATGAAGGCTGTGGAGCACATTAATCTTGGCGATGCTTAATTAATCTCTATAAGTCTTCAAAATGATTTAGTTTATTTGACTCATGTCGTACATCTTGGAGATCCTTAATTTAATTAAAAATATTCCTATGACTTTATTTAGTATTTACTTTATTTGTTTTTATTTTCTATAGATCTATCTTATAAAAAAAATTTGGTATAGAAAATGCCTTTAGAGAAGTCTTGGATGAGCAAACGGGGGAACTTAGAATATATTGAAGGTGTCAAACAATTCGTGAATTTTGTTAAGGAGAATGCCAATGAAGAAGACCATTTTTTATGCCCATGTGTTCAATGCAGAAACTCAAAGGGACACATAGAGCTTGATTAATCAGTTTCCATTTGTTGTCAAATGGTATTGATCAGAGCTACGTTCCATGGGATCAACATGGAGAAAAATCTACAGAGTCGATGGGCCATAAGTCTACAAAAATATAATATGATCTAATTAAAGAAGCTGACCAGCCTATGTTGGAAGAATTTGTTGATGATGTATTAATATAAACAATTGGGAGAATGAGCACGAGTTATAAGACATGAATATTAAACTTGAAGGTGGATTAGGAGGCAATCAAACTGTTGATTTTAAGACCAAGATAAATGAGAGTAGAAAATACAAAAGATATAGAGAGATGGCAACACAACCTCTCTATAATGGTTGTCCTAAGGGTAAGACAATGTTATCTACAATTATTGAGTTGCAGAATTTGAAAACGCGATATGGTTTGGCTCGAAACGGCATGACTGCTATATTGGATTGGCTAAAGTCTTTGTTTGTTAAAAACTACAATCTTTCCAAGAACTACCTACATATAAAGAACATGATTAAGGACTTGGGAATGGAATGTGAAACCATCCATGCATATAGAAATGGTTGCATCTTATATTGGAAGGAATACAAGCAACATCATATGTGTCCCGAATGTGGAGTTAACAGGTATAAGCTTGTCTTAGAAGGTGACTTGAGGTAAAAAAAAAAGTGTCAGGAAAGAACAGGCAAAATTTGTGAAATATTTTCCATTTCCCCTAGGCTAAAGGGATTCTTTAGCATTCCTTGGATCGCAGATGCAATGAATTGGCATAAAAAGGAAAAAAAAACTGATAGAAATCTAATGAGACATCCTTGCGACTCAAGCCAATGAGATTTAGTCAAAGTCAGTTTGCCAGATTTTGTTAGAGGCTAAAAATTTACTTCTTACAATATCAATTGATGGTTTTAACCCACATGGAACTCATAGCAACACTTATAGTTGTTGGTTTATGATTTTAGCACCTTTAAATTTTCCACCGTCTTTATGCATGAAAAATGAGTTCTCATTGACTTTATTAATATCAGGGCCCAATTTACCAGGCAAACACATGGATGACTTTCTACAACCACTTGTAGATGAGTTGAAAGAGTTATGGGTAAATAGTGTGCTGACATGGGGACGCATTTTCTAAAACCTCTTTTACATGGAAAGCAATGCTTTTTTTGGGGGGGGGCTACAAATGGAACACTATCTCGCTGCAATATTCATGGCTACAGGGCTTGTCCTGTATACGCCGATGATGTTGACTCTGAGCATTTTAAAGATTCAAATAAAATATGTTATCGAGGCTATCGTCAATTTTTAAGATATGGCCACAAGTTTAGAAATGATAAAAGATTCAACAAGACCGTAGATCATCGACCAACTCCGCGATGATTATTCGGTGATGAAGTAGAACGATGAATTTATGAAATTCTTAAGAGTAATGATGGGAGTATCACTGGAAAAAAGAAAAAAAAGCAAGAATATTGGTCAAAACGCAAGGTTGGGGTCGACGAAAATGTTAATCTGAATTAATTCCACTATTGCACCTCCATGGTCGAGAAGGTCGATTATGTTTAATTTGCGTTGCTGAAAGTTTCTTAAGGTTCGTCATAGCAATGACGTCATGCACAGTTTTTATCTATATTGTTAGCTAAATGACTATTATATTTGTTAAGAGTATGAGTTATTTTTTTATTGTTGTGAATTTATGCAGTAAGTATGCAGAATATTGCCAAAGGGCGTCTGTCCAAATTCAAAAAGATGAGTCTACTAAGACAAGCACAACAATCAAGGAATTCATTCCATGGTTGTGTGATGAGGTTTTTTTTACCTAAGCAAGTCATATTTTCTTAGTAGTTTGTGTCACTTTTCAAGTTTAGTAACTAGTGAAATCTTTTGCAATACAATTACAGAAGGCTGGGGAAACCAATACAACATTATGGAAATTAGTCAATGTATAAGGCAAAAAGATACAATAAATATTGTGTCAATGGTTTTGTCTTTTCGTCAAGTTCTTTCGATACAAATTTGGTGACTCAAGACAATGGTGTTTCGATCAAAGCTTGTACTACTTTTGTTGCTGGTCGAAAAGATAAAAATCCAAATGAAGGAATGATGACTTACTATAGAATAATTAGAGATATATTAGAGTTGGACGACATAGATTTTAAGGAGATTGTATTTTACTATGATTGGGTCAAGGTAGAGGATTTAAAAAATGGTTGTAAGGATGATCCTATCGGGAATCTTGTGATGGTAAATTTGAAGAAGCTCAAGAACAAAAAAAAAGTGGAGGAGGACTCGTTCATTTTAGCTCGAGAAGCCAGTGGAGTATTATATTCTAAAGATCAAAAGGATAATGGGTGGCATGTGGTCTTACATATGCCCAAGAGGCTATCTAAGCAAGTTGACATGATAATCATCACTACCAATTATCAATCCATTTTGAATGACAATCCTAACCTCCAAAATTTGTTCAATTTTGATGAATGAAAATATTATAGTGCAATGCTTCATTGGAAAATTAACACCTAACAGATAATATTAATATTAACAGCTTTAACTAAAGCATAGCCCAACGGGCTATACCCAAACCCGTTAGGGTTTAAAAAACCCCAAGGGCTCCTCTATCCAAAGGAGAGAAAAAATAGATCTGTGTCAAAATACACAGAGAAAGGAAGAGAGAAAGAAGGAGGAGAAAGTAGAGACCAGAGGACGAGAAGAAGAGAAGGGAGGAGAAGGAAAAGGAGAACTCTCACCTAGCGGTCGCGGTGGCGGCCTCGATGTAGGAAAATTCGAAAGGGTGGCGCTCCCTAGTTGCGGCAGTTCTGCTCACCAAGGTTGTCGGCGAGATATACATCGGAGCGGGTCGACAAAATCGAGGTAGGCGGTTGAAGGGACAGAGCTCGGTCGCGCAAGGCTGGCACAGTGGTCTAATGTTGGTGTGGTGGCCGGAGGTGAGTGTGGTTTTTGATTTGTTGCTGGTGGTTAATGGTGTGTGTGTATGTGTGTCTGGCGTTAGTCGGGGCGTTAGACGGTGGTGAAGAGGTTGGTAGTGATGGTGTTACTGTGGTGGTGACCGGGGCTAAGTAGGGAACCATGGAGGCAGGCTGTGATGGGCGATGGCGGGTTCTATAGAGTAGGGGTTTGGAGTGGTCGTGGCCGCGAAGGAGGCTGAGTTGGCCAGAATTGGTGGCTGCGAAGGAGGAGGTCGGGGTTAGGGGCGTTTGGGTCGGAGGTGGTGTCAGCAGGAGAAGAGGGACATTAGATTGTTGGGTGGTGATGGCGAGTCGTGGGGTGGCTCAGGAAGGAGGAGGCCGGTGAAGACGGCGAGGTGGTGGCGCTTCGCCGGAGTCAGGCCGGTCGAGCTCGGTGGCTAACAGAGGCTGAAGTAGGAGTAGGAATTTTTTGTATATTAAAATAATGGAGAGTGTCCATTAGTTTAATAGGAAAGTGTGAAGTGCTCCACAAGGCCAACGACAATAGATGTAATATGTAATAGATCTTGGGCATATAATGTAATAGGACAACTAACTACAACTAACCACTAACTAAATGCTAACTAATCTGGTCGTTAGGACTAATGAATAATTAGGCATTCCAAAGGCCCACAATCCAAGTCCAAAGCTTGGTAGGCTCACAAGTATCTAATTAATAATAGTATTAATCTGAAATAAAATAATCCAAAAATGAAGTTAACTAATTAAATTATTTAATATTCAAAAATAGTAAATAAATTTAGAATAAATTCGAAAATACTTTATAATTTCTCAAAAATTATAACTTTGATTTTAGAAATGGAATTACAAAGAAGAATTTTTGTAACTAAACATTAGTTCAAAATTTTCAAAAATAGGAATTTTGAATTTAGGTAGTTACAAGTCTACACACCTTAAAAGAAATTTTGTCCTCGAAATTTAAATTAACATGATCTATAGAATTTAAAATCTAAATTCAAAGGTAGTATTAAAATTGCAAATATAAATATTAATATCAGTAAAATTACTTGCGCGTGATCAGATACAAGAATGATGCAATTTGGCACGATTATGATTTTAGGAATGATATGGTTTGGCACGATCAAATCTAATCATGATTAAGGCATGACTAAAATAAAAACATTGTTTAAGTACGATCAAAAAAAAGAATTTGGATAGGATAATCAAATATGGTCAACAACAAATCATTCACGTACGATCGAAGACAATTTGGGACAATTTGGCACGAAGATGTTCATTATCGAAGTACGGTCAAAACCATTTAGGCACACTCAAGTATAACATGATTTAGGCACGATCAAGAATGAATTCGAAATTAAAATCGTATAGATACGACGAAATAAATCCAGTTTCTTACACGATATAGAATTAAAATTGTTTAGATCAAAGCTATTAGTTACGATAAAAATAAAATTTAAGCACAAAATGTTAAGGCACGTTCAACTAAGTGTCAAAATCATATGAACGTAATTAAATATAAGAATTTAGGCACGATTTAAGAACAAAATCAATGTATAAAGTCAAAGTCACTTAGTCATGTAAAGTCGTATAGGCATGACTAATAGTTAACCTATTCAAGAATATAATCTTGTCTAAAATAGAATATAGTCGAATAGTAGGATAGTTTGATTAAGTGTAGAATCAAGATTTAGGCACGATTAGAATTAAAGTATATTGTCGGAATGAAGAATAGAACTTGAGCACGATCAAGAGTGAAATCACGGTATAGCCATGATCAAATTGAATACAAATTTACAGTAGAATCTAAATCACAAGGTCTTGACTAAAATTAAAATTTGGCATGATTTGGAATGAATTTAGTCAAAATAGAGTATGGATGTGTTTAAGAGTATAATCAAACTCACGATCAAATCAAGTACGATTAAGAATATAATCAAAAGCGTATAGTCGCGATCAAAATAGAATTGATCCTATTGATAACAAATACAAAGTGTGATTTATGCGAATAGGAAAATGAGATATCTATTATAGGAGTAATGATTACAAGCTACGATATCCATGAAAATCAAACTTTCCACAACTGATATAAGATATTTTTGACCATTATTATAATGATACTACTTCTCAATCATATTTCTCTTTATAAATTCTCAATCATTCGTAATCCATTATCAACATAGTTATAAAGTTCAAATTCCTCTATCGTATTTTAAATTGAAACTGTTATTTGTCTACATAATCCTTTTATCATGGTTCAAATTCAGACTTCTCGATTTAATCACACACTATATCCAAAATTTTATTTCTCTGTATCCATCAATTGGTCATGTCTCTTAAATCGTTACCTCCCTGAAAGTTCACAATTGGTAATATTAGTTCTTATATTCCCAAAATTTAAAATTTTGTGTTGTATCCGTTCTTAATCCTTCACAGCATAACTCATATATTTGGGTTCTTCAAATCAAATATTTTAGCCTCAATATCACAAGAGTTTGTAACCTCAATTATCTGAATTTTATCAGCTACTATTCTTCTTCTTTGAATTCTTCCACCTTCTATTTTTATATGATAATACTCCATACTCGAAATAATTTCTTAAACATAACCATTTGTAAAATTCAATGATGCTACTATGCTCTTGACTTTGCTTCCGTTTCTAGTTACACATTTCCTCCATCAATTTTATCTCATTGTCCAAAGTATCATAACCAGTCCAAATGTAGCACTACCATACTATAACTGATTCCTTCAAATCTTCAATGTCTTATGCTTCACCCTTCCTTGGTTTCTCAAAATTTGTGGAATAACTTGATCAAAACATGGTCAAAAATCATTTAGGAATAATCAATTATGGCACGATTTCAAATCACTAGGCACGGTTGGGTATGGATTTAAAATCATAATTCAAAACTGTATAGGCATGATGGAGAATAAAATCCAATCTTTTAGGCACGAGTTAGTTACAGCTAAAATGATCAGATTGTTTAGATCAACATCATGATCAGGTCGAAATAAGCATAGAATGATCTAGGCGTATATATTTGGTTCAAATCATTTGGCAAAATCAAAATTTAGAATCAAAATTTCGGCATGAATAAGAATCAACTTTAGATGAAATGGAGATCCTCAAAATAATCAAAATTACTAGGGTATGATCAAATATTGAAATATTGTGTTTTGGCATGATAAGAGATAGTCAATTTCATAGTGATTTACGTACGATTAAGTCATGTTAGCACGATAAGGACAAAATCAAAATATGTTCAAAATTGTATAGGCACAATGAATCATTTATGCATGATTTAAGAATAGGTTCAGTATATAATCAAAATCGTACAGACACGATGAAGTTTATCATCTTTAGGTAGGATATCATCGTGATAGAGTCAAAATCATTAATTATGATCAAGTCAAAATGATCAAAATTTTAAGTGCAGAATGATTGGTACGATCAAAGTCAGAATTAAAGTTATATTATAAATCAAAGCTTGGGCACGATTAAGAATAGGGTCAGATCTAATCATGATTAAGATATGATCGAAGCCTAGTCTGTCACCCTCATTTTTCGTATTTCTAGTATTTCGTATTTATACTCGTATCTGGATTTTGGCATGTATTTTTATTTTTATTTTTCTCAACTTGTGAAATTTTGGTATTTTTTGTATTTTGGGTTTTATCATGGCTCGGTTTTAATTGGATTGGGTTGGGCTGGTTTATGTGTATTGGAACACCTTAGCCTATGCTCCACCCTCAACACACCACATCCCACCCTCTTTATAACTCCACCAACTTTTTCTCTCTCCTTATAAACCTCCATTAATTTCTTCTTCTCCTTCCTCTACACAACTCTCTTCTCCTTACTCTCCACAACACCCACCCATTGGCAAGTGCACCTTGCCACCACATGAGAACCCTCTTTTATTTGTCCATTTGCTAGTTTAGGATATGGTGATTAACATTAGAACTTGGTATTTTGTGATTTGGACTCTCCATTGTTCTAGATCTAGGTTTTTCCTATTTTCGATTTTGTATGGTTTTGATCTACTTAAGTTGGATTTTTATGGGTTTTGAGGTTTCCTTGTGGAAGAGGGTTCAATTCCACCCTGGTTGGAACTTTGGAAATCTGGATTTGGAGTTCGGATGGCCAAGTTGTGATGCCTTGAAGTTTTGGAGCCATTGGAGCTTCTTCTCAGCCATGGAGAAGAAGACCCAAACCCTGCGTGCGTGTTTTTATGCGTATGCAGCTCTCTGCTTGCGTGCTTTTGCACGTACGCAGCTCTCTGGCGTGCGTGACTTTTTGCGTACGCTACTCTCCTGCGTGCGTGACTTTTCGCGTACGCTGCTCTCTGGCGTGCGTAACTTTTCACGTACGCAGCTCTCTTGTGTGCGTGACTTTTCCTCTCCTGCATGCGTGACTTTTCACGTATGCAGCACTCTTGCGTGCGTGACTTTTCCTCTCCTGCGTGCGTGACTTTTCACGTATGCAGCTCTCCTGCGTGTGTGACTTTTCACGTATGTAGCTCTCCTGCGTGCGTGTCTTGTGCGTACGCTGCACCCTAAACCCCTTGCTTAACCATTGGCTCTTGGAGTTTTGGTCTTATTTCCTTAGGCTTGGCTCTTCTATAGCCCTGTATATTAATATTTTATTAGATATTTTACGCCCATTTTATATCCTTACGCCTTTTGTCATGAACTTGATTTTACTTAATATGTTTGGAATGACTATTGTGTAAGGCATGGTATGACAAGGAACTAGCATAACACGACAGTGACCCGTAGTGGTACACTCCTGACATGACCAACCTGACATGATAGTGGTCCATCGTGGCGCACTCCTGACAAGTACCTTGACATGATTTATCCTGATAACTTAATGCTGTTGCGACGGCTAACTTAACTTGACCTGCCTTGACACCGTAGGTTGTTCTTTCTTGCTTGCTTGTTAAATCCACTTGTCCTGTCTTGCATCATGTCTAGGATGGGACTCCTGAGTACCACGGTCAGGAGCACCTACCAAAATGGATTAAGGTTAATAACTAGAATAACACAGTAGTCATGAAGAGATGACACAGCTACAGGCAATCCCGTTACCTGAGTGCTCTTGGGATCTGTAGCCTGCCGTCGAGTAGGACACATTTCCAGCACACCGTCGCGTGTTGCACCCTCTAAGTCACCTAAGGGTACATTTGTCTTCTGGGCGATGTACCCACCTGAATTTAACCCCTAATTTTCGTCCTGGGTAACCTGGATGGTCTGCAGGGCTTGTGGCTGTGGAACAATCTTACTGCATTTTGTTAGTAATTAGGCCTGTGATAACCCTAGTTAGTTAAAGTAGTAAGCCGTAGTATCTGCTTGGCCGTGATTGATTGAATGAGGTATAACCAGTTTAGCCATGTCTTGATCCAGTACAAGATTGCTCCCTGTCTTGATTTCTTGCATTATTATCTTGCCGATAAATGGTGGGAAACCAAGTTCTGTTCAGAAGAAGGGTTACAACCCCGGTCCTTGTTTGGTTTACGGGTTGTAACCTGGCTATCAGAATAGCTCCATGGTTATCTCGTCGTATATCACCCTGCCATGTTTTCGTAAATTTTAGTTTTAATATTAGATTTTCTTGTGCTAATTGCTGGCTTTTGTTCTTATTTCGTGGCCCCTTGTGGCACTTGCTCTTTCTGGGGTTGACCCAGCTGGTTTTGTGTGGCCAGATTTCGGAGCAGCTTCCGAGGATCTACCAAGCTTCCAGCCCAATGGTGGCGACTAGAAGGAACTCGGGCTACGAGTGGGTTTTCTATTTTGTTTTGCTCACTCTATTGTAAAGTTATTCTTTTGAGGCGTTTAGCCGACGAGCACCTGTTAGCTCGATGCACTTTTACTTACTGTCTGCCTATGGGCTGTAAACATGATTAACAAATCCTAGGGTTGATCATGTACGACTAAACTCTTGCTAGTCCTAACATTTTGTAATGACTAGCTTCATGATCAGCCGAATATGTGATATTTGGGACGCCTTATTATTGTATATTTAATGATCATACATCTTGCGACCTGACTTACTTGCTTGTGATTGAGACATTAGGCTTGTTCATGACCATAAGAGACTGTTGGCTTGTAGTAAACCCTCATATATCTAGACAGCCATGACCGTATATCGAGGTGGTTTCCATTTCAATATAAGTAGCTGGCTATGTCTGTCCCCGCTCTCCAGTATTCTGGTTCTGGGGCGTGACATGGTTTAAGTGGTGGCCCATGCAGGTCTTGTCAATCAAGAAATGTGAGAGTTTACCGAATAGATGTCTCAATCAGTATTCGCCCTTGATCTCCGCCCGTATTTTCAAATCCCTGAAATTCTTGCCCTGATTACATGCTTGTACCGTTGATCTGTCCTGGTCCTTCCTTATTATTTTCCTGTGTCGTCTTTCTCAGCGGCACTGTACCTGACCCTGCCGATCAGCAAGGAAGAGCACCTCCCGTGGACCAGCAGCAACCTGGAGATCAAGTCCAGCATTCCGGAGTCACCTCCAGAGTGATACCTACTGGAGGAGAGTCACCAGTTCGGCCCATCCAGCCCGCAGAGACAGATGATGGTACCTTAGTAGGCCTCATCAGAACCTTGATAGCTTCCCAGGATCGTCGAAGCGACGCCCTGCACCAGACAGTTCAAGATGCTTTGACCCGAGGCGGACATCCAGGGAACCAGGCGGCCAACAGCTTCAAGCAATTGAACCCTCCTTTCTTTGACGGCACCGAGGATGCGATTACCGCGAATGCATGGCTTCAGGATACCGAGGTGATTCTGGAAGCAGCTAGGACACCCGAGAATGAGAAGGTGGCGGTGGTACGCCTGCAGTTGTTGGACTTGGCTCGCAGTTGGTGGGCGGTGCAAGCCATGGGATTAGTGGCACCCATTGCTTGGGCAGTGTTTAGAGAGAGATTCCAGACGAAGTATTTTGATGCTATGGCTCGGTACGAAATGCAGACCAGATTTACCAACTTGAAGCAAGGAGGCAGAACAGTCAACAGTTATGCATCAGAGTTTTCTAGGCTCAGTAGGTTTGCCCCCACCTTGGTGGCGACCGAGTTTGATAGGGCCCAGCGGTTCCAGCAGGGACTGTATTTGGAGATCTTGTTGGCTGTCGAGCAGTTCGAGCACCAGACGTTCGATGCAGTCTTGATAGCAGCTAGGAGGCATGAGTACACCTCCCAGCGGATCGTGGATAGGACCGGAGGCAGGAAGCGGTCCCACAGTCAGATGCACCAATCATCAGCTCCAGCCCTAGCAGCTAGAAGTTTGACCATTGGAACTCTGAGGCGGGCGGCCTCAGTGACGTCGGTTCAATATTCAACCCCGACGTACCCGCAATAGCAGAAGCAGAAGCAGACTTCCGCGATGGGATGTTCTCATTGCGGGAAGCCAGGGCATGTGGTGGCAGACTGTCGCAGGGCGCAGGGATTGTGCCTGGCTTATGGAGCAGCAGATCATAGGATAGGGGCTTGCCCGAATAGGGGTGGTTCATCAGCATCCAACCCTTCTAGCTCTTCGGTGAGAGGACCGGCCCCAGCACCAGTTCAGCAGCAGCAGTATCAGTCTTCGAGGCCCTTGCCGCCTCAGTCTCAGGCATTCCAGCAACAGCACCCCTAGCAGTATACACAAGCCCAAGCTCAGACCCAGAATAGGCAGAGAGGTTTCCAGCAGAGGGGACCAGCAGCCAGAGGACAAGGTCAGGCCATGATGATGGCTATGGAAGAAGAAGTTGCCCCAGGTGAGGTAGTGGCAGGTACTATTCTCGTCAACTCCTCTCCAGCGTCTGTATTATTTGATTCTGGTGTATCACATTCATTTATGTCTGCACGATTCGCGACACGGATAGGATTGGAGCCCGAGTCATTATCAGTGAGGCTCAATATACTTACTGGTAATGGCCTTGTGGGAGTATATCGAGTGTTTTCCTCGTGTCAGATCGTAGTTAGCGGTAGGGAGTTCTCTGCTAGATTCATAGAGTTTCCTATGGCAGACTATGATGTAGTCCTAGGCATGAATTGGTTGAGGAACTAGTATGCTAGGATAGACTACCATATTGGCAGAGTTGTCTTTAGTATCCCCGACGAGCCAGAGTTTTCATTTTCCAGAGGCGCAGTGGAGCCATCTTCAGCATTGCGGAAGGCAGTAGCAACAGTGCAGTCACCCCGGATAGTTGAAGAGTTTCCAGATGTCTTTCCAGAGGAGCTTCCAGGGATGCCGCCGGAGAGGGAGATTGAGTTCACTATAGACTTGATTCCCGGGACAGCACCAGTATCAGAGCGAGTCTATAGGATGGCGCCTTCAGAGTTGGAGATTTTATATAAGATGATTGAAGAACTCAGGACCAAGGGATTCATCCGTGCAAGTGGATCGCCTTGGAAAGCCCCGATGCTTCTTATGAAAAAGAAGGATGGTACGTCCAGGCTATGTGTTGATTATCATACCTTGAATTCGGTGACAATCAAGAACAGATACCCTCTTCCGAGGATAGATGACTTGTTTGATCAGCTCAGAGGGGCTTCAGTGTTCTCGAAGATTGACTTGCGGTCAGGATACCACCAGATCAGAGTCAGAGAGCAGAATATCCCGAAGACAGCATTCAGATCGAGGTATGGATATTGGGAGTTCCTTGTTATGCCCTTTGGAGCGACCAATGCGCCGGCCGTATTCATGGACCTCATGAATCGCATTTTCATGCCTTACTTGGATCCATTTGTGATCGTGTTCCTAGATGACATCCTGGTCTACAGCAAGAGTAAAGCAAAGCATGAGCAGCATCTCAGAGTCGTCCTCTAAATGCTTAGGGAGCATCAGTTGTACGCCAAGTTCAGTAAATACGAGTTCTGGCTTGATCGCATATCATACTTAGGTCACATCATTACTCGAGGAGGAGTGGAAGTGGATCCCCAGAAGATTGTGGCTATCAAGTCATGGCCGGTACCCAGCTCAGTGGCAGAGGTTCGCAGCTTCCTTGGATTGGCCGGCTACTACCGACGGTTCGTTTCAGATTTTGCAAGGATTTCAGCACCGATGACCCAGTTGACCCGCAAGGATGTGCCGTTTGTTTGGACAGCAGAGTGTCAGGAATCATTTGAGAAGTTGAAGCGAGGTTTGATAACGGCTTCCATTCTCACCCTTTCGGATGGGACCGGAGGATTCACAGTTTATTGCGACGCTTCAGGCAGAGGATTGGGGTGTGTCTTGATGCAGCATGGGAAGGTAATATCTTATGCGTCACGTCAACTACGTGATCATGAGAAGAATTACCCGACCCACGACTTGGAATTGGCGGCGGTAGTGTTTGCTTTGAAGTTGTGGAGACACTACTTGTACGGAGATAGAGTGGAGATCTTTACTGATCATAAGAGCCTAAAGTATGTTTTCACCCAGAAGGACCTTAATATACGGCAGAGAAGATGGCTCGAGCTACTAGTGGACTATGATATGGATTTGCAGTATCATCCCGGGAAGGCCAACGTTGTAGCAGATGCATTGAGCAGGAGAGCCGGAGTTTATCTCCTGACGGCGCAACCAGAATTATTGGCAGATCTTCAGAAGATGGAAATTGAAGTGGTTCTTCCAACCAGCATGGCATTGATGGCCAGCCTACAGGTTCAGTCCAGCATATTTGAGAGAATCTGGGTGGCACAGTCAACAGATTCCAAGATCCAGCGGCTCAGAGTAGAGTGTGAAGCAGGAAGAAGGCCAGAGTTATGTATCCATGAAGACGGTACACTTCGGTACGGTATTCGTCTTTGTGTACCCAGTGGAGATATCAGACAGGAAGTCATGGCAGAAGCCCACAGTTCGCAATATTCTATTCATCCGGGTGGTACGAAGATGTATCGTGATATTCGTCAGCATTTCTGGTGGAATGGCATGAAGAGGGAGATAGCCCGGTTTGTCTCTCGGTGTTTGGTTTGCCAACAGGTTAAAGCTGAACATCAGAGGCCCGCTGGACTTCTTCAACCCTTACCGATCCCAGAATGGAAATAGGAACATATAACCATGGATTTCGTGACCGGATTGCCCAGATCTCCGGCCGGCAGAGATGCTATTTGGGTAATTGTGGACAGACTTACCAAGGTGGCACACTTTCTCCCATTCAGAGTTGGGCAGTCGACGGTGCAGTTAGCAGAGAATGTATCTCAGGCAGATCGTCAGGCTTCACGGTGTGCCAGTCAGCATCACCTCGGACAGGAATTCAAGATTCACATCACACTTTTGGCGCAGCTTGCAGAAGAGTTTGGGGACTCGCCTTCAATTCAGCTCAGCTTATCACCCGCAGACGGATGGTCAATCAGAGCGCACAATCCAGACTCTTGAAGATATGTTGAGATCCTATACCCTTGACTTCGGTGGTTCATGGAAGAATCATCTGCACCTGGTGGAATTCTCGTATAACAACAGTTATCAGGCCAGTATCCAGATGGCACCCTTTGAGGCTCTTTATGGCAGAAAGTACAGATCCCCGCTAGCATGGAACGATATCGGGGAGAGGCAGATGCTTGGACCCGAATTAATTTCCCAGACGGTTGAAGTGGTCAGGAAGGTCAGAGATCACCTCCGAGTTGCCCAGGACCGCCAGCGCCACTAGGCCGATGCTCATCGGCGTCCCTTAGAATTTGTTGTCGGCGACCATGTATTCCTTAGGATCTCGCCTAACCACGACGTCATTCGCTTCGGCGTGCGGGAAAAGCATAGTCCTAGGTATATATGGCCGTTCGATATTCTAGAGCGAGTAGAAGATGTATCCTATCGTCTCGCTCTTCCGCCGTCGCTAAGTGAGGTGCATGATATATTCCATGTGTCCCAATTACGACGGTATATTTCGGACCCGAGCCACATCCTAGACCATTCGAAATTGGTTGTTGGTACCAACCTTTCGTATGAGGAGAGGCCCGTGTCTATATTGGACCGGAGGGAGAAGACACTCAAGAACAAGACTATTAAATTAGTCCATGTTGCTTGGGGTCATCACTCTCTAGGTGAGTCAACGTGGGAGCGTGAGGACGACATCCGATCGCGATATCCCTACCTGTTTGACTCGTGAGGTATAATGTCCTTCTTATGCCTTACGTTTTCCCTTCCTTGCTTGCATTGTATGATTGTATGATTGAACTTCTTAGTGTATCTTGCCTGTGCTTAGCGTAACTTGTCGTGACAATCTCTAGCTCCTTGATTAAATTCCGAGGACAGAATTCTTTTAAGGTGGGTAGAGTTGTCACCCTCATTTCCCGTATTTCCAGTATTTCGTATTTATACTCGTATCTAGATTTTGGCATGTATTTTTATTTTTATTTTTCTCAACTTGTGGAATTTTGGTATTTTTCGTATTTTGGGTTTTGTCATAGCTCGGTTTTAATTGGATTGGGTTGAGCTGGTTTGGTTTGGGTTGGTTTATGTGTATTGGAACACCTTAGCCTATGCTCCACCCTCAACACACCACATCCCACCCTCTTTATAACTCCACCAACTTTTTCTCTCTCCTCATAAACCTCTATTAATTTCTTCTTCTCCTTACTCTACACAACTCTCTTCTCCTTCCGCTCCACAACACCCACCCATAGGCAAGTGCACCTTGCCACCACATGAGAACCCTCTTTTATTTGTCCATTTGCTAGTTTAGGACATGGTGATCAATATTAGAACTTGGTATTTTGTGATTTGGAGTCTCCATTGTTCTAGATCTAGGTTTTTTCTATTTTCGATTTTGTATGGTTTTGATCTACTTAAGTTGGATTTTTATGGGTTTTGAGGTTTCCTTGTGGAAGAGGGTTCAATTCCACCCTGGTTGGAACTTTGGAAATCTGGATTTGGAGTTCGGATGGCCAAGTTGTGATGCCTTGAAGTTTTGGAGCCATTGGAGCTTCTTCTCAGCCATGGAGAAGAAGACCCAGACCCTGTGTGCGTGTTTTTACGCGTACGCAGCTCTCTGCTTTCGTGCTTTTGCACGTACGCAGCTCTCTGGCGTGCGTGACTTTTCGCGTACGCTGCTCTCTTGCGTGCGTGACTTTTCGCGTACGCTGCTCTCTGGCGTGCATGACTTTTCGCGTACGCTACTCTCCTGCGTGCGTGACTTTTCGCGTACGCTGCTTTCTGGCGTGCGTGACTTTTCGCGTACGCTGCTCTCTGGCGTGCGTGACTTTTCGCGTACGCTACTCTTCTGCGTGCGTGAGTTTTTGCGTACGCTGCTCTCTGGCGTGCGTGACTTTTCACGTACGCAGCTCTCTTGCATGCGTGACTTTTCCTCTCCTGGTGCGTGACTTTTCACGTATGCAGCTCTCCTGCGTGCGTGACTTTTCCTCTCCTGCGTGCGTGACTTTTCACGTATGCAGCTCTCCTGCGTGCGTGTCTTGTGCGTACGCTGCACCCTGAACCCCTTGCTTAACCATTGGCTCTTGAAGTTTTGGTCTTATTTCCTTAGGCTTGGCTCTTCTATAGCCCTGTATATTGATATTTTATTAGATATTTTACGCCCATTTTATATCCTTACGCCTTTTGTCATGAACTTGATTTTACTTAATATATTTGGAATGACTATTGTGTAAGGCATGGTATGACAAGGAACTAGCATAACACGACAGTGACCCGTAGTGGTACACTCCTGATATGACCAACCTGACATGATAGTGGTCCGTCGTGGCGCACTCCTGACAAGTACCTTGACATGATTTATCCTGATAACTTAATGCTGTTGCGACGGCTAACTTAACTTGACCTGCCTTGACACCGTGGGTTGTTCTTTCTTGCTTGCTTGTTAAATCCACTTGTCCTGTCTTACATCATGTCTAGGATGGGACTCCTGAGTACCACGGTCAGGAGCACCTACCAAAATGGATTAAGGTTAATAACTAGAATAACACAGTAGTCATGAAGAGATGACACAGCTACAGGCAATCCCGTTACCTGGGCGCTCTTGGGATCTGTAGCCTGCCGTCGAGTAGGGCACATTTCCAGCACACCATCGCGTGTTGCACCCTCTAAGTCACCTAAGGGTACATTTGTCTTCTGGGCGATGTACCCACCTGAATTCAACCCCTAATTTTTGTCCTGGGTAACCTGGATGGTCTGCAGGGCTTGTGGCTGTGGAACAATCTCACTGCATCTTGTTAGTAATTAGGCCTGTGATAACCCTAGTTAGTTAAAGTAGTAAGTCGTAGTATCTGCTTGGCCGTGATTGATTGAATGAGGTATAACCAGTTTAGCCATGTCTTGATCCAGTACAAGATTGCTCCCTGTCTTAATTTCTTGCATTATTATCTTGCCGATAAATGGTGGGAAACCAAGTTCTGTTCAGAAGAAGGGTTACAACCCCGGTCCTTGTTTGGTTTACGGGTTGTAACCTGGCTATCAGAATAGCTCCATGGTTATCTCGTCGTATATCACCCTGCCATGTTTTCATAAATTTTAGGTTTAATATTAGATTTTCTTGTGCTAATTGCTGGCTTTTGTTCTTATTTCGTGGCCCCCTTGTGGCACTTGCTCTTTCTGGGGTTGACCCAGCTGGTTTTGTGTGGCCAGATTTTGGAGCAGCTCCCGAGGATCTACCAAGCTTCCAGCCCAATGGTGGCGACTAGAAGGAACCCGGGCTACGAGTGGGTTTTCTATTTTGTTTCGCTCACTCTATTATAAAGTTATTCTTTTGAGGCGTTTAGCCGACGAGCACCTGTTAGCTCGATGCACTTTTACTTACTGTCTGCCTACGGGCTGTAAACATGATTAACAAATCCTAGGGTTGATCATGTACGACTAAACTCTTGCTAGTCCTAATATTTTGTAATGACTAGCTTCATGATCAGCTGAATATGTGATATTTGGGACGCCTTATTATTATATATTTAATGATCATACATCTTGCGACCTGACTTACTTGCTTGTGATTGAGACATTAGGCTTGTTCATGACCATAAGAGACTGTTGGCTTGTAGTAAACCCTCATATATCTAGACAGCCGTGACCGTATATCGAGGTGGTTTCCATTTCAATATACGTAGCTGGCTATGTCTGTCCCCGCTCTCCAGTATTCTGGTTCTGGGGCGTGACATAGTCATGGGTAATAATAGAAATAAAATCTAGGCAAGATTGGAATTAAATCCATTCGAGTACGATCAAGAATCAAAATTGGGCATGATTAAGTTTATAATCAAAATCATATGGTCAATAGGATCAAAATTTAGTAATATTGAAAATCAAAGAATGATTTCAAAGGTAGAAAAAAATTGAATTACTCTTTCAAGGATAGGAAAATCAATATATAGGATTTTACGAAGGGAAGGACGAGAAGATCACCATACACTATTGACACCCACTATAGAGCTATTTCTATAAAGGTTCTGCACTACGAGTTATTTCTAGATTGATGCCTATAGCTCCCATGTCCAACCAGGAATCACTTACAGACTCACAAGCTACACTCTCGTCAATCATTACTGCTACTCAAGGACACAAACCTATCTGCAAGTCACGAACTACTACACTATCAAAGAATCTCAGTAATTACTAAAATTAAGCTCTATAAGGAACCTGACTAGAAAAACTAACGGTATCCCTACTCCTGAGCTAGGGAAGGTGATGGAATGAATTCTATAATGACAGAAGTGGAATAATAGGGATGATATGTTAAGACCCAAATTTAAGATACAATCTGATAATCATATATGTCTATATGTAATCATGTTACCAAGAATCCTCATCACGCCAGTAAGCGTAGATGTGCTAAACGATAGATTCCATAACTAAGCTATATACCTCTATAATCATGTTATATATAATTTATGCAATGCCAACCGGTATGGCTGCGACAAACTCCAAATTTCGTAACTAAGATAAGTATATCCAAAATCAGGCTCTATGTCCTTGTCACGCTAGCTACTATGGCTGCGATAAACTCTAGACTCCATAATTAAAGCAAACATGTACCTTTCATACTGTCCGCATCAATAATGTTATCAGAATATACCTTAATTTAGTCTATAAAATTTATCTCGATACAAAATCAAAGTCAACCACGGACACCAAAAATCAAATTCAACAACAAATCAACGAAGAGTTGGCAGTAACAAATGGAAACAGATCTTGAGATTGGGTATATTATGAGATTCTCAAGGGTCATCCCAGGAATCTTTCAGGAATCCTAATTTGTGATTGAGTACTATTCATTCTTATATCTGTAGGAACCTTAGAGGGGGGTGAATAGGGTCAAGCTAACTAATCAAGCACTTAGCACAAGCTAATAGGCAATTTAAAAAATATAAGTGCAAGAGAAGAAACAAAACAATACCGACAGCCGATGTATCCTGGTATCCTCCCAAGAGGCACTCCAGTCACGAAACTCTCTCCGACTTTAATCCACTATTTGAGTAAATAGTTACACACGAGTTTGGATCCGAAGAACTCGCCAACTTCTTACACGAGAGCTTTAATCCGAAGGCCTCCCCGACTTCAACCGAGAGTTTGGATACGAAGACTCTCCAACTTCAACCGAGAGTTTGGATACGAAGACTCTCCAACTTTAACCTTTCACAGTAGGTTTTGATGTCCTTATACAATAAGATGAAGATCTCACTTTTCAACTCAATAACTCCAACACAATTTGTGGACGGCAAATGAAAGCTTTGTAGAGTTGTTTGTGGATAGGCTTTGGTGGTTTAGAAATTTTTAGGCTCAAAGCATCAACCTTGAATGAAGGGATTCAATGCTATTTATAACCAAAGTATTGAAAAGAGCTCAAAGGCAACTTTACAGACAGCGACCGGTATACCGTCGGTATGGACCGGTATACCATCGGTATGCCGGTCTGGAACTGCAACGGCTAGAAATATAGCCGTTGGGATCATTAACAGCTCAAAATTCGACCGTTAGAATTTTAATGTTACAGAATCGGTATACTGTCGGTATACATCGGCATGCCGTCGGTATGCCGATTTTGTAGACAGAAACTTTCTGTGAACAAAATCGATATACCGTCGGTATAGACTGGTATACAGTCGGTATGCCGATTTTTAACCAAAAATGATCCTGGACTAATTTCTACCCTAGCTTTCAATTTTGTCATCCATTTCTTGTGTTTACAATTATTCCTAAGACTCAATACAGACTCCAGATATACTGTAGAAGGTGAAGGCTTCTTCAGAGACTTGAAATGATGATGGCATGGCATGGCTTCTTTCCTTGATAGATGTTGGCTTTTTCCCTTGGCGGCAGCAGAACCCCCGAGTGCGTGGCTCCGGAGATGTCATCGGGTGGTTCTGAGAAATTTTGTGGGATCCGTCGTCTTTGGCCCACCATGATTTTTTTATTGCATATGTCCACATTGATCTTGCTTATTTCTTTTCTGCATGTACATGTTAGACGAACAAAGCAATATACATAGTAGCAAGTATGATAAGTTTAATGCACATTAGGACAATGCTGAGTTTAAGTATAAGTGCTAAGGTGATAGCATAAATGTTAGTGATATCATAATGTATAAACTTAATTGAATAACCATAATCAAAACATACTTCTGATTTGGGTAGCTCAATTAAATTTAAGATATATATAATAAAAACTCATATCACTAATATGTAACACTATAAGCACATATCACCAAAGGTATAAGTAGAAATGCTATAGTGATGGTATGAAGATTAGTGATAATGAATTGCTAAACTTAACCTATTAACCATATTCAAAAACATGATACAATCATTGGGCCAACAATATCCTATTTCCTATATCCAATCGCAGGCTCGCAGTAGTACAACTAAGACATTGTACTACCACGATATTGCTCCAATTGCAAAGACGGACCTGCATGGGTCACCATAAAAATATGTCACGACCCGCACCCGGTTGATCGGGCACGAGTACGTGGAAGCACGCCCACCTGCGCCGCAAATTCGACGGCAGTAAGCTATCTAGTTCTCAAGTAAATCCAAAACCAGAAAAGTAATGATATCCAAATTCTAACTCAATCACAGATTCTAAAAGGTAGATACGAAATAGAAATGACAAGTCCACAGAGTTCCATCACAGAGTCAAATATAGTAATCCTCAGAAAGAGTACAACTCGGCAAAAGTTTCGATAACATAAATATAAACACAGAAAGTAAAAGATAATCTAAACTAAACAACCTCCAGTGGTAAGTCTGCTACAGCATCTCATGCATCCTTGGGTGGTTATATCACAAGTCCAAATAAAACCTAAAATTGTCAACGTATCCAGTCAGGATTGCAGCAAGTACAATTCATGATCCACTAAGCACAACATGATAGAACTATAAGACATGTAATAGATGTAGAGAGAGAAAAACTAAAATAACTGTAAATATGATCTGACGAATATAGAAATAGAAGTAAGACTAAACTTGGCAAGAGTGCAACATGTGACGTAAACAATATGAGTGCATATGTCATCACTACACTAAGTGTGTTTGAAATACCACGTTCTATATGTGATCGGCTGAGGGATCTACATAGTCAGGCTTAATCATATGTGTAGTGTATGACTGGCTATCAGTCACGGAATCAAGCTCAATCATACGTGTAAGGTATGATTAGCTATCAGGCACAGAATTACGGATTTAATAGGGTTTTGATCACATATATACTAAGATATTTCGCGTCCGACTAATAATCATGGATTTAAATCATAATGTGAAATAAGGTTAACATGGAAGCATGGAAAACACGAAAACATGGAAAACATGAAAATCAAGATATGGAATCCACAATACTATTGTCGTGTGAGAATCGTGTTGATAATCATGAACGTACATCTAAAAGCATGAAATAGAGTAACTATCAGGAAATAAAAGCGATCATCACGAGTACTTGCCTCGGGTATCTGAAGTCGACGTACGCGATACGAACGTGTTGACCCAGAATAAATCACAGTCTATAGTCCGGAGAATAATCCCAAATAAGTTGTCATAGATCAGAATGTCCAATAGAAGTCCAAGGCCGAATCCGATGTCTAAATATCTCCATAAGTCCAATAAGCCGATGATTTGATTTAAGAGGTTGAGCACAAAGTCACACATAGGAAAGCACGATTAGATAGTGATCAACACTAATGATAGAAGAAAAAGATACCGTCATATATCTATAATTATTTTATGGAAAACATTAAATAATATTTGAAATTAAGTTTTGCTTATTCAAAATATTTTAGAAGTAATATTTGGAAAGTATTTTAAGACATTTTATGGTAAACTTCAACTTTAAGTAAAATATTGTAATAATGCTAAATAATATTTTTACCAAAAATATTATTACTACAATTATAATAGTGTAAAATATTTATCCTTACATATGCTTATTATACTAACAATGTTTCTACAAAATATTATACTTATACATACAATAATTTATACGTAAATGAATAAGAAATAAGTATAAAAATAGTATAATTACATATTTCATTACTCATATACTGGATCTGGGTTGATCAGCCCACAGGAATTTAATTTTCCAATATCAGATAATTGGAACTGGCTTGGGAGCACATTCCACACTCTCTGAATATAACATAGCAATTAAACCATAGACAAAATGTTTTGGGCTTTGAGCCCAAAAATCTAACAGCTAATATTAATATTAACAACTTTAACTAAAGCACAGCCCAATAGGTTGTACCCAAACCCGTTATGGTTTAAAAAACCCCAAGGGCTCCTCTCTCCAAAGGAGAGAGAAGAAAATAGATATGTGTTAAAATACACAGAGCAAAGAAGAGAGAAAGAAGGAGGAGAAAATGGAGACTAGAGGAGGAGAAGAAGAGAATGGTGGAGAAGGAAAGAGAGAACTCTCACCTAGCGGTCGCGGTGGTGGCCTCGACGGAGGAAAATCCGGAAGGGTGGCGCTCCCTAGTTGCGGCGGTTCTGCTCACCAAGGTTGCCGACGAGATATACACCGGAGCGACGCAGCAAAATCGAGGTAGGCGGTCGAGGGGGCGGAGCTCGGTCGCGTAAGGCTGGCACGGTGGTCTAATGTTGGTGTGGCGGCCGGAGGTGAGTGTGGTTTTTGATTTGGTACTGGTAGTTAATGGTGTGTATATGTGTGTGTCTGGCGTTAGTCGGGGGTGTAGTGCCCCGTCCCGTAAAGTCAATCGGAGGAATCGAAACGCCGACGGCATTCGGACTTAGCCTTGTAACGGCTACTCGAAGGCTCGCTCGGTCGAGACGACTCCTCGCTCAGGTGGGGTAGTTTTGGTGAACTCGTCTCATCTTAGCCTTCACTTAATAACTCGCATGTTTTCAACTTGCATAAGTTAGGCTTGATAATAAAAGAGACGCATCCACATAGCTAAGGGATTAATCCCGACGTGTCGGAATGTATTAAAACATGGAAAATGGTCCCACGTTCTGCTTAGAAGTCGGCTCAGCGTGCTTTTAAAATGACACTCGATCCTTCGTCCCATGGCTTGGGAGAAAGAAGTCGTCCTAAGTTACCACGGCGCTCGAATCAGCCTAAGTCATAGGCGTCGCCCGCTTGAATGCTTGATAAAGCATGCACGGTCCCATCGTCTATCCCAATGCTCGAATTGGCCTAAGTCATAGGCGTCGTCCGCGTGAATGCTTGAAAATGCATGCACGGTCCCGTCGTCCATGGCTTGGCACAGCCTTCGCACATCCCGTGTGTTAAGTCGTCTTGCACGGCTGTTGGATTAAGTCTAGGCACCCGAGAACTTGGTTGTTCAAGTCGAACTCGTGCACGGCCCGTCCTCTCGATGCGAAGCTCGACGTAGCCTTTGATCGTCGAGTCGTTGCCCGAATAAGTTAGACAAGAGTTTTGTTGGACTATCGAAGCCATTTCTAGCACTGTCCCGCTCTATCTGCGGTTGTCAAGTCGCATAGTCCCTTGAGGGCAAGGCTCGTCGTATAAAGTATATGACTTGAGCGATAGCGTCGCCTAGAGAACCAGGTCTGTTTAAGGCACGTGCCACGATAGATTTAGTAAAAGGTATGCCACGGACAAAGGAAGTCCATGTGACTGGTTGTCGCCGAGATCGGTCCCGCTACTTGGGAGTCTCGCTAAGTCTCGGACAGTCTCGTACACGAGATCGGTCCCGCTACTTGGGAGTCTCGCGGTTCCTATGCACGTTAAGAAGTATGAGGCGGTCCCTCGGTTGGGAGTCTCGCGGTTTCTATGCACGTTAGGAAGTATGAGACGGTCCCTCGGTTGGGAGTCTCACGGTCCCGATGCACGTTATACAAAGTGTGGTTCAGAGCATGAGTTGCTAAGTATATTTTCAGTCGTAACAACAAATTAGGCCATGCATTTACGTGAGTCTAGATGTCTCGTAGGTGCGTGGTCATTGGACAAATTGTCGACAAGGATTTCTGCCTAGAGTGGTTATACGTCGGGGCACCGGGCCTAGTCGTCCTAGGAGGTAGACGTTATAGCAGCGCACGAACTGCATGGGTAGTCGGGGGATTTCAACGGGGCTCGCTACCTGTGCTGAAGGACCCGCCGCCTACTCGAGCCATGTCCACGATGGCTTGTCATGCCAGTGGCCTTTCATATAGATAATTGGCGTGCTAAGCGGCGAATCCGCATGCACGGTATCGGTCGTAACAAAG
Source organism: Iris pallida (assembly GCA_029216955.1). Lineage (NCBI taxonomy): Eukaryota > Viridiplantae > Streptophyta > Magnoliopsida > Asparagales > Iridaceae > Iris > Iris pallida. The sequence continues at coordinate 130,281 of JANAVB010023320.1, forward strand.
GAAGTGTAAGCACGGTATGTGATGTGTTTTGAAATGAGTACACGATATGCACATAAGGTATTATAAAGATTAAGATTTGTCTATGCGTAAAGATACGTACTTCGACACGAGTTACAGGCGTCATGCTTGAGTTCTCAACACCGGTTCCATAAGTTGGGTTAGACGTTGCGAGTTAAGTCTGGAAGGGCCTTAAGATGAGTTTGGTTAAGTCAGGTTAAGTGGGTGCAAGACACGACCTCGGTGTTTGCAGGGCACGACCTGAAAATGTGAGGTACGGCCGCATTGTCACAACACGAGTATAAGCAAGACTAAGCGAGGAGGCACTGCCCCAGTGATATTGAGGCACGAATAGAGTTCATGGCACGACCGAGTCATTACGTCCCAGATTATAGCACGAAAGCCAAGTATGAGTCGGTGCGTTGACATTGCAAGCACGAGAATGGTCTAGCGGCAAAGTATGAGTACATTATTAGTGCAAGGCACGGTGGCGATCTAAAGACACAAATAGACCAAGGAGTCGGTCCTAAAATCGATCTTATGGCAAGACTAGAAAGACAATCGCAAAGGGACTTGTATTGCATAAAGTAAAATAAACGTGTCGGTTTTGTATGGGTGGGCGAAGAGCTTACTCCACCAGTACAGTTGAGTACTGACACCCATATAGTTTTTATGTGCAGGCACAGGTAGAAGCTCGTGGTACGGAGCTCGCTTGGATGCGTAGAGGCATGGAGTTCCTTGGTGATTTGAAGCGTACGGCCGCGTGGAGTCAAGACTTATACGGAACAATGTATGGACATCGCCTCTCCAAAGCTTCTGCTGGCTCGAGATATGTATTGTGAGATGAGAGAGAGCTTGAGTGATTGTAATCTTGGCCTTGCGTCCCCAATGTAACTGTTGTTTCGATATCAATCAAGAGATTCTTTTGAATAACTTGTGTTTTGATTCTAAATTTTTGCTGCATGTTCAACGTTTCTGCTTGGGACTTCTGTGCGATGACCCCGTCGTGGTCGATGTAATCGGCCGTTATGAAACTGCCTTGCACGAGCGCAATCTAGGCTTGTGCGGCATCACGGCTTAGTAAGGACGATCGCTCATACGGGAGCGGGACCTGACATAATGGTATCAGAGCACGGCTTCACGTCCTTGGACTCCAAGTTGAATTTCTCAGTTTTGAATGCTCGTTGTTGATAAAGAAGTGTGCGCTCTCTCTCAAATTTCCCACGGTACGTCCATACAATAAGTCTAAATATTTTTAAAAGCTCATACAAGCGTTCAATCGAACGCATCGGTAGGCCATCGTCGAACGCATTGGTAGGCCTTTATGCCGAACGGTGTCAAACTCGACTTGATAGAAAACACATACTAAAGTTAGCAAGTCGTGCATGTGTCCGAATAGTCCTACGTCGACCTTAGCAAGTGAGCATATAAACTCAGAGTATAGTCCGTATGGGATGGCTATACACACGGCCTTTGGCTAAGTTGTGCCGCGTGTCGTGCACCTCGACTTTTGGTGCAAACGAGTGCAAGCAATATCAAGTATCGTTCGATCGGGAACGGTGATACACTTAGAGTCTGTATCGATAGAAACGCTATCAGACTAACGCTTAGGCGTACACGAAAGATTGTTTTCGATTTTGAGGAATAGTGCGAACGACTTAGTGCGTCGATACGACGTGAGCGATTACGCTAGAGATTCGTCAAACGAATCTGGAAGAGGTGTTAGCGAGTAACGCGAACGTTATTTGGACTAGATAGGATGGCTCGAATCCTGAGTGGTGTATGATTTATCTTGGAAAACATTCAAGCAAAATCGAGGATTAAGGATGACAACGAGTATGTCGGCAAGGCGATACGATCGTGCAGAGCCCTAGAACGCGTCATGCTTAGTTGGTCGTAACTTCGAATGTCCCGAATGAGATGTCGTTCGGACAACTTGTCAATAGACAACGCAAGTTAGAAAACGACTCGGAACGATGAATAAAGATGTATGTCTTGATCGAGGAAGCTAGAGGATCGTACTTGTGATTTCGGATTTGATCGAATGAAATTATGGTATATCCAATTCGGACAATAGCATCAATTGCACGGGTCGGAGTTTGTTGCAAAAGAAGATCGTCAGGTTATGTACATCGTCGATGGTATTGAGGCGTATCAAAGATTGATATGCGATAACTCGGGGGTACTCTGATTCGAGGAACAATGATCGTGTAAAATATTATTGTTCTGATGGATGCTATAATCGGGATGTTAGAACATGTCGAGAAAAATATAGACTTGGCTCGAGGATTTTCTAGTTGAATGAATGACGGTCAGACTATCAAACTTGGATTGGATGAAAATGAAATATTTGGATTTGCTTCGTCGACAACCACAATATTGACGTTCTTGTCTTATACGAACGCAACTCCGGCCTCGCACATGCATCACGCCGGATTAGGGCGATCACTCCGCGTGAGCGCTGGTATGGTGATTCATACAGCGGGGGTGATCAAACTTGCATAGCGTGGCAATTTGTATGCTTTGACTTATATTTTGACGCGAAGGTAGACTCGAGAATGACTCAGTGTGCTTGACGATCGAACTTGAGGATTGAGTAGGTCCAATCCGCGTATCGAGAATGAATTAATCTAGACTCAAACAAGAGTTACGCCCCGATGAGAATGATTATTCCGCCGGAGCGTTGCATGGTGATTCATGAACCACCGTGGATAATCGGACTCGCGTGAGATTGGGGAGCAATGTATTGTCGAGGTAGATGACCTCGTGATCGAATACATGAATTGGTTAGAGTTGGTGAATTGAATGGATTCGAATATGCGCAATACGTGCCTTGATGCGAATTAGGTGATCGTGCTCGATGTTTAGAAATCTGAGTGACGCAAGCTTAGGTAGAAAATCCCGTACTATCGACTTTGGTTTGACCCTAGGATTGGGGTCAGTGTTGGTATTATTATTGGGGAACTATGATTCCAATCATGACATTAACTTAGCCTTGAGAAATGGCCTAACGGTTAGACACGACGCCCCTGTTTCAAGAGTTAGCAATCGAAAGATTGATCTTGAGGATTGGCATGGATGGATAGTGTGAATCAAGAGTATAGGGATACCCCTCACGAGATTTGGCTGACATGCATATATTTCAGGGACGCCTGAGTATGTGCACGATGCGACTCGAGTGAGAATGACGAATTCTCTATCATGCGGCTTGGCTGAATGCATGTATTTTGGGGACGCCTAGAATGCGTGCACGATCCAACCAAGTGATACATTGAATTCAAATGAGATTTAAAGAATGGAAAGTATCAAGGATTTGAAATCGTGTTAAAAGAAAAGATTGATAATAGTGCGAGCATGGCTCAGAATCAAAGAAATGCGTAGGCGGAGTGTGTACGATAAATTATGGCGTACCTCGCTCGACTGTTATAGTTTTGTGTCTGGACATGATTAAATCTTGGCCATAGAAATGGTAGGATGGCTTGCCTTCAGGAAAGTCTCGAGGATGAGACTTGTTTTGAGTGGTATATGTTGTAGTGTCCCGTCCCGCAAAGTCAAGCGGAGGAATCGAAACGCCGACAGCGTTCGGACTTAGCCTTGCAACGGCTACTCGAAGGCTCGCTCGGTCGAGACGACTCCTCGCTCAGGTGGGATAGTTTCGGTGAACTTGCCTCATCTTAGCCTTCACTTAATAACTCGCATGTTTTCAACTTGCACAAGTTTGGTTTGATAATAAAAGAGACGCATCCACATAGCTAAGGAAATAATCCCGACGTGTCGGAATGTCTTAGAACATAGAAAATGGTCCCACAGTCTGCTTAGAAGTCGGCTCAGCGTGCTTTTAAAATGAAACTCGATCCTTCGTCCCGTGGCTTGGGAGAAGGAAGTTGGCCTAAGTTGCTAAGTTGCCACGGCGCTCGAATCAGCCTAAGTCAATGGCGTTACCCGCTTGAATGCTTGATAAAGCATGCACGGTTCCATCGTCTATCCCAATGCTCGAATTAGCCTAAGTCATAGGTGTCGCCCACGTGAATGCTTAAAAATGCATGCACGTTCCTATCTTCTAAAGCTTGGCATAGGCTTCAAACGTCCCGTGAGTTAAGTAATCTTGTACGGCTGTTGGCTTAAGTCTAGGCACCCGAGAACTTGGTTATTCAAGTCGAACGCGTGCACGGCCCGTCCTCTCGATGCGAAGCTCGGCGTAGCCTTTGCTCGTAGAGTCGCTGCCCAAATAAGTTAGACAAGAGTTGTGCTGGGATATCGAAGCCATTTCTAGTACTGTCCTGTTCTATTTGTGATTGTCAAGTCGCATAGTCCTTTGAGAGCAAGGTTCATCGTATAAAATATATGACTTGAGCGATAGCATCGCCTAGAGAACCAGGCCTGTTTAAGGCACGAGCTACGGTAGATTTAGTAAAAAGTATGCCACGGCCAAAGGAAGTCCACGCGACTGGTTGTCGCCGAGATCGGTCCCGCTACTTGGGAGTCTCACAGTTCTTATGCACGTTAAAAAGTATGAGGCGGTCCCTCGGTAGGGAGTCTCGCGATTCCTATGCATTTTAAGAAGTATGAGACGGTCCCTCGGTTGGGAGTCTCACGATCCCGATGCACGTTATGCAAAGTGTGGTTCAGAGCACGAGTTGCTAAGTATAGTTCCCGTCGTAACAACAAATTAGGCCATGCATTTACTTGAGTCTAGATGTCTCGTAGGTGCGTGGTCATTAGACAACTTGTCGACAAGGATTTCTGCCTAGACTGGTTATACACCGGGGCACCGGGCCCAGTCGTCCGAGGAGGTAGACGTTATAGCACCGCACAAACTGCGTGGGTAGTCAGGGGCTTTCAATGGGGCTCGCTACCTGCGGTGAAGGACCCGCCGCCTACACGAGCTATGTCCACGATGGCTTGTCGTGCTAGTAGCATTTCATATAGATAATTGGCGTGCTAAGAGGCGAATCCGCATGCACGGTGTCGGTCGTAACAAAGCAAGTGTAAGCACGGTATGTGATGTGTTGTGAAATGAGTGCACGGTATGCACATAAGGTATTATAAAGCCTAAGATTTGGCTATGCGTAAAGATACGTGCTTCGGCACGAGTTATAGGCGTCATGCTTGAGTTCTCAACACCGGTTCCACAAGTTGGTTTAGTCGTTGCGAGTTTAGTCTGGAAGGGCCGTAAGATGAGTTTGGTTAAGTCAGGTTAAGTGGGTGCGAGGCACGACCTAGGTGTTTATAAGGCACGACCTCAAAATGTGAGGTACGGCCACGTTGTCACAACACGAGTATAGGAAAGGCTAAGCGAGGAGGCACTGCCCCAGTGATATTGAGGCACGACCGAGTCGTTACGTCCCAGATTATAGCACGAAAGACAAGTATGAGTCGGTGCGTTGACATTGCAAGTACGAGAATGGTCTAGCGGCAAAGTATGAGTACATTATTAGTGCAAGGCACGGTGACGATCTAAAGACACAAATAGACCAAGGAGTCGGTCCTAAAATCGATCCTAAGGCAAGACTAGAAAGACAATCGTAAAGGAACTTGTATTGCATAGTAAAATAAACGTGTCGATTTTGTATGGGTGGGCGAGGAGCTCACTCCACCAGTACAATTGAGTAATGACACCCACATAGTTTTCATGTGCAGGCGCAGGTAGAAGCTCGGGGGCACGGAGCTCGCTTGGATGCGTCGAGGCATGGAGTTCTTTGGCGATTCGAAGAGTGCGGCTGCGTGGAGTCAAGACTTATATGGGACATAATGTATAGACATCGCCTCTCCAAAGCATCCGCTGGCTCGAGATATGTATTGATAGATGAGAGAGAGCTTGAGTGATTGTAATCTTGGCCTTGCGCCCCCAATGTAACCGTTGTTTCGATATCAATAAAGAGCTTCTTTTGAATAACTTGTGTTTTGATTCTAAATTTTTGCTGCATGTTCAAAGTTTCTGCTTGGGACTTCTGTGCGACGACTCCGTCGCGGCCGATGTAATTGGCCGCTATGAAACTGTCTTACACAAGCGCAATCTAGGCTCGTACGGCATCACGTCTTAGCGAGGACGTTCGCTCATACGGGAGCGGGACGTGATAGGGGGTGGTAGTGGCGTTGGGCGGTGGTGAAGAGTTGTGATGGCGGTAACGGGTTCTATGGAATTGGGGGTTGGAATGGTCGTGGCCGCGAAGGAGGCTGGGTTGGCCGAAATTGGGGGTTGCGAAGGAGGATGAGGCCTGTGGTTAGGGACATTTGGGTCGACGGTGGTGTCGGCAGAACAAGAGGGACAGTGGATTATTGGGTGGTGGTAGCGAGTCGTGGGGTGGCTCATGGAGGAGGAGGCCGATGAAGACGACGAGATGGAGGCGCGTCGTCGGAGTCAGGCCGGCCGAGCTCGGTGGCTAACAGAGGCTGAAGTAGGAGTAGGATTTTTTTGTATATTAAAATAATGGAGAGTCTCCATTAGTTTAAGGGCTTGTTTGGTAAATATATTTGGATTTTGGATTTGGATTTGGAAATCCAAAATTTAAATCCAAATCCAAATCATGGATTTCAAAATCCAAATCCAAGTCAAAATTCAACTCCAACCAAATATAGGATTTAGATTTATGATTAATAACTAAATTATAGTCATGATCAATAATTAAGCTATTAATTAATTATGATTAATTATAGTTATCATTAATCATAAAATTAATAATTAACGATTAATAATTAACTATTAGTTATTATTAATTATAAAATTAATAATTAACAATTAGTTAATTTCTAAATAAATAACGATTAATAATTAACGATTAATAATTAATAATTATAAATTATAATTAATAATTAATAATTAACGATTAATAATTTTAATTAACGATTAATAATTATAAATTACAATTAATGATTAGTAATTAAAAATTAATAATTAACGATTAGTTAATTTTTAAATAAATAATGATTAATAAATAACAATTAATAATTAACGATTAATCATTATAAATTATACATTACAATTAATGATTAATAATTAATAATTAACAATTAATAATTAACGATTAATAATTAATAATTAATAATTTTTAATTAACGATTAATAATTATAAAATATAATTAATGATTAGTAATTAATAATTAATAACTTTTAATAATTAACGATTAATAATTTTTAAATAAATAACAATTATTATAATTATAAAATTAATAATTAACGATTAATAATTAATAAATATTAGTTAGTTTTAATTAAAATTAAATATTTTAAAAATAATAATTTTAAATTAATATAATGATGATTAGTAAATTATTAATTAAATTATCATAAAATATGATTCTAATCGTGATTAAAATATTATTAATTAAGATTATAATAAAATAGTTATTAACAAATTATTAATTAATATTATAATAGTACTAATAGATATTAATTATGATTATAATTGGATATTAATTATAAATTATTAATTAAGATTATCGTTATGATTAATAAAATTATTATAATTATGATTAATAAAGTAATAAATTATTAATTAGGATTATTATAAATTATTAAATAATAAAGTTATTAATTAATAAATTATTGACTTAGAATATAATTATGATAAGTAACTATTAGTTAGTTTTTTATTAATTAACTAATTTTTAACGAAATTATTAAATAATAAATATTTTAACAAAATTATTAAAGAATAACTAATTTTTAATTTACTAATTTTTAACAAAATTATTAAAGAATAAATATTTAACAAAATTATTAAAGAATAACTAATTTTTTCCTCCCAAATCCAAGTTCTGGATTTTGTCATACTTTCCATATCCAAATCCATCTCCAACCAAATATAGGATTCCATGAATTTCTCTCCAAATTCATAAAAATCCAAATCCCACCTCCAAATACAGTTTACCAAACAGGCCCTAATAGGAAAGTGTGGAGTGCTCCACAAGGGCAATGACAATAGATGTAATATGTAATAGATCTAGGGCACATAATGTAATGGGATAACTAACTACAACTAACCACTAACTAAATGCTAACTAATCTAGTAGTTAGGACTAATGGATAATTAGGCATTCCAAAGGCCCACAATCCAAGTCCAAAGCTAGGTAGGTAGGCTCACAAGTATTTAATTAATAATACTATTAATCTGAAATAAAATAATCCAGAAATGAAGTTAAGTAATTAAATTATTTAATATTCAGAAAGAGTAAATAAATTTAGAATAAATTCGAAAATACTTTATAATTTCTCAAAAATTATAACTTTGATTTTAGAAATGGAATTACAAAGAAGAATTTTTATAACTAAACATTAGTTCAAAATTTCAAAAATAAGAATTTTGAATTTAGGTAGTTACACAAATCACCAGCAAATGGGACCTAACCTTGTGCTAGAGCCTAGGAAAGGGGTCCTCTTGATACATACAATGCATAGAGCTAAAAAGTACTGAACAGTGTACCTTCTCTGCACCAAGAATCTGAACTGTGCTCGAAGGTTGCTTTGCCAAATTCAACAAACTACCCCCATGAGCTACAAGATGTGCCCCAACAATCTCGCCAATAAGAGCAGTCAAATTTGGTGCTATGGTATTCATTCTGCTCCTCAAGTAGTCATACAACTGATCCCTGTACTTTGAAAGTGCTAAAACTTGATTAATAGTTGTTGGTGATGTAGATTAAGGAAAATGCATAGAGTGGGAAACGAGATGCCAATGAGCCGTGAAGGAACTGTGCAAGCCTTGGAATTGATCCAGGCCCAGGCTGAAGTTGGTTTATGCTTCGCAACTGTCAAACATTAAGCAGTATTCGTTATTATGGTACGGTTACACAGAGCTGATTATAAGCCGCTTCCTTCAACTTGTACTCGTAATCCCTTATCTTGGAATGCAGAAGCTTCCTGTAGCAAAGTCACTGTTCAGGGAAAGATCTTTTATATGCAAACAGAAGTATTAGTCTTGAAATTCGACACAGATGAGCGAATGTGGATTGGTTCGATTCAACAGTTCCAGAACGGAAGCTGAATTTTACTACGTGAGGTCCCAACTTCTGATTGCAGAAGAGCATCACCTGTACATACGAACAATTTTCCAACGGTTCATATAATTCTCTCAAGATCAACAACTGTTTAGATTTAGGACATGCATATATATATATTAGTAAATTTACCTCTCTACCTCATGAATTGTAAGGTTGGTAAAACATTGTGATCAGTCTCTTGCCAAGAGTGAAATCATCAAGCCGTATAAGCACCTCGTTCCTCTTCAGAGCCACAAAATCACAAAAGGGAACAACAATAACAGAATTAGGAATTATGTTAAGGGATCAGATAACTACAGAAAAATGTCGACATTTAAAACTATAAATATGTAATTTTAAGCAAAAGCACTAGAGCGTGGCCTATATTAAGACGAAAACAGTTACCAAATGGAAATGGATGCAAAAAGTATTTGGAGTTTGCAACTAGATAGGGACTATACTCAGGCATAAAAGCGTCGAAGGTACTTTGAAAAGAAATGGAGAAGAAAACGATACGGATAATATGGAAATTCAATAATGAAAAAGCACTATGGAACTTGATGCTATAAAGAGAGTGAAGACTCGTCTGGTCATCGAAATCTTCTCCTTTGTCGAATTCTTGCCAAAGATATACCTAACAAGGAATCAAGTACTAGACTCGTGTTGTATTATTCTGACAGAACAAACATTAAAGATAATCATTGGACTGATGATCTAAAAGGTACTAACCCAACAACTTCATTAAAGCCTGAGGACCCAGAGAGCTTATCCCCTTTTGTCTCTGCTACAAATGGATCATATTTCCTCACCCATGACCCATGTAATTAGTACTTCTAATAGAATTGATAACATCTTTACTGTGAATATAAAAACAATACCAAACCAGAAACATAGAACATTTATAGAACAAGTGACAAAAAATAGTTGTTTAATGCAGTAATAAGGTAGGTGTTCTATAATTGTGTTTTTGGTCTTCAATAGTTAACAATCAAGTGATGGCATCTTCTCTGGGTCTATGATCATCTCTCGACAAGATCAAGAACAATGGAAGCAGGAGGATCGAGGATTCTATGAGCTCGTCTCCTAGGATCGTCCCTAACTGAATGGTCAGGAATCACTGTTTCTCGTATCCCATAAAGGTCAGGAATCATAGTTTTACGATACCAAACTCATTCATCTGTGTTACTCTGAATAAACATATTTTGACTTGGTCACATACACACATCTCTGTGTTATCCAGGACACAGATAGACATGTTGACCGAATCAAGAATAGGAAAAGACATAACATACAGGTAGAAATCGATCACAACTATGTCAGATACGGGTGTCCTCGTAGAGGATCTTGTTTGAATTCAACTACTCTCGTCGATCAGAGCTACTGACCTTGAAATTGACATTTTTCGAGCAGTTTTTTGCAAATACAGAAAAAAAACACAATTCAAAGATTTTTCATGGTTTTTAATGATCAAAACAAAGAAAACGAATAAAATCAAAGAGACGATAAGAGAGACGACTTACTTATTGAAGTTTAAATGCAACTGACATCCTCTTTGAGAAGATGTAGATACGATCTTCAGATCAGAACCGATCAATAGAGGTGACCCCAAAGAAGATCGAATTCCTGTCGTCGACTTTCAACAAAGATCATCGTTCATCAAGAAACACCACATCCATGAAAGACTTTTAAAAATGTTCATCGACGAAGAGGGAGGAGACTCGGGCACCGAGAAGCTCGTAGAGGATAGTGACTCCTGTCACACTGGGTAGAGAAATGGCTGTGGAGCTCCTCGTCATCGTGCTCGAAGTGATCGTCTCCACCGGTCGATCTTATCGGCTGCGGAGCTCGGCCTGGAGATCTTCAGAGCTGTTGTTTGTCGGCGTTGGGGATGAAGACATAGTGGTGGAGAGACTGTTGAATGAACGAAGCTCCGTCGCAAGCTCGTGGTTAGGAATTTGGCATTCGTCGGGATCGGCATGCACGGTCAAAGCTTGTGGCCGCACCACCAAAACAGGTAGATCACCAGCCCAGCAAGCATGTCGAAGACACGAATGTGAGCGAGCTTCGTTACCATAGCCTAGCAAGCACGCCGGTGACGGGGATGGGGGTTGGGCAGTACTGATTGATGGAAAATTAGGTCAGAAAGAAAGCAAGAGAGAAAAGGGGGGAAAAAGAGAGAAAGAGAGAGTGTGTACTACAAATAAAAAATAATAAGAAAATTCAGGTAAAGGTGCCAAAATGAAAATAAAAGCGGAAGACTAAAAATTTAGATGTCACTATAAATGTGTTGTTTTTTGTTACTTAATATTAGATGATATTCTAAAGGTGTCGTTACATGAAGTACATAACGTATTCCATGTATCTCAATTACGATGGTATATCCCGGATCCGAGCCATATCCTTGATCATTCATAATTGGTAGTTGGTACCAACCTTTCGTATGAGGAAAGGCCTGTACATATTGGACCGAAGAGAGAAGGTACTCAAGAACGTGAGGATGACATCACTCTTTGGGTTAGTCAACCTGGAAACGTGAGGATGACATTCCATCACGATATCCACAATTGTTTGACTCATAAGGTATAATGTCTTTCCTATGCCTTATGTCCTGAATTCCTTGATTGCATGAATGATTGCTTGATTGACTGCTAGACATAGATTGCTTGTAGTTAGTATAGCTTGCCCCGACACCTCTAGTCTCTTGATTAAATTTCGAGAACGAAATTCTTTTAAGGTGGGTAGAGTTGTCACTCCCGTTTCCCGTTATACGTATTTTTAGTATACATGTATAGATTTTTGAAATTTTTCAGGTGACCCATATTTAGACTTATCTTGCTTAGTCTTGGTTTGGTTCACCTTGGTTCTTCATGGCATGTTGGCTTGACTTGGCTTGACTTGGTTTGGTTTGGTTTGGTTGGTTTAACATGGCATTGGCTTGGTATAGATACCAACTCCTTCTCTCTCCTCTCATTAATTTTATTAACTCCTCTCCCTCCTTCTCCATTACTCCTCCCACCAACCTAACGCAAATATAACTTGCTCCATGGAGAATATGATAGATTCCTATTTTTTATTGTTCTATTCTCTACCTTGCATGATTCTAAGTATCATTAGAACCTGGAACTTTTGGGTTTGATTGTTATATTTTTACAGATCTAAGTTTTAAGGTTTTCTTGTTTCCTTGGTTTTGATCTCTAAAAACTTGGTCTTTCAAAAAACTAATAGGTCCATGTTGTGGAGAATTCAATTCTACTCAATTTTGGCTTTTGAATCGCATGATTTCGACTTATTTTGAGGACACCTTCGGTGCTGTCAGGACGATGAACAGTGCCACGCGCGCGCCGTGGCCAGTTTGGTCCACGCGCACCATGCGTTCCCCCTACCGTGCGCCCGCACACCGTGCTTCCAAGTCCGTGCATTTTGCGGGCTGCGTGCCCGTACGTTTTATTTGTCGTGCGCCGAATACCGCACTTGCACATTTCTGTTGCCGTGAACCTGTGCATCCTGCATCCGCGCCTGCGCGTATCACTTGCCATGAGCTCGCACATTTCGCGTGCCGGGCGCCCGTACGTTTCATTTGTCGTGTGCTCACATGCTGTGCATTCGCGCCCGCTTATTTCGTGTGCCTCACGCCCGCGTGCCGTGCATCCGTGCCCCGCGTGCCGTGTCCAGTTTTCTCCATGCACGCCGCGTGTTTCGCGTGCCGCGTGCCCGTGCGTTTCGTTTGAAGCGCGCCTGTGTGTGGTGCATCCGCGCTCCGTGTACCGTGGTCAATTTTGTCCACGCGTGTCGTGCGCGAATCTCTGTCGCACGATATCTAAATAACTATTTTTACCTGCTAATTTAAGCTGTTTTGCAGCTGAAATATTGTAAAACTCAAAGCATGAAAATTGTAGATCTTCGTCTTGGCTTCAAGTATCTTCATGTCTCACTTTAACTAGAGTTTATATGCGACTGATAGTATCAATCACCCATGGATTTTTTGATTTTTTTTGAATATTTTTTGTACTTGGCCTAAATTGCGACAACCCAACTTGATAATCTTGGGCTAGTAACTTGAACTTGAACATAATAATATGATTCCGTCTTGATAATCTTGATAGTGGCCCGTCGAGGTGCACTCCTGGCAAGTATTCTTGATACGACAATTAAACCTGATATGACATGTATATCTTTGATTGTTGTTGAGACAGCTATTTTCTGTCTTGCTAGTGTAGCTCCTGTCTTGACTCCGTGGTTGATTTTTTGATTGTGGTTATACAAGCCACCTGTCTTGTCTTCCATCATGTCTAGGACCTAGATTCCTGGTTACCACGGTCAGGGATTCATAATGAATCTGACTGGGTTAAATGACTAGATTGATCAAGTAGCTCATATAGAAAGATTTTCCAGTTACAAGTGATCCCGTTATCCCGGCCACACCTGTGGACTTATAGCCTGCCATCGAGTATGGCACATTTCCAGCATACTGTCATGTGTTGTATTCTTATAACGTACTCAAGTACACCAGAAATCTTGGTAACTCTTGTAACTTGATAACTCTCGTAACTTTTTCTGGATAGCCTGGATAGTCTGCAGGGCTTGTGACTACGAGAATATCTCAATTACATCTTGTTAGTAACTAGACCTGTGATAACTCAAGTTAGCTAATGATAGCAAGCTATAGGACTTGATTGGTCGTGCCTGAATAATTGTCTCATGATTAACATGGGAATTATATTCCACCTCTTGATATTCCTAATGCAAGCAAGTATGTTAATTTAACTCTTGTCATTTATGTTATTATAATTATGTTCTCGTTTCAGTTCTTTTATATGCTGGTTTTAGTTCATAAGTGGAGCCTACTTTCTGGTAATTGCTCTTTCTGGGGTCTGATCCAGCAGGTTTTGTTTAGCCAGATTTTGGAGTGATACCCGGGGATCTAACTGCTTTCCATCCAGATGGTGAACACCAGGAGTAACCGTGACAACAAGTGGATTTCTTATTTTGCTATCCCAATGTAATGTAACTTATTCTTTTGAGGCGTTTAGCCGTCGAGCACGTGTTAGCTCGTGTTAAAACTTTATTTTCTGTCTGCCTAAGGATTGTAACATGATTAGCAAATCCTAGGGTTGATCATATATGACTTAACTCTTGTTAGTCTTCGAATTTTGTATGACTAGTTTCATGATCATCTGAATATGTAATGTTTGGGACGCCTTACTTTTGTATGTCTAATGATCTAACATCTTGTAACATCTATTTGCTTGCTTGAGATTGAGACACTAGGCTTGTTCTTGACCATAAAAGACTGATGGATTGTAGATTCACCCGCATGCATCTAGACAGTCGTGACCGTATTACGAAGTATGTTGCACTCCAATGTACGTAGCTGGTTGTGTCTATCCCCGCTCTCTAGTATTCTGGTTCTGGGGTGTGACACAGTTTAAGTGGTGGCCCATACAGGTCTTGTAAATCAAGATGTGTGAGGGTTTTACTGAATAGATGTCTCAATCAGCACTCGTCCTTGATCCCTACTCGTGCTTTCTAATCTTACTGAATCTTGACCTGATAATATATTTCTATCCTTGATCTATCTTAGACCTTCCTTATTGTTCTCCATGTCATTTTCTTCAGTGGCATTGTTCTTGGTCCTTCCGAGCAGTCGGGCGGAGTGCCTCCTATAATCCGGCAGCAACCTGGAGACCAAACCCAGCACTCTAGGATAGCATCCCGAGTCATGCCTTTCGGAAAGCAAGAGCTACCAGTACAGCCAGCCCAGCCTACAGAGCTTGGCAATAGAACCCTGATGGGACTCATCCGGGACTAGCTTGAATCACAAGATCGTCAAGGTGATGCTCTGCAACAGACAGTACCAGCAACTATAGGCAGAGTTGGTTATCAGGAAAATAATGCAACCAACAACTTCAAGCGCCTGAACCCTCCTTTCTTTGACGACAGTGAAGATGCTATTACTACTTATGCTTGGCTTGAAGACATATAGGTTATTCTGGAGGAAGCTAGAATTCCAGATGAAGAGAAGGTTGCCGTTGTACGACTGCAATTGTTGGACTTAGCCCGCAGCTGGTGGACGATACAAGCAGTTAGTTTGGTGATGTCTATCATGTGGGCGATATTCAGTAATATATTTTAGACGAAGTACTTTGATGCAGTAGCTCGCTATGATCTACAGACAAGATTCAACAATCTCAAGAAGAATGAAAGGACTGTCGATGGATATGCGGCCGAGTTTTTAAGATTTAGTCGGTTTGCTTCCACCTTGGTGGCAACCGATTTGGACGGAGCACAACGATTCCAATAAGGACTCCACCTAGAGATCATTCTAGCAGTGGAGCAGTTTGAACACCAGACATTTGACGCCATTTTGCGAGCAGCAAGAAGGCATGAATATACTTCCCAGAGGATAGTAGATCGATCCGGAGGACGAAAGAGGCCCCATGGACAATTATCCCAGTCATCAGCACCAGCCCCGGCAGCTAGGGTTTGACTATTGGAGTTCCTAGGAGGGCGACACCAGTTTTGTTGCTCCAACATTCAACGCCGATGTACCTTCAACAACAAAAACAGAAGCAGTCTTCTCATGTGGGCTGCTCTCATTATGGGAAGACTGGGCACGTGATTTTAGAGTGTCACAGAGCACAGGGATTGTGCTTAGCTTGTAGAACACCGGACCATAAAATCATATCTACTCCCACAAGACCGTTACCAATAAGGTTGTTGAATCTTTTCCAACAATAATATTATTTGATTCGGGTGCATTGTATTCATTTATGTCAGCATGATTTGCAACATAAATAGGATTGGAGCCCGAGTCATTATCAGTAAGATTCAACAACCTTACTGGTAACGGTCTTGTGGGAGTAGATAGAGTCTATTACTCGTGTCGAATCATAGTTAGCGGTAGAGACTTTTCTGTTAGATTGATAAAATTTTCAATGGCCGACTATGATGTGGTCCTAGGAATGGATTGGTTGAAGGATTAATATGCAAGAATAGACTGCTATGTTGGCAGGATTATTTTTGGTGTTCCTGTCGAAGAAGAATTCTTGTTTTCCAGAGGCGGAGTAGAGACTTCCCCACCAATCTTGTAGATGGCAGTAGCAGAAGCAGTTTAGTTTCCCAGAGTAGTAGAAGAATTTTTTGACGTATTTCCCAAAGAGGTTCCAGGCATGCCGCTAGAAAGAGAGATAGAGTTCACTATTGATTTGATTCCAAGAACGGCACCGGTATCAGAAAGAGTCTACAGAATGGCACCATCAGAATTGGAGATCCTATACAAGATGATTGAAGAACTCAGAACCAAGGAATTCATTCGTGCTAGTGGATCACCTTGGGGAGCCCCGATGCTTCTTATGAAGAAGAAAAATGGTGCGTCAAGATTATGTGTTGATTATCGTACCTTGAATTCCGTAACAATCAAGAACAGATATCCCCTACCAAGGATAGATGATTTATTCGATCAACTCATTGGGGCAGCAGTATTCTCGAAGATTGACTTACGGTCGGGGTACCATCAGATCAGAGTTAGAGAGCAAGACATCCCGAAGACAACATTCAGATCAAGATATGAACATTGGAAATTTTTCGTTATGTCATTCGGGGTGGCCAATACGCCAGCAGTATTTATGGATCACATGAATCGCATATTCATGCCATATTTGGATCAGTTTGTGATAGTGTTTACAGACGACATCTTAGTCTATAGCAAGAGTGAAGCAGAGCATGAGCATCATCTCCGTGTAGTCCTTCAGATTCTCAGAGAGCACCAGTTGTATGCAAAGTTCAGCAAGTACAAATTTTGGATTGATTGCATTTCATACTTAGGTCACATCATCACCAGAGTTGGAGTGGAAGTGGATCCCCAGAAGATAGTGGCTAGAGACATGACCAGTACCTAGTACCATCATAAAAGTTCGCAGTTTTTTAGGATTGGCAGGCTATTACTGACGATTTGTATCAGTGTTCGCTCAAATTTTAGCACCCTTGACATAGTTGATATGCCAGGATGTGCAGTTTACTTGGACAGCAAAATGTTAGAGTTTAATCGAGAAGTTGAAGCGAGGATTGATGACGGCACCCATTCTCACGCTTCCAGATGGGACTGAAAGATTTTCAGTTTATTATGATGCTTTAGGAAGAGGATTAGGATGTGTCCTAATGCAACATGGCAAGGTAGTACCTTATACGTCATGTCAGCTTCGTGATCATGAGAAAAATTAGCCAGCACATGGCTTGGAGTTAGCAGCGGTGGTTTTCGTACTGAAGCTTTGGAGGAATTACTTGTATGGAGATCGGGTAGAAATTTTCATCGACCATAAGAGTCTCAAGTATGTGTTTACACAGAAGGACCTCAACATGCGTCAGAGAAGATGGGTAGAGTTACTAGTGGATTATGACATCAACCTGCAGTATCATCCTGGGAAGGCCAACGTAGTTACAGATGTGTTGAGTAGAAGAGCATGAGCTTATTTCCTAACAGCACAACCCCAGTTATTAATGGATCTTCAGAAGATAGGAATATAGATTGTTCACCCTGACAGGGTAGCATTGATGGCCAGTATGCAAGTTCAGTCCAGCATAGTTGAGAGAATCAAGATAGCTCAATCACCAGATTCCAAGTTTCAGCGGCTTAGGACATAATGTGAAACATGATGAAGAGCAGAGTTATGCATTCACAAAGACGGAGCACTCCGATATGGAAGGCATTTTTATGTACCCATTGGCAACATCAGGCATGAGATCATGGCGGAGGCTCACAGTTCATAATATTCAATCCATCTCGGTAGCACAAATATGTATCGTGATATTCGACAGCATTTCTGGTGAAATGGCATAAAAAGGAAGATAGCTCGGTTTGTCTCTCGTTGTTTAGTTTACCAGCAAGTCAAGGCTGAACATCAGAGACCAGGTGGACTTTTTCATCCTTTACCGATCCCAGAATGGAAATGGGGGCACATTACCATGGATTTGTGACTGGGTTACCTAAATCCCCAGCTGGAAGAGATACAATATGGGTTATAGTTGACCGGCTCACGAAAGTAGCTCATTTTCTTCCTTTCAAAATTTGTCAATTGACTTGCAAAGATGTACCTTAGACAGATAGTCAAATTGTATGGAGTGCCAGTCAATGTCGTATCCGACAGAGATTCAAGATTTACAGCGCACTTTTGGCAGAGTCTTCAAGAGAGTTTGGAAACTCATCTCAAGTTTAGTTCAGCTTATCATCCATAGACAGATGGTCAGTCAAAACGTACGATTCAAACTCTTGAGGATATGTTACGATCCAGTACACTTGACTTTGGTGGTTCGTAGGAAATCACTTATATCTGGTGGAGTTTTCCTATAATAACAGTTTTCATGCCAGTATCCAGATGGCACTATTTGAGGTACTGTATGGAAGGAAGTGCAGATCACCTTTAGCCTGGGACGATATAGGCGAAAGGCGGATGCTTGGTCCAGAAATGGTTACATAGACTATTGAGGTGGTCAGACAAGTTAGAGATCATCTTCGAGTTGCCCAAGATCGTCAGCGCCATTGGACCGATTCTCATCGGCATCCTCTTGAGTTTTCGATCAGCGACCATGTATTTCTTAGGATCTCGTCTACCCGTGGCGTCATTCGCTTCGGTGTACGAGGAAAGCTTTGTCCTAGGTATATAGGTTCATTTGATATTCTCGAGTGAGTAGGTGATGTGTCCTATCGTCTCGCTCTTCCGTCATCGTTACATGAAGTACATAACGTATTCCATGTATCCCAATTGTGACGGTATATCTCGGATCCGATCTATATCCTTGATCATTCGAAATTGTTAGTTGGTACCAACCTTTTGTATGAGGAAAGGCTTGTATCCATATTGGACCGAAGATAGAAGGTACTCAAGAACAAGACTATTTGTTTAGTCCATGTCGCTTGGGGTCATCACTCTTTGGGTGAGTCAACCTAGGAAAGGTGAGGATGACATCCAATCACGATATCCACACATGTTTGACTCATAAGATATAATATCTTTCTTATGCCTTGAATTCCTTGATTGCATGAATGATTGCTTGATTGACTGTAAGAAATAGATTGCATGTAGTTAATATAACTTGTCCCGATACCTCTACTCTCTTGATTGAATTTCAAGGACGGAATTCTTTTAAGGTGGGTAGAGTTGTCACTAGAGTTGTCACTCCCATTTCCTGTTATACGTATTTTTAGTATACGTGTACGAATTTCTAACATTTGTCAGGTTACCCGTGTTTAGACTTGTCTTGCTTAGTCTTGGTTTGGTTCACCTTGGTTCTTCATGGCATATTGGCATGACTTGTTTTGGTTTGGGTTGGTTTAACATGGCATTGGCTTGGTATATATACCAACTCCTCTCTCCTCTCATTAATTTCATTAACTCCTCCCCTCTCCTTCTCCATTACTCTTCCCACCAACCTAAGGCAAGTATAACTTGCTCCATGGAGAACATGATGGATCTCCATTTTTTGATTATTCTATTCTCTTTTTTGCATGATTCTAAGTATCATTTGAACTTGGAACTTTTGGTTTTGATGGTAATATTTTTATAGATCTAAGTTTTAAGATTTTTCTTCTTTTCTTGGTTTTGATCTCTAAAAACTTGGTATTTCAAAAAACTAATGGTTCCGTGTTTTGGAGAATTTAATTCTACCCAATTTTGGCTTTTGAATCGCATAATTCGACTTATTTTGAGGAAATTATGGCCGATCTCGTATTCATTGTCCCCACACACCTTCGGTGCTGACAGGAAGATGAACAGTATCGTGTGCGCGCATTACGTATTTGCATACCGTGAACACGTATTTTGTTCGCCGTAGCCAATTTGGTCCACGCGTGTCATGGGCCAGCGCGTTTTGCTTGTCGTGCGCTCGCGCGTCGTGCGCCAGCATATTTTGCTTGCCGTATGCCCGCGTGCCGTGCGCCCACGTGCCCGTGAATTTTGTTTGATGCACGCTTGCGAGCAGTGAATCTGCGCTCACCCGTTTCGCGTGCCGTACGTCCACGTGTTATCGTACGCTCGTACGTTTTGTTTGCCGTGCGCCCGCACATTTTGTTTGTCGCGCACGTACGCCCGTTTTGTTTACCACGCCCCCGCACATTTCATTTGTCGCACGCCCGTGCGCCATGCATACATGCTGACGTGTTTCGCGTGCCGCGTGCCCGTGCGTTTCTTTTGTCGTGTGCCTGTGCGCCCGGGTGTTTCACTTGTCGCGTGCCTGCACGCCGTGCATCCGCGCCCGCGCATTTCGCGGCACGCTCGCCCGCAGTTTTTGCGTGCCATATAATCGCGCCTTCGTTTGTCGCGCACTCTTGAGTCGTACATCCGCGCCCGCATATTTTGCATTCCGCGTGCGTGCGAGTTTCTTTTGCCGCGCCCCCGCGAGTCGTGGCCAGTTTTATCCACGCGTGTGCCGCGTGTTTTGCGTGTCATGCGCCTGTACATTTCGTTTGCCGTGTGCCCGTGTGCCATGCATCTGTGCCTCGCACGCCGTGGCAAGTTTTGTCCATGCGCGTAGTGCGCTTCCCGTGCCCGCGCGCGAATCTCTGTCGTGCGATATCTAAATGACTGTTTTTGTCTGTTTAAGCTATTTTATAGCTGAAATCTTGTAAAACTTAAAACATGAAAATTATAGATCTTTGTCTTGGTTTCAAGAATCTGCCTATCTCACGTTCAATGGAGTTCATATGCGACTGATAGTTTCAATCACCCATGGATGTTCTTGATCTTCTTTGCATGTTTTCTGTACTTGGCCTAAATTGTGACGACCCGACTTGATAATCTTGGTCTAGTAACTTGTACTTGAACATGATAATATGATCCCGTCCTGATAATCTTGATAGTAGCCCGTCGAGGTGCACTCCTTCCAAGTATTCTTGATACGACAAGTAAACCTGACATGACATGTATATCCTTGATTATTATTACGACAGCTATTTTCTGTCTTGCTAGTGTAACTCCTGTCTTGACTCCGTAGTTGATTTTCGGATTGTGGTTGTACAAGCTACCTGTTTTGTCTTGCATCATGTCTAGGACATGGATTTCAGGTTTCCGTGGTCCGTGATTCATAATAAATCTGACTGGGTTAAACGACTAGATTGATCAAGTAGCTCATATAAAGAGACTTCCCAGTTACATGCGATCCCGTTATCCTGGACACACCTGTGGACTTACAGCCTGCCATCGAGTAGGGTGCATTTCCAGCACACTATCATTTGTTGCACTTCTTGTATCCTAAGTACTCAAGTACACCAGAAATCTTGATAACTCTTGTAACTTGATAACTCTCATAACTTTCGTCTGGATAGCCTGGATAGTCTGTAGGGCTGGTAACTGCGGGAATATCTCAACTGCATCTTGTTAGTAACTAGGCCTGCGATAACCCAAGTTAGCTATTGATAGCAAGCCGTAGGACTTGATTGGCCGTGCCTAAATGATTGTCTCATGATTAATATGTGAATTATATTCCACCTCTTGTTCTTCCTGATGCAAGCAAGTATGTTCATTTAACTCTTGTCATTTATGTTATTATAATTATGTTCTCGTTTCAGTTCTTTTATATGCTGTTTTTAGTTCATAAGTGAAGCCTCCTTCCTGGTACTTGCTCTTTCTGGGGTCTGATCCAGCTAGTTTTGTATGGCCAGATTTTGGAGTGATACCCGGGGATCTAACTGCTTTCCAGCCAGATGGTGAACACCAGGAGTAACCGTGGCAACGAGTGGATTTCTTATTTTGCTTTCCCATTCTAATGTACCTTATTCTTTTGAGGCATTTAGTCGCTGAGCACGTGTTAGCTTGTGTTGAAACTTTATTTTCTATTTGCCTAAGGGCTGTAACATGACTAGCAAATCCTAGGGTTGATCATATATGACTTAACTCTTGCTAGTCTTCGTATTTTGTATGACTAGATTCATGATCATCTGAATATGTAATGTTTGGGACGCCTTACTTTTGTATGTCTGATGATCTAACATCTTGTAACATCTATTTGCTTGCTTAAGATTGAGACACTTGGCTTGTTCTTAGCCATAAGAGTGATAGATTGTAGATTAACACTCATGTATCTCGACAACCGTGACTGTATTGCAAAGTGTGTTGCACTCCAATGTACGTAACTGGCTGTGTCTATCCCCCGCTCTCCAATATTCTGGTTCTGGGGTGTGACAGGTACAATATCACATTTAACACCTAAGGAAAGTACAACCCGACTATGAGGTACATCAGTAGGTGTTACAATCATACGTAGATGAGTTTTGGCTCGTACAACCACTCTATTGTCCACTTCTGGTAAACGTGATTGACCCAATTCTGGATCATCTTCTGGAATCGTATAACTGTCAAAAGTGAGAGACTGTTCATCAAAACTATTATAGTCTGAATACTCATAAGGTTGGGTCAACGCCCGCCTCCTCCCAAACTTGACTTGCAAGTTTCCCCGCAAAAAGCTCTCCATACCTACTCAACTAATATAAAAAAGCACTATTAATATTTAGTTATGTAGTTTCCCCCCTTTAAGAAACCGTCAGACCCTGGTGGAATCGAAGGCCCCACTTACTAATAGGCAACATGGGACCCTTTCTCGCCCAGCCCTACATACTTCAGTGAAGCTGAAACCGAAGAAGTCCTAGTTCCACACACATAAGACAGGCAGGAGGTATAGGACGATCAGTTCACCATGGAAATCAAATTCGATCCTATAGTCATCTTCTTTGTTCGAAAAATATGAAGTAGAAAGGGATGCTAGTCGGCTCGACAAAGTTGTAGGCCCCAATAGATCAGATGAAGAGTGGTTCCTTACCTATCATGTCAGGGGCCAAGTCAAACGCTCGAATATGGATTCCCTATGCTCATGTGAACGGTCGGCCCATAGATCTAAGAGAATTCATCCATAGGCCTGACCGAAAAGTTTGTCCATAAAATTAGTTCATGATACCTTGAATTCCCACGTTCCAGCCTGTATTATGCCAGCAGGTCCCACCCCAATTGATTGAGTCACCCTAATCATTTCCTTTTGATATTTCTATTTATAAAACAGAGTCTATATACAATCTAAATCATAGATCACTCTATGAATAGGTAAATTCTCTTTCTTTGACCTCCCACCGTTTTTGAAATCCCTCGCTTCTTACTGCGAACGGTGGAGGAGTAGAAGCACTGGTCCCCTTCGGTCAAGTGCTTGAGCCTGCTGTTACCTAACGTAGGACCTCTATCCCTGAAGCGAAGAAAGAGAAGCAGGAACGTTATCCTCTCCTGGCCTAGTAGTTCCGCAACTTCTACCATAGTTGTTGCCAATGGGGATCCCCCATTCTGAAAGGTAACGGGGCTGGCCATTAGGTCCAAAGTTGTATGCCATTGCTGTGGTGCCGATAGATTCACTATTTCAGCACCATTATCGAACATTGCAGACTTAGAATCTATTTTTCGTATATCTCTTGACAACAAGAAAAGGTATGTGTACCTCCAACAACAACAAGAATGGAACCATAGACTCCTATGCTGGAAGCATTTCGGGGTATAGGTCTCAACTCCCTATTTCTAGCATGCTGTAGTTCTTATATTCTCTCGACGATGGGAATGGGAGATTACCGATAAGCAAGATGCTTCACGAACCACCGGTATATTTTGTTGCACTTAAATCACCCTCGTGAAGAGGCGCACTCTGATGCCATTGATGTCCAGTAGCTTTTATAGTAATGGATGGATTTATGACTGCCTCATTTATTGAGTATAAAAGAGCAATCGATGGTATAGCAAAGAACATCAAGATGATACTTGGTAATATTGTCCGAACAATCTCAATATTAGTTCCATGAACAATCCTTTACCAGACTGGATTAGTTTGCTCGTGGAAATGCCATAAAGCATGAACCAAGATCCAAGATACGAAAATAAAAATCAGAATGGGGAAAGAAAAGATATCGTTATATAAGTCAATGATTCCTTGTGTAATAGGTGTTGTTGCATCTTGATATCCTAATTGCCATGGTTCTGCAGCATCACAAGAAGCAAAAAGTGATTGAGAGGAATAGCCATTCGAATGTTAAGAATAAGTCTTCCATCATTTTTATTTCCATTCTATTACTGCTCTGTTCCTGAAAAGATCAAAGGGACTGACTTGGCGTTGGTCTTTCCCACAAAAGTCTGATGGGTCCAATTTTTTCGATAGCTTGAACGCAGGTTACTTCACACCCACTAATCTTGATGATAACCGCATTCAATCAACGGTCGTACAATCAGCGATAGGCTTGATTGATCATACTACATACAATACCGCTTGTTCGGTCGCACTTTATTTCTATATGTAGATAAACTTGGTCGTTGATCGAAGTTATTCTACATACTTCCTCGTTCAGCTTCAAATGTGAATCATCGCGAATAGGAAAATGTAATCCAACCTACGAAATCGACTCGAATATGCTATTTTCATCTATATGTGTGAGTTTGAAATTGTGCCTGATTGAATTTCAAAAACTCTGCGGTGATCCTTCAGTATAGTGAACACCCCAATCTATCTATTCAAGTATGAAATCGTGCATTTACCTGCCAGGCCAAGCAAATCTAAGAGCTAGCCAGCAGAAGCCGCATAATCAACGCCGAGCTTGATCGCACTTACGCGTTATATACTTAACCGATAGCGAATTGATAGCGAATGAAAGGAAAAACTCTGAGTTCGATTGAGTGTATAGTATTTATTTCTTCTCTCTGAAGTGGCATAACCAAATTGGAAAGGAAAAAGGAGCCCAAAGGCGAACAAGGCCACTCTGCGGTGACCGTTAGGCGCCCAAAGGCGAGCGAAGTGAGATGACCGTTAGGCGCCCGAAAGAAGGATTGGATTATAAAAGAAAATCATCCTTCCACTAGATAGAAAACAAATAGAAAGAAGAGAAGGAATAAAGAGCCGTAAATGAAGAGGTCATATGCGAACCACTTTCCCAATCAATCCAACAAAAAAGTAATTACAACGTCCATGAGAACGAAGGGGCCAAAAGACAAAAAGATCTCGGGGGTCAGGATTCCCCGTGTGAGATAACTACGTCAATCTATATCCCTTATTGGCATTCCATTCCGCACACGAAGTAGAAGCCTCATACTAAGGATGAGATGACTCGCCCGCTGATTGCGTCCAAACGCAGCATTGGTAGAGCGTAGACTTGACGTAATTATTCGCATGGTCTTTCTCTCGTGAATTTAGGCAGTGGAAGTAGAGTGTCCACCGCAGCCAAAGCGCCTTTTATTGTAGTGTAATAAACTGGAACGGCTATGTTAAGCATCTCAATGCTGAAGATTTGATCTTGAGATCAGACGAGAATTATTGAACTGGCAAACTCCGAACCCATAACTTAAATAGCCAAATGGAAAATAAATAGTTAAGCTTGTTTGGATAAAGGAAGCATTCATACTCGACCCGCATCTGGATGCCCTTTTTGGGCTCACTTTTTGACAACCCAGCCCACAACAGGAAATGGGCAGACATTCACAAAAGCCGAAGCATGGGCGCATCAAGCTCGGGTCTAGTCTGTGGGCAATTTTGTGCTCTAAATTCTATGAACGATAAAAAAGAATACAGGTGGGTGGGTCGGTCTAGGGAGAAGGAGTCGAAAAAGAAGACTGGTTAGCGGCCTTGGTTTGTTCTTTGGTTATTTACTGTAACCGACTAGATCTACAGAAGCTGTTACAGAATTGAGATAGATTGGGAGTTCGAGGGCTTATATTATTATCATTATTATTGAAACAACTTCGGTTGATCAATCGCTAATGTATTACCTTTGAAACGCTTTTATTGGAACTTCCTTTCCCGATCAATAGGCTGTTAGGGCTTTTACCCAGGAACCATATGCCCATTCAATAGATTTATTCGACCATTCTTTCATTGAGTTTGAACTACTCGACTGATAAGGAAAATAAGGCTAGGAGATGACTCGTAATCGATCCAGCTATTTGATCTAGGACCTGGCCTAGATATTTTATATCATGTGTATCATTCGAAAGACCAGGAGGACGAACTAGACTTTTATCGGCCCACATCGAACAAAAGATCTTTTCACTAATGGTTTTATTCTCCCAGCTATGATACTGGGAAAGAGTCATATTCTTCTCATCTCGACCAGACCTTGGGTTATTTTTTACAATCTAGGTCAATGAACTTCTGTTGGTTTCAATGGTGGGTGGTGGGATGGAAAAAGAGAAGTTGGGCGAGGACGAATGAGTTCTCTTGAGTTGCCCTAATTAAAGTTATGAACCTTGCTTCATTATGTAAGGGGCAGAAGAAAGGTCAAATAAAGTATAATAATGGTTTTCTTTAGGCTTTTTAAAAGGTTTTCATTAGCCGGTGTCAGCAGCAAGTTGCGGTAACATTGCAAGGCTTGCTTACCTCTGACCCGACAGTCTTTTTATTCTAAATCTACAATTGGTAGACTTGAGTTCTATCAGGTAGGTTGCTTTTTTAGATCAGGTGAAAGAAATGTGACAAAAGGCACTTTTTACCTTACTTGCAAAACTAGGCGTCAAGTCCAAAGTGATAAGCCAAAAGTTCAGTTAGTCAGCGAGGAAATGGTGGGAACATCGGCTTAAATAGTCATCTAGGAAAATATAGAGATAGGCTAGCCAGAAAGACCAAATAACCATCGGAGATGTCGTCCATTGTCTTCTGAGATCGTATCTTTCTACTTGATAGCAGGATCGTGTCAACGTTGAACATTCTCTTATGGCATTGTGGTGGCAGTAGGTCGATTGAGGTCCAGATTGTATCACCATAAGACCTTGATGGACTCCCCTTTCTGAGGTATCAGTTACCAGTGACAGGAGCGATGAGGGCCTTCTAAGTGGTCTTCGGATCAGAATCAGTTCAATCGTATCCACTTGAATGACACCTATCAGATCTATTCTCTCCCGTGGAATCGAGAACAGAAGAAAGAGGCACTGTTAATCCCTGATGCGACCCCCACTATGAAAACAAAATCCTTTGATAGTTGACATGAACGCTTGTACCATAGACTCCAAGACTGATCACTCATTTCTTTAGCTCCAGCAGCATGATGAAGGAGTGTGTAATGCCCCAGCCCTAAAATATGTAGGACTAGGAGATCATATATATGCCAGCTACGTATCAAGTGAACTCCAGCCCTACTCGAATACTTATAAGCTGTCTAGAGGTCCAGTCTAATTATATCTATATATCACTATGGTAACTCTATATCTCAATCCCCTGAATACTGGTAACAATGACAAATCAAGTGCACTAAGGTTGATCAGACCATAATTCGCTGATTCTAGAATAGATAAATATATTAGAGTGGTTCCCCAATAATACATGTATCATAAACAAGCTAGAAGAAAGATGAAACTTGTAAAAGACTAGGCTATAATAACAGCATGAGTCAAACATAGGACAAAAATAAAAATAAGGAAGAGAATGATTGTAGCAATAACTAAATATACCTGAAGTCTTGGCAAAGCAACCATCATCCATTAATGTATTATACCTTGACAACATCAGCATTAACCTGGAGAGATCACCAGGTCCTCAGGGGACTAGTAAGATATATAAAACCTGCTACTAAATTATAGAAAATAACATGCATAGAAGAAGGAATGAAATAACAACAGAGAAACACAAGTGAGGACACAAGCATAAGATTAGTACTGCTAGACGTGGCTATAAGGTAAAGTCGAGTAAAACAGCAGCACGGCCCAAGCTAACGGTCCTATAGAAAGCAACATAGGGCAGGCTAACTTTCTATATAAGGTCCCTATCGCTGTACAGTACGTGCTAACGATCGTGAGTGGTCAATAGCTAGGTACTAATAACAAAGACAATGATCTAGGGAGCAAGTCCTATCTAGAGTCTCTATCGCAGCACGGTGCGTACTAACGATCGAGAATGGGGAACAAGTCATGTAAAGGCTCTATCGCAGCATGGTGCATACTAACAATCGAGTGGGGAGAACTAGTCAAGGTACATAACAAGGCACTGACCCGAACAACTTTGAAAGTGTATAAAAGGCCTTGAAAGACAATGAAAGACATGTGATATGATAAAACATGGAAATAAAATATGACAAGTAATAAGTACATACCAGAAAAGAGACATGTATAAACAGAAGTCAAGGAAAGTATGCATGTAAAATAAACTACATATAGGGCAACGTGTACTTACCTGGTGGTAGCGTGTAGAACCAACAATATATAATCACTAATTGAGCCACAAAAATTTGACTCCCGCAAACGTTTCTGGATGTTGAAACATACATCACCAACGTGTTTGGCATAAGAAAAATGTCTAAGTTTGACTACACATAAGTCTAATTCTGGATACAAAGGCAAAACGGTAATTTCAGATCAAAATAGTGTCCGTCGTTGGACCTACTTTGCACCGAAATATGTACCAGAACCTATCATCTCTAAAGTCGATAAATTATCTACCTACGAGTCCATTTTGCCAATACGAACTCAACGGTACGTCCATATTTTGATTCTGACGAGTCGTGCACAAAATCACTTGTTGAGTCGGATCGTAGGCCCGCCAAAACGGCGATCTGGTCAACTATCCAGAATCGGACCAAACGTGGCTCACAGGACCAAAAAAATGATACGAGTCCTGCGGTATAAGTTTTTTCGCGATGTGACGAACGTGCACAAAGTAATTAGAATTTTTGCAAAGGGCATGATACGGTGTACCTTGACCGATACGCCTCGAATTTGTCGCACACACGCACCTAATTCGAGTTCTATCAAATACCACACATTCACAACATCCGTATGCACCTTTCGATGCCTTTGGGTTACGATGAAGTCGCCCAGTTTGTCGTGATGGACCCCGTATCGGTGAATTTTCAAAGTTTTCAAAACTGTTTTAAACACGTTTTTAGTGATTTTCAAACAAATTTATCTTGATATATAATAGACGTAATCAAAATCTGTAAACAGCGTTTAGAAGTTGTATAGGTTGTCTTTAAATCTATTCATGTGGTTTTCTAAAATAGTCGATGAATCACCATTATTCGCCTTCCTAAACAGGGGTTTGAACCAATTTTTCTAACTGTTTATGAACAGTTTTGGTCTACGTTCGTGCCAATTTTTTGGACAATCTAGGGTATTAAACTAAAAACTATTTGAAGGGAATTGGTGTCGTATAGGCTGTGTTTGCAAAGCACTAACTGGTTTGGAAATTGACGATGAGGTGAGGGAGAACAGTACCTGCAAAGTTGTGCTGCTGCAACTGCTACTACTGCGCTGTTGTTCCTTATAGCTGTGCGCACAATGGCTTCGGCGACCGTACAGCGATGGTTCAAGCTACTCGGGGCACGCGCGGTGGTCGAGGTTCGCTATAGGATTGAGGTGTTGAGGGCCGCAAGGATTTTGGTGGGTTTTCGTAGGTTGTTTTTCTGTTGTAACTATCGAACCCCCAATATATGGGTATCGATTTTTAATCCAAATTCTTGATAGATTTCTATAGGATTTAAATTCTAAATCCAGGTTTAAATGCAAGAGAATCTAACCTAGTTTAGACTTTAAAAGGTTTGATTAGATTTGGTTAACAATCACCCTAGAATCTATCCAAAATAAGAAAAATTACACCCGCGGGCCCTTCCATGCGCTCGGGTTTAGGGGGGAGAATCATCTCACGAGATTTTCCTTTTTTTCTTTTTTTCTTCTATATATATATATATCATTCGTGATTTGTATATATATAGTTATATGCATATCCACATACATACAAGTAATTCTATAAGAATATAAAAAATAATCAACTAGTTAACATATATTCATTAATTCCATTTAATAAAATTTATATAAGTAAATTCTATTGTTATGAATATATAAAGCATAATATTCAAATATTGTGTATACACTCATATATACACAAGTATAGATAGCCTAAAAATTCCAAAATCTAAGTAGACATTTTAAGAAAATGTTATCATATAGCCCAAAATAAAATATACATCTTATAGCAAATAGCAAATATTATATATAACATTTAGTTATAAAAATACTTATTTTAACCATTAGAATAAAACACTAATTATATTTACACCATAATTATCTACATGGACATCTTTGGACGTACTACATGACTATATGGGCTTGGGTTTAGTTCGGGTCAGGTCCGGGCTAGTTTACCCCAACAGGGTCCCTAAAAAGTCAAAATTCGTAATAAATACTAATTAACCGTTTATTAGGGTCAACTCACAACCTTGACTTGTTTTCCTAGTAGGAACACACATATGGCTTGGCCTTCCCTACCATGTCTAAAATACTAGTCAAAGCACACCACTACACTAGCCGTGCCAAAATTTCTAGTCGATATGCATCTCAAAACTTAACCATGACTAAGGCTATATATATATATATATATATATATATATATATATATATATATATATATATATATATATATATATATATATATATAGTATTAGGCTATTATAAAATAATTATATATATACAAAATTTTATTTAAATCTATTTGGCCCAAAATAAATTTCAAATAATTCTACTAAGTCATGGCAACCTAATATGTCTCTACCAAGTGGGGTTGGCTAGGTTAGGTTCCAAATATAGTTTCTAGTCAAATCAAACTCGAAAAGTCAACCAATGAGTCTCTT
Source organism: Iris pallida (assembly GCA_029216955.1). Classification (NCBI taxonomy): domain Eukaryota; kingdom Viridiplantae; phylum Streptophyta; class Magnoliopsida; order Asparagales; family Iridaceae; genus Iris; species Iris pallida. Next base: position 160,873 of record JANAVB010023320.1, read on the forward strand.
GTGCCATCCGCAAATAAATAACATATAGGAACTCGATTGAGTGGCACACCCTTGGCACGTGTATCGTAGGATCAAAATGGGTCAAAATCATATATTGGGTCAAATGGTTTTGATCAATGTCGAGTCTCGAACTCAAGTTGGAAGTTAGGTCTAGAATTACGATAAACTGTCAAATGGCCTAAAATGACCTGTAGTTGTGCGAAGTCAAAAGAATGTTAGGGGACAAGTTTGGATGAGACATGATATATCATATTGAAGGTGGACTTGTCTACTTCAAAATTCATGAATGACGTTTCGAAAGGTTGGCAATTCTTGTGCTCCAAAAATTAAAGCTACGAAAAAGTAAATCTATAATCATAATTAAAAATAAAAATATCTAATTTAATAAATAAAAAATCATCTAAAATAAATAGAAATTATTTCCAAAAATCAGGGTGCTTATAGAGTGGGACCTTAGTCCAAGTAATATCGCCCTCTCCTCTCTTTACCTGATCCAATCATCGCTTCCGAGTTGAGAAACCTTGATCAGTTTCTATTAGAAGGGGCTGCTTCACTTCAGAGCGACATTAGGCATTGGAAAGGTGCTTTATTTCGAGGGCAAATTCCTGCTTTCTTTCAGAACGGGAGAGGGAAAGCAAGAAGATCGACCAACTACAAGAGTTGCAGACGCTCTCGAACTTTCTGTGATCACTATACGGTGATTGTCAAATTGGGATGGATCTTGAGGGTTTACAACTCCTTAGAACTCTCTTTAAATGGATTAGTTATCTCTTCATACTATTCCATTACACGCTTCCACCTTCAAGAGCTAAGCTATTAGACTAAAATAGTCTAAGCATATCGTATGGGGGCATATCTAGTCTTTTCTCGAATATCTTACTTCATTCTTACTTTTTTATAGCAGACAATCATTGTGAAAGGACTCTCTCGTCTGCTATTTGCACCAAAAATGGGATGAAAGGCACGAGGCTGAGCGTTATAAGGCGGCTGAGGCAATCCATTAATCTCTTTCGAAATAGATCTCTCTTTGTCTTGCTTAGCTCATGCAATAGTAGCTCTTCCGCTATAGTAGCTGCTCTCTGGAGTGAAAGAAAAACACTATTTTTTCCGTTACCCTCTTGTTAGTAAGACCCTATTTCTGACCCTTTCCTCCCCTAATGAGTCATCTTGGATGAGAAGACAGAGTCCGACTTCGACTTTCAATGTCCGTGTGGAATGCAACTTGTTCGCTGAAGTGGAGGCTCTTTCCACTGAGGCAAACGATTCTTGTGAGGACGAGGGCTGATCCAATCCGGGCTCTCTATTAAACTAGCCAACTATCTAGGGAAGATGACTAGCTATATGGTCTTTGAGTCAGAATTTGAACTTGTTACTGCAGAGAGCTATCAAAGGATAGGGGCTGTGTCTCATTTGTGAGCTGAGAAACACGCGAAAGAGTATGGGATAGCATCTTTTCTCCCTCTCCCTATCGGTCAAGCAGCTAGGTCCCTTTCCTTCCATCTTTTTTTGGTCGACTACCTATGTCATGATCCTTTATTCCAAGAATATTCCCCTCTGTAGAATGTAGGATGTCCATTGGAAAGAAGAAGCAACCTTCAGGAAGACTTTCACATTCTCAATCTTTCTCAGAAGAGGCAGTGAGACTGGGTCGCAGGTATAACGACACTATACAGCTGGGCAGGCGTCAGCCTAAAGCTTGGTGGAAGGGTGCTTGGATAAGTGACTGGGGCGCTTACTAGGCTCTCTCTGATCAAAATATGGAATGTTGCTTGAGTTTGATTTATGTTTAGCGAGTCGGCTAATGAGAGCAAACGAAAGGAGTCTAGCCGCAAAAAGAAAGCTTTTCATGTCACCATGTACACTATGGTCTAACCGCGAAAGGTGCTCAATGTCATTTATCAATAAAATTTCTAAAATAATATGATATTAAAAAGATGGATTTGTCTTGGAAAGACCCAGTCTTGAATGAGTTGGTTTTTCCCTTTACGGATATGGCACCACTTTATGTATCAGATATTGCTTACATATAGAATCATAGGCATTAACCAAAGAAAACTGCTAGAGAAAGGTATATAAAAAGTGTCGGTTCTCGAGCTTTCTTGACCCACTACTGAATAGTTTGCTCAAAAGGCAAGGCCTCTAGATCGCATTGAAATAGCTTTTCGGAAGCATGCAAAAGACCTCGATTCTTCGCCTTTCCGCTTCAAGAAATGTCCTTGGTATAGACCTTCTACAGATTTGCTCTCCAGAATGTTCTTTTGGGTCGCAGTGGTGGGTAGATATCAGTCTTGGTCTCATTGGTAGTCTCAGTCCAGCTCATACTAAAAGCATGAATCTTTGGAATACTGAATTGCGGCTCACCTGCTCTTAGCTAATTGTAATAGGAGGGCATGCTTCCTTCAAAGACTAGCAGATCGATCATGTCACGACCCACTCCCACATTTGGGATACGAGTACGTAGCCAAGTCTAGCTACGCCGCAGCATCGGTGGTAGTACGCTATCTATGATAACATTGCCCACAACAAGAACAATATGCACATAAAATCCACAGATAAACAATCAAAGATAATATCCAATAGTCTCAATAATAAACTAAAGAAAACGTCAAAATAATTTACTACAACTCAGACAGTCTCGAAAACAAACCCGGTAGCAGAAAAGTAAAAAATAGAGAAACTAGAATCCAAAATGTCACGACCCGCACCCATTTTTTAAACGGATACGAGACGTGTCCAAGCCAGCCTACGCCGCAGTGTCGGCGGTAGAACGCTGTCACGGCCATGAAGATCAAAATCACAAATAATGCTCATTCATAAAATTAATTTAATTTATAAAGATCACAAGTTTTACATTTACAGAAAATATAAACTTGTACAATTATAGAATGACTCCAACTCAACTATCTAGCCAGTCTCTAGGCTTTTGTCTGCAAGTATTCTCGTCACTCCCCAAGCTAAGTGAATCCACGGCTAACCTGAAAATGTTGGTTTCCAGTCAGGAATGGAACGAGCACAATTCACTGAATGCAATTTCAAATAAAGAAAATGACTATAAAACAAAGGTTAGACATCAATCATGAGTTTTGAAAATAAACAGTAAAGCCATAAGGAAAGACAGAAAATCAATAGTAAATAAATAGACACATATACTTTCCCCACTGTTAGAAGTACCTTTGATATGTGATCGGTCTCGGAACAATTATGCGACACGGTCTACACGGTCTAAAGTTACACGGTCTACAGTTACACGGTCTAAAGTTACACGGTCTACAGTTACACGGTCTACAGTTAATATTACAATAAAAAATACTGTCTACAAAATAATAATTACGATCTACACAGTTTAAATACAGTAATAATCACAGTCTACACTGTCTACTTTACAATAAATAAATCACTGTCTACACTGTCTACAAGAAATAAATGCAACACGGTCTACACGGTCTAAAGTCAGATCACACATCCTTGGTACTTCTCATTCCCGACTCAACAATTTATAATAGAAAATAATTACATAACCAATGGCCAGCCAATGAAATATAGTAAAAATCAATATCAAAATACAGACAATAAACTGTACTCGCCTGTGGTCCTCTGCTGGTAAAACCGACAATCTGAACTACTCAATATGCCACAATAGTCAAAACCCGTACAACAGTCCCCGGAAGCTGAAATAAACATTACCAATGTTCTCAGAATAGTCAAATTAGCTAGGATTGCCTGTCCATAAGTCCAATTCTGGACATAGGGGCAAAACGGTAATTTTGGGCAAAAACGATGTCCGCCATTGAACCCGCTTTGCACCGAAATGCGTGCCAGGGTCAACGGTCTCTAAAGTCGTCAAACTACATGTCTACAGATCTAGTTTTTCGATACGAACCCAACCGTATGTCCAAACTTGGGTTTCGGGGGGCCGTGCACAAAATCGCCCGTTGAGTGGGACCGTGGGGCCCGCAAAACGACGATTTTATCAACGGTCTCAGAATCGGACCAAACTTGGCATACAGGACCAGAAAAACGTACGGTTCTGTTGGCACAAGTTTCGTCTCGATCTGACGAGCGTGCACAAAGTAATTGAGAAATTTGTAAAGTGCACGATACGGTAAATTTCGACGGATACGCATCAAATTTGTCGCGCACACGCGACCAATTCGAATTCTGTCAAAGCCCATACGACCACGAAGCCGTTACGCAGATTTCGATGCTTTTGGTTCCCGACCATGTCGTCCGGTTTGGCGGAACGCACGTCGTGTGGAACAATTTTCCAATTTTGAAAACAAATTTTTGGAAAACTTTAGAAACTGATTTCTTTGCACACAGTAGATAAAATTCAAAACTACAAATTAGGTTATAAATCCCTACATGTTGTCTAAAAAGTTGTTCAAATAGAATTTCTAAAATGACACTAGATCGATCGTAATCGATCTTCAAATATGGGCAGTTGGACTGAAATCGTCATGTTTCTGGACAAGTTTTTTTTTCCAAACTTGGGCTCGACTTACGACGCATATAAAATGATCTAAATTAAACTACTAGAAAGGAATCGAAGAGGGTTACGTTGTCGACATACCAGAGGAATCGGCACGCGAAACGATCGAATATGGCGACGGGAAACTACCCGTGAAGTCGGCACTTCACAGCGAGTCGCTGCTGTCCTGTCCTGCGTTGTGCGTGCACAAACGGTGGCTCTGGCCGTCCGACGGTCGGCCACCACGGCGGCACGGTGGCTGCGCACGTGGGAGTTAGGTCGGCGGAGCATAGGTTTGGAGTTAGGGTTTACTCCTAATACTCTCGGCAACCCGCGCATATATGTACTGCTTCGACGAGAACAGGGGCTCGGGATGGATTTGTTTAGCTGGGTTGGCCGAACATTAATATTGGGTTGGGGTTAATTACTGCGCTGGGATTAAGTCTTTGGGTAGAGGCCATCATGTCAATTCAATTCAAGATATACCTATATCATTCATGGGTTTTTTTATTTCATTGCTCAATCAACTGTTTTTGTATGAATGGGTCTACATGGTTGGCCTTGTTGTATGCGACCCAGTGAAGTGAGGTGTGCACGTGAAGCTTATAGTTGATGGCAACCAACTACAACTTTGACTAACCTGATGTATGATTGCATGCATGCATGTTGTTGTTGCAGCAACTTGCAACTAATATATATTGAAATGAATTGAATTGAATTTCAATTCAGTTCAAACATTCATTTCATTTCAATTCAATTCAATTCACTACTATACTACATAATCATAATAATAACAGAGGCCACCATCAGGCACTTGTTGCTTTAGGCAGTGGTACAAGTCATATTTGGAGGGCAGAGTGTTTGTTGTGTACATACTTTTTTTTTTCTTTTCTTTTCCTTGTGAGAGTGACAACACTCCTGTTAGATGGTAGGATTTGGGCCAACTCTAAGAGATTGCAACCGGGTTCAGCTGTTTAGGGCCGGGTCTGGGCTGGCTCTGGATTGCTTATTCTTTATATCACTTATATTTACATATATAATTTCTCATACATATATATATTTACATATATATGTTTATATACACACAAAAATAATATCTATATACGCCCACATACATCTATATATATACACATATATAATATATTCGTATATACACTTATTTCTATATTACAATATATATATATATATATATATATATAAAATATATATATATATATATATATATATATATATATATATATATATATATATATATTTTATCAGTCTAGAGCTTTATTTATATAAATATGAATATATATAGATATATAACATTTATTCGACAACCAAAAGTAATAAAATAATATTATATATATAATAAACTCAAATAAAATAATAATCAATGTAACAAAATTTAGTAAGACAATAATGGTGTATATATACCATTATGTGCAGCCTAATAATTTCAAGATGCACAAGACCCATTTTATATAAAATGTCATTGAAGGACAACTAATAATATTTACAAAATTTGAAAACACCATTTAAATAAAATAAATAATAATAAAATATTTTTAAAAAATTGGGAAGGGGAGCTACAAATCTACCCACCTTAAAATAATTTCGTCCTCGAAATTCTAACTCATAACTATTTCTTAAAATTCAAGAGGAAAGTCTACCTTAACCTTAATCTCCTTAAATTTTAATTTCTAAAAAATTTATGGCCTTCTCTGGTCATTTCGCAATTACGAATCATCGAGGACTTCTACCTACCTTTGGTCACACTACCTCCCCCTCAAATCTTTTGTCGCTAAAACTTCATAATCTTCCAGCTAGTTGCTAAAATTTCTACCGATAGATATCTACTGTGTATGGCATATATAGTCCTCCCCTATTTATCAAACAACCCAAATTTTACAAACAACAAAATTTATACAAGTAGCTACGAATTATTAATAAATTCTAATAAGCATGACTATTCTTCGCTCTGAAATAGGAAGGACGGGATGGTAAGGAAAGATAATCGAGAGCAACTACAAAGTTTCAAGAGCAGTAGAGAGTATCCAATGATACAGCTAAAAAGAGTATTTACGTATCATTGGCTTATCTGCTAGATTGGGCTACTCTATTCCAGTCACTTGCTAACTCGAAGAACTCTTCGTTCTTAGAGGGGCTTGCAATCCTTTCAATACAGAAATTCCGTTCTCGAAACTCTATCTGAACAAAATTTCATAATAGAACAAAATTTGAGATATCAAGATTGTGATCTTTTCCGTGGTCATTTAAACACATGAACAAGGGATATAAATACAATACATGATCGTATCTCGACTTCCAGGTAGATGAAATAATGGTTACGAATGACTTCACAATCTAAGAGGGAAGACTACATAATATGTATAGGGACCTATTTTAATAGTTCGATTTTATAATCCAAATGTAGTGGTATGCATGGGTGGGTTTTTACTGGGTCCTAATGGGTTCCTGATTGGACGTCAATCGTTGGTTAGATGAACCTCGGATTTCAGTCTCTATTGACTAGTCTAGTTCCCAATGGTAAACTATTACTGCTAGGTTAGGATAATCCTAAAATAGTTTTCACCCAAGTGATTGAGCTAGATGGGCAGTCGGATTGGTTCGCTAGGTTCCTAAAGCCAAAAAAATGCGTCTTCGGTGACTTTTGTGTTTAAGTTGCACGAGGAAACACCATTGAATGGCACACTAGTGTCATGTGCGTAGTGGGCTTCGAGTAGACCACAACCCTATATTGGGTCGAATGGTTTGAGTCAAGGTTGAGTCTCTTAATTGTAGTCAAGAAATTTACCGGTACCATGGTAAGGATTATAGTTTGTCCTTTCTACCTGAAAGTCATACCATAAAAATAGAGTACAAGGTAACGGGTTTGAGTGGGACATGATATACCTAGATGAAGGTGGACTCGTCTAGATCTTACATATGAAATTTGTTGGAAGGTAACAGCTGGTCTTGTGCTCCGAATATTATTGACACGGCTGGGGGCACAAAATGATCTAGATGGAAAGTGGGAGTCCATGGGGTACTAATTACCATCCTAATGGAAATTACTCTAATCAATCGGTAATCCTCGTACATCCCAAAAATTTTGAAGGCTTACAGTCTACCCACCTTAGGAGCTAGGACATGGTCTTAGGAATAATGAGATTAGAAGAATTTCAAAGTCAGGATATTGTACTTCGACTCTTGTTAATAAGGAATCAGGCACGGTGTAACAGGATACTGTTGATATAAGTCAAGGCAAGGGTCGTTCCTTAATAATTAAAAAAAAACGAGTGCGTGTGCAATGACACATGGTCGATAAAATAGAATGACCTACTCGTCCATAGTATACATGAGTTGTCGACGGGGTAACCAACTCTAAGGCACATCATATGGAAAGATTTCTAACAATTAAGTCAAGAAATTCTATTTGTGTCAAACCTGGCAGACTATGGTCACAAGGGTTATAGTGATCATGTATTGCTGTTGACAACTGGTAGGTCATAGCATGACAGGGTAGTTAAGCTATGGTATTGGCTAAGCTAGTGACTGTGGTGTTCCAACACTAGTTAGGTCTTAATAATAAAATTTACATAACTAGGACGATACTTGTTGGAAACCAATCTCGGGATGAGTGTCTACCATAGTCACGGTAAATTATTGTCCTTAGCCTTTTCTATTCATCTCATGTCTAAACTGTGGGCTTTGGTCGAGGGACGGTTGAGTCAAGGCATAAGGGTTGAAAGTAAAGGCAAGCTTCCAGCAAATAATTAGAGACTCACGATATTTGGTTCCTTGAGAATAGATAGTCTTCTAGGTTGGCGTTCTGACTAAGGGTAAAACCCTAATCATTCTCAACTTCAGATGGCTCGAAAGTCTCAATTGTAGTTTGAGGGTCGTTGGGAGAACGAGTAACTCAATCACATGACTGGCCGTTGGTAGCTACACTTGTGCCTACCATTATCATAGCCATGGGTATACTCTGTATCTCTCTACCATCACGAGCTTTCGTCTTTCTAAATCAGTGAAAGACAAAAAAAATAAAGAATTCAAGGGAGATGTTACTGAATACAATTTCGTGATTCAAGGGCGAACATATAATTCAAGAGAAATTGTCAAATGCAGTCGTAGATGAGACCCTAGAGAAATCTATATCTCAATCCACGTAGGATAATTAAATAAAGTGCGAACCAATGCATCATGGTTGATCAGACCATAATACACTGATTCTGATTAGACAATAAGTTAGTGGGCGTCCCCAATAAACATATGTCTTGAATCAAGCTCGATAAAGCTTACAAAAAAACTAGGCCGTAATAGCAGCATTGGTCAAGATACAAGTATACGAGATTTTTTTTTTGAAAGAAGGCACAAATAGTTCGAGTTTTGTGAGAATCAAACCTTACCCGGTGTTCTTGCTTATACAGTCTTCCTACTATCTTCTGATCCACAAGGACTTGGTCGACTAATGGGTTATGGTCATTCTAAATTCCATATTCTAGGTAACCCTATTAGTGTTAGTCGATATCCTCGTCAATAGGTCACAAGGACCACGGAATGCTAGATCGGGAGACATGCTATCCAACTTACAAAACTTCTACCAATATTGGCTTCGGATCTTATGGAACACACAGGGCACTGTCCTATTCTCTATAGTATCCTTAATTTGTAATCACGTCTGAAGTCATTTCACCGAGGACTATGCCTCGCCTATAAAATTGGGCTGTGGTAATCCTTGGTTTCGTAAATCAAATATGATACAAATCGAACATTATTTAACTCTATCCAATATTGGCTCAAGGATAACTACGATCAAGAGTGGACCACTAGTCATATCTCTAGCAAATTCTATAACCGATATTTTCCTAATCTCCTTTTCACTCTAGGGGTCGTGTCTCGCCAGTGCGCTGCTGGCTGCAGTGAATCCCTAGTCTCCAAAATTTAAATAAATGGCGACAGTGCGCTGCTGTCCTGCCAGTATAAGTTAACTAACATTCTCGTAACTATATCTGTAAAAATCCATGAGCTCCTAGAGATTCAAACAAGTTGCCTATGAAATAAAGTGTAAGCATTTGTTCTATCAGTCACAACCCTTAAGATAAAAGATTGAACAGAGGAAATAACTGAGGACAAAGAAATACAAATATTCTAACTATTCCATGTGTACTCAATCCTTTGGGGAAACACTTGAATCAAAACTAACGTGAGGTTCATATATGGATAACATAATCAGAAATTATACAAAATAATTATTCATAGGCAAAATAGGAACTAAATAGGCAATTCAGACTAATATATGGGGATGATATCTAAAGAGGCAAAGAGAAGGAATTGAACAATTTATCGTGGTTAGATCATAACTTATATGAAGCCCGGTCTCACCAAGTGAATAATCTATCCACCTTGGATCGTGTCGTCATATCGAGAGATAATAGTGTACCTATGGGGATCTAAAAAAAAACTATCAAAATTAATAGCCTCATCTAAAATTTATGACCTAGACTACCCATCGGTAAATTTGTATAAGGGACTCCTAGTCCTAGTCATTCTCTTAAATTAAATTAATTCTTAATTCATGAATGAGTATTTCCTAGTCGCAGGCTCACAATAGTACAACTAACTAAAGTACTATCACGAGTTCGCGTGATTTGCGAAGATGACCTGCATGGGCCACCACAAAAACTTATCACGACCCGCACCCATTTTTTTAAACGGATACGAGACGTTTCCAAGCCAGCCTACGCCGCAGTGTCGGCGGTAGAACGCTGACACGGCCATGAAGATCAAAATCACAAATAATGCTCATTCATAAAATTAATTTAATTTATAAAGATCACAAGTTTTATATTTGTAGAAAATATAAACTTGTACAATTATAGAATGACTCCAACTCAACTATCTAGCCACTCTCTAGGCTTTTGTCTGCAAGTATTCCCGTCACTCCCCAAGCTAAGTGAATCCACGGCTAACCTGAAAATATTGGTTTCCAGTCAGGAATGGAACGAGCATAATTTACTGAATGCAATTTCAAATAAAGAAAATGACTATAAAACAAAGGTTGGACATCAATCATGAGTTTTGAAAATAAACAGTAAAGCCGTAAGGAAAGACAGAAAATAAATAGTAAATAAATAGACACATATACTTTCTCCACTGTTAGAAGTACCTTTGATATGTGATCGGTCTCGGGACAATTATGCGACACGGTCTACATGGTCTAAAGTTACACGGTCTACAGTTACACGGTCTACAATTACACGGTCTACAGTTAATATTACAATAAAAAATACTGTCTACAAAATAATAATTACGATCTACACAGTTTAAATACAGTAATAATCATGGTCTATACTGTCTACTTTGTAATAAATAAATTACTGTCTACACTGTCTACAAGAAATAAATGCAACATGGTCTACACGGTCTAAAGTCAGATCACACAACCTTGGTACTTCTCATTCTCGACTCAATAATTTATAATAGAAAATAATCACATAACCAATGGCCATCCAATGAAATATAGTAAAAATCAATATCGAAATACAGACAATAAACTGTACTCGCCTGTGGTCCTCTGCTGGTGAAACCGACAATCTGAACTACTCAATGTGCCACAATAGTCAAAACCCGTACAACAGTCCCCGGAAGCTGAAATAAACAATACCAATGTTCTCAGAATAGTCAAATTAGCTAGGATTGCCTGTCCTTAAGTCCAATTCTGGACACAGGGGCAAAACGGTAATTTTGGGCAAAAACGATATCCGCCGTTGGACCCGTTTTGCACCGAAATACGTGCCAGGGTCAACGGTATCTAAAGTCGTCAAACTACATGTCTACGGATCTAGTTTTTCGATACGAATCCAACCGTATGTCCAAACTTGGGTTTCGACGGGCCGTGCACAAAATCTGATTGGGACCGTGGGGCCCACAAAACGATAATTTTATCAACGGTCTCAGAATCGGACCAAACTTGGCATACAGGACCAGAAAAATGATACGGTTCTGTTGGCACAAGTTTCGTCTCGATCTGACGAGCATGCACAAAGTAATTGAGAAATTTGTAAAGTGCACGATACGGTGAATTTCGACGGATACGTATCAAATTCGTCGCGCACACGCGACCAATTCTAATTCCGTCAAAGCCCACACGACCATGAAGCCGTTATGCAGCTTTCGATGCTTTCGGTTCGCGACCACATCGTCCGGTTTGGCGGAACGCACGTCGTGTGGAACAATTTTCCAATTTTGAAAACAGATTTTTGGGAAACTTTGGAAACTGATTTCTTTGCACACAGTAGATAAAATTTGAAACTACAAATTAGGTTATAAATCCCTACATGTTGTCTAAAATGTTGTTCAAATAGAATTTCTAAAACGACACTAGATCGATCGTAATTGATCTTCAAATATGGGCAATTGGACTGAAATCGTCCTGTTTCTGGACAGGTTTTTTTTCCAAACTTGGGCTCGACTTACGACGCATATAAAATTATCTAAATTAAACTACTAGAAAGGAATCGGAGAGGGTTACGTTGTCGACATTCCAGAGGAATCGGCATGCGAAACGGTCGAACGTGGCGACAGGAAACTACCCGTGAAGTCGGCGCTTCACAGCGAGTCGCTGCTGTCCTGTCCTGCGTTGTGCGTGCACGCGCGGTGGCTCTGGCCGTCCGGCGGTCGGCCACCACGGTGGCGCGGTGGCTGCGCGCACGCACGCGGCGGGAGGGCGTGCGTGGAAGTTAGGTCGGTGGAGCGTAGGTTTGGAGTTAGGGTTTACTCCTAATACTCTCGGCAACCCGCGCATATATGCACTGCTTCTACGAGAACAGGGGCTCGGGATGGATTTGTTTAGCTGGGTTGGCCGAACATTAATATTCGGTTGGGGTTAATTACTGGGCTGGGATTAAGTCTTTGGGGTGGAGGCCATCATGTCAATTCAATTCAGGATATACTATATCATTCATGGGTTTTTTATTTCATTGCTCAATCAACAGTTTTTGTATGAATGGGTCTACATGGTTAGCCATGTTGTATGCGACCCAGTGAAGTGAGGTGTGCACGTGAAGCTTATAGCTGATGGCAACCAACTACAACTTTGAGTAACCTGATGTATGATTGCATGCATGCATGTTGTTGTTGCAGCAACTTGCAACTAATATATATTGAAATGAATTGAATTGAATTTCAATTCAGTTCAAACATTCATTTCATTTCAATTCAATTCAATTCACTACTATACTACATAATCATAATAATAACAGAGGCCACCACCATGCACTTGTTGCTTTAGGCAGTGGTACAAGTCATATTTGGAGGGCAGAGTGTTTGTTGTGTACATACTTTTTTTTTCTTTTCTTTTCCTTGTGAGAGTGACAACACTCCTGTTAGCTGGTAGGATTTGGGCCAACTCTAAGAGATTGCAACCGGGTTCAGCTGTTTAGGGCCGGGTCTGGGCTGGCTCTGGATTGCTTATTCTTTATATCACTTATATTTACATATATAATTTCTCATACACATATATATTTACATATATATGTTTATATACACACAAAAATAATATCTATATACGCCCACATACATCTATATATATACACATATATAATATATTCGTATATACACTTATTTCTATATTACAATATATATATATATATATTATATATATATATATATATATATATATATATATATATATATTATCAGTCTAGAGCTTTATTTATATAAATATGAATATATATAGATATATAACATTTATTCGACAACCAAAAGTAATAAAATAATATTATATATATAATAAACTCAAATAAAATAATAATCAATGTAACAAAATTTAGTAAGACAATAATGGTGTATATATACCATTATGCGCAGCTTAATAATTTCAAGATGCACAAGACCCATTTTATATAAAATGTCATTGAAGGACAACTAATAATAATATTTATAAAATTTTGAAAACACCATTTAAATAAAATAAATAATAATAAAATATTTTTAAAAAATCGGAAAGGGGAGCTACACAAAACTATGACCACTAACTAATGGGAAAGCATAAGAAAGAAAATATGCTAATTCGTATCAGTGCCAAAATCTGGTACGTCAGTAACGCCAGTGTCGCCAACGTTTGTATCATAGACCTTAGGACAGATGACGTCGTCTAAAGCTGAAAAGTAGTTATCCAGTCAGGATTGGAGCAAGACACTATAACACTACATTACATAATATAATATATATGCATGAAGAAAATAATAATAAGGAAAGACGAACTATAGTCATGACATGATACGATAAGAAGATCACAGTTATAACATAAAGATAATATGACAGAAAATTTGATGGAAGAAGAACAATTGAACAGTAAGCAATAGGTAATCACGTGTACTGTGTGTTTTAGAATACCAACGTTCAACATGTGGTTGGGTTAGGAATCGGACAATCAACACGTGAGTTTTATTGAATGAACAAACATTATAAGATGGTCCCCTAATCGAATAAACTCTGGGCTACACTAGGATATCACATGTCTACTAGTCATATTCTTTCACCCGACTAACTTACAAGTACATGTCAATACGGTAAACATTAACAATACGATAAATAATGAACATGATAAAGAGTAAGAAATGAACATGTATATATACTCTAACGATTCTAACTCTCGCGTACAAGCTGTAATCATGATGAATCTAGAACGACAAAAATAAAAAGTAATCGTGAACAGACAATATATAAAGATGCATGCAGTACAAAATAAATGTACATAATATCATAGTAAAACTTGTCTACTTTCCTAGAAAAACTGTTTTCACAAGTCGAAGACAAGAGGAACTCTGGCCTAGAAGCTACCAAACCATATCATACCAACGCACCACAAACCGTGCACGAAAACCACAAGTCAGTTATAAGTTTCCTAATCTAAAAATCATTAAAAAATGGCTAATAGGTTAACCTAAATTAATATTGTTTAATTATAAATTAAATCACTTAAAAATCTAATTTATCCTAATAATAATCTAAAATATAAGTTAAATAAGAAATTTTGGCCATAGAAAGTTACGGTTCCAATTTTGGAATCTATGACACGCAAATCGAGGTGTACCATTGACTAACTAGTCAAACATTATGAACTCAGTGATTTAGGGGTACATTATGGTTTATTTTAGTGCCGCGAGTGCACCAGAATCGACCATGTGGCAAAATTATGATTTGGTCAAAAGTTATGGCCATTATGGCTAACCACGACCAAATTGATAAATTACCGATCAAATCTGAGTTCAACAGATTAAATAAAATACTAAACGAACTTCTGAATTTCTAGAAAAATTATATGTTGTATATCTTCATGTCAGCTTTTCAAAACTTTAAACGAATCGCAAAATGGAGTTTAAGATCTCCCGAAATCTCAAAAATAGTATGACGCGTCAATTTTTGGACAACCAGCACTCAAATAAATATCCAGAAATTCAAGTTAATAATTATAGAAAATAAAATATATTTTTTGAAAGCTAACCACGATATGATTCTAGCAAAAAAAAGCAGCAATCAAAACGGACGTCAGGGTTCACAATCGCCTCGCAAAGTTGAAGGTTCTCTAAGATCAAACCACAATAGAAGATTGGAATAAAATATAATTTTTGAATATACATGTATATATATAGGAGAGAGAGAGGCGGATACTATTGGGCACCGATAGGTGGGCCCGCACGATTGGATGACTAGATAAATACTTATTTTAATTACAGAAATTCATTAAAAATTCCTTTTACTCCAAATAAATTCAAATAAATCCCAAAAAATATAGAAAAATTCCAAAAAATTCTAGAAAATATTTCTAAGTTTTTGGAACCTAAATAAAAGTTTTGTCTCAAAATATCATCATGTGACCCCATAGTATTTCCTAAAAGTCATTAAAAAATAAATTCTATGGGTTTTAATTATCTAAAAATTCTCAAAAATCTTAAAATGTTCTATAAAATATTTCTAGTCATCTATGGCCCAAATAAAAATATTTGGTCTTAAAATAACCCAGAATGGCTTTACAGTAAATCTTGAAAGTCCTTAAAAGTAATAAATCCTTAAATATTAAATACCCAAAAAATATAAAATAGACAAATAATATATCTAAGGCTACCTGGATACCAAAGTGACCATAAGTAACCTAAATTTTCCATACTTCACCTATAGGCTTAGGTACGACCTTCTTGTGAATCCAAAACAAACCCTAAATAAAATTAAAAAATTCTAGGAAGCATGTGCTATATATCAAACAAAAAGAATCCTCTTTTGTGTCTGTTATCTGAAGTTTAAATCACTATGATAGACCGTTCCCCATTAATTGAGTAGACCATGTCAAGCCACTCGTTCTTTTGATAAGAAGTTTTTCTTCTACCTATGATACCACCGACATAGGCTAAGGCCGGGTGGTCGGAAAATATGTATGTGAAGCTAACTACTTCCTTTCCTATATACCAGAGACGAGTACGTCTTTCAAATGTGATGAGATAGAAGTCCGAACGGTACCGAAAAACTATGTGTGATATGATACCTATTATTTGGCTTAATAAGGTGATGGATCGCGAGATTTACGATGCTATTATGTTGACCCATTCCACAAATATGAGAAAGCGAGGCAATGTATATTGTGTTGAGAGGTTCCATGCGAAGATGCGAGACAGGTATTTATACGGATATGACAAGACAGGGTAGTCATATACTGGGCAAGCGAGTAGAAAGATAGCTTATAAAGATTGGAATAAAAAACCGCATAAGCCTTGTTGATCAAGTGTCAAGGCCAGGAGAATAGACTTCAAACAAAGGCATACGCTAGACTGAAAGAGTCCAGTGGCATAGCTCATTCTTTCCACTTGTAGTTTGACAGTGCAGTGGCAGAACCCGAAGTCGTAGAAAAAGGCAGAGAAAAGTAGCAGACTTATTATAGAGAAGCTTCTGTTGATGGTATATTAGATCATTCATATGCTTTCAGAAAATGTCTATTCACTAGAATTTTGACTATTAACATGGCCCTACGAAGGCTTTCAAGAAAAAAAATCTTTCGGCAGTGGGAGAAATTTTGTTTAAACAAACAGCCACTAGAGCCTATGAGACTTTCTACGATCTTAATGATTACAATATATATATATCTTAGCGTGGATAGTTTCAAACGAAGATGAATCAAGATGAACCACAGGGTATTTAAGATAGGCAAAGAAAGATAGCGAGTCCCAACATCTCTGTTCTGTAAAGATCTTTTCCTGTGTTTAGGTTAGCTCTCGTCATTCATCTCTGTATGCCTATCCTCCTCGTTTATTTGTCTCTATAGGTTTTGATCATCTTAAGTCCTAATCTATCTTCAAAAATGAGAGTAGAGCAAACTAGGTATCTCACACTCCCAAAGTGATCAAAAATAATGCATTCGAAAGCTGTGTTTGCGCTTAACGGCAACAGGTAGTTTTTTGTTAGCGTAGTGCATCACGGAAATCCAGTCTTCCTCGTTTCGTCACAATTAAATCACAGTTGGAATGAATTCCTACTCCCTTTTTTTCTTTCTTGAAACAGTTATTGGTTAGGGGTTGGGTTGTTATCACAAAGAAGGATTACAAAATGGTAACTAATGTCAGGATGGGTATCCAGAAAGATTATTGACTATGCTAAGTGGATTTTTCTGCAGTCAATGAATTACAGTTACAAACGATAGGGAAAGAAGACACTTTGGAAGGGTATGCACCGATGGTCTCCATAATTGACGATTGTATCTTGCTTTATATCTTTGTCTACAGCGACGACCTTTCACACCAACGGTAGATAGGAACTGAATTGTTTCACTATTTTTGTGTCCACTTTTGATGATGCACAAAGATCCTACCGTATCCTTCAAAAAAGGACAGCCCCCCACAAGCATGATAAATTTTCCCGTAAGCCTGCCCGTCCCTCCTTCCCCAAGAAGCAGGGATGGCATCCTTTTGGTTCTTACTTAAATGATATTTTTTGTAGCCGAACGGATCTATGAACCAAGAACTTCCAATCTTGAAAAGGAATTGCTTCCTAAAAAAACTTTTGTGAATGTGCTAGGATCACACTTGAATCTCGTCTTTTGGGGAATTTGATTAGTGACTTCACTGCGATCGGGATGCTGCACGAGTCAGGATCACAAATTGTCACAACCCGCACCCGGATGTACGGGTACGAGTGCGTGAGATATGCCCAAACTACGTTGTAGCATTGGCGACAGAACGCTACCTAAGTCTACTATGCTAACTAATAATATGTATCATAACATGTCAAGATATCTCGACTCCAAAAGGAACACAAATAATGATGATATCCATATAAGGAAGATAAATGGCACGATAAAGATAAAGACATAATATAAAATATCCAAGAGAAATCTAACATAAACAAAGTACAAGACATGTCTAGAGTCTAAGGGTCATCTAACTCAAATAACATAAGTCTCAAAATAATAACATGCCATGAGTCAAGAGCTAGACACAAATCCAGTACTAAACTAGTCTAACTGAGTCGCTCCTAGAGCCTCCTAAGTTGGATCTAGACCCTCCTGGATTAGTGTCTCCTAGTCTATGCCTACTACATCCTGTGGTCCATAGTAGGTAGGGCAACCGTCATCTAAATCATCTGGGAAAATTATATCCAGTCAGGATTGGAGCAAAGTACATCTCTAATAACAGTTCCAGTAAATGATAAAGACTATGTAACAATAAATAGAGAGAATTTACAAAATAATGTAACATGTATATGAATGTAACAAATATGGAAAAGCAGTAAATAAACATAAGAACATGAATCATCATGTACACAATAGTCAGGAAATAACTATCTAAGTGAGTGAGCACTAGTTTCAACATGTGATCGACTTAGGAACTTGTATGAGAATTTATGGCCTGGTCAATCATAAGTGTGGTGTATGATTAATACTCACATGAAGCAATATCATACACGGGAAGGGTATGATCATATATCTATACTACTACTCCCTGCCCTCGACTGGTACAGTGGATCCAACCATGGTATATGACGACATGGGATTCTATGAGAAGGTAGCAAGTCTTCTCAGGAATCGATGTCTATACAATGCATAAGAACAACAACATGGCTTACACAGGGTATAACAAGACATACAAGGAATAGCATCTTATGACAGAATTCGAAAATTCTAATCTATGTAACTAATGTGTCAAGAGATCAAGGATCAACACTAAATACAGAAAACATAGAAAATATCATAAATGAAAAATTATCAAAGAATGTACTCGCCTGAAATCTGGTGTGAAGTATCAATAGTATCCAAAATAGTGCATCAGAGACCTAGTTATGGAATATCAATATCAATTGGTGTTTTGGAGTAAAAATTATTGATATCTAAATTAAAAATATAACTTCTAGGTCAACTCTAGGTTATGGAAGTCAAACTAGGTCAATACCTTGCTTCTATAGTCAAACTAGATCAAATCTTGGATAACATAGTCAAACAAGGTCATTTTCTAGTTTCTAAGTTAATTTTACCTATTTATAAGATTTATAAAGTTATATTAGGTCTTAACAAGTCACTATTTAGTTTTTAGGTGTTAACTAGGTCAAACTAGTCAATACTAGTTAATACTAGGCTAACACTAGGTTTCTATGCTATACTAATAAGTTTCTAGCATATATTATCTTAATATATACTTCTACCTATAACTAGCAATACTTTGGCCTATAGTTATTTACCTTATCCCGTATCATGGTAACTTAACTCATATCACACATTACCTAATACCTTAGTAAATATCTCAATACCTTAACTATTAGTCAGTACCTTAGTTCTAGGGTCATTACCTTAGGTAAAGTAGATTTTCTAGTCCATACTAGTCAATACCTTGTTTCTTGGTCCATACCTTGAAGCTATTATCCATAGTAGCTAATATTACCAAGTATCAATACATATATCTTACATCTCTACTAGTTACCTACTATCTAGAATTACCTTAGCCAATTTATCCTTTATATATCCGTGGATCTACCCAATGTCTATTACATATACCATTATTTTTTACCAATCCATACATATACCAATATGTCTTTTACTCATATCTAAACATTTACACTACTTAATATATACATATATCATATATCCATACTATAGACCCATATCCTAACCATTTGCCCATTACTATACCTCACACATGTTGCCTACACTACCTATGGTACTAGGTTCCTTCCTCATATACTATATATATCCATATACCCTACATGCCATAGTACACCAAGATATCCCTATACCATATCCACATGGTATAATATCCCCTTATAATATACGTAAAATATATTCTATATTCCTATGCATCATAATATTGGTATCTATAAGATAAATATAAAATACATATAAGATATTGTACCCTTGCTATCCTATGCATACCCATGGCTTACCTTGCTACTAAGATATTTACCTTTACCCTTAGAATTACTTTAACTGCCTATACATATACATATATACCTATATATATACATATATAGATAACATATCCTTAGGATACCATGTTCTACCTAATAGTTGACACACCCTATACCATGATATGTCATGATACCTTAATTCATTAAGCATCCCACATTTATACCATAACCTGGCTACCTTACCTATACCCTATATAGCATAATATATATTCTAGTATCTTATTTCTATATGTACATATACCTATAATATCTACCTTTGATCCTTGACACATATTATCCATAGATATGTATCCTAGGTTACCTATAATTGATACCAAGATACCTATATCCTTACTCTATAACATGTATAACTATAGATTATAGCAATATATTTACCTTTATACCTATATATCAATATACCCTTCTATTTTATTACCTATCCAAATTATCCTAGGATACCCTATGCTTACCATACCATACAATCACACACACATGGATTCACTCATCATACTTTTGGCACTTGTCATCTTGATATTATCTATACCTAGTTCTAATACCCAATATCTTAGTGTTAACCAATATCTTTTCTCTTAGATAGTTAACCAACCAACTGTAATACTAATATGTGATACCAATATGATAACTTACTCAAGTCCCAAAATCATGTACCCTTACCCATGATACTTGAGTGTCATGATACTTCATGGTACCCATGTATTACACTAGTACCTTGCCCCAAGCTTTAATACCTTGACACATAACTTATCTATACTTGGCTCACTTGTATCACACTAACACAAACTAATACATATTACCTAACAAAAATTATACATGACCATATCATAAATATACTTGATAACCTATGATACTACACTTACTTGATATCCATACTACCTGCTCATAGAATACATAAAATGCCTATGTCGTATGTAAGCCCCCTAATTTTGGACATTTTTTAAAATTTTATTTTATTATTTAATATATATTTTTAGATTTTAAACTAAATTTTTATATCAATAGACTATAGACGTACTTTTTTATAGCTTTGATTTTTTGGAGCACGAGACTGCCAATCTTTCCCATATGTTATTTATGCGAATTACATGAGAATTGGATGATTTTCGGATTCGATTTGACTAGAAATACGTATGGACCCAACCTTGCCAATCCCACTCAGTAGAGCCATGATAGTGGCCATGGCCTAGTAGAATTCTGAATTATTTTTTATAGTCAAATAGGTTCAAACATGATTTTGTATATATATATATATATATATATATATATATATATATATATATATATATATATATATATATATATATATATATATATATATATGAGGAAAATGTACCTAAGGTCGACCTTAGGTAAGTTACCTAAGGTCGACCTCATTTTCCTCACTTTACAACATTTTTTCTTGAATTTTTTTTATGGGATTCATCTACACCTTATTGATTGGCAACATACCAAATTTCAAGAAAAAATAATATTGTTTAGCCCCCTATCTATCCCTTGCAAAATCGACGGTCTAAACTTTGCTGCTACACCGTCGATTTTGCAAGGGATAGATAGGTGGCTAAACAATATTATTTTTTCTTGAAATTTGGTATGTTGCCAATCAATAAGGTGTAGATGAATCCCATAAAAAAAATTCAAGAAAAAAATGTTGTAAAGTGAGGAAAATGAGGTCGACCTTAGGTACATTTTCCTCTCTATATATATATATATATATATATATTATATATATATATATATATATATATATATATATATATATATATAGATATATATATATATATATATAGTTATATTTATGTCTAAATATATATAAATTAAATACATGTGTGATTTTAAATATTAGATTGTGTTCGTAGAGATTTCAGGCGTGAAGGGTAGGTATTCAAATAAATAATTTATGGAAATATATATGTACTTTTGTAAGTAAATTTTTTATATTCCGTTAATTATTAGTATAAATATATATGGTATATATATATTTAATAATATGGGTTAAGAAAATTTATACACAAAGTACTTTCCTGTACATATGTTTCTATATATATATATATAAAATATATATATATATATATATATATATATATATATATATAATATATATATATATATAATATTTTATATATATATATATATATATATATATATATATATATATATATATATATATGATGGATCTATATTCCCTCACTTTTGCATCCCCCAAGCATCCCCATGATAACATCCATTGGATCTTGTTTAAGTTATCTAATCTTAACAGTTGAAAAATCAACGGTTAAGATTAGATGACTTAAACAAATCCAATGGATGTGAAAGAGGGGATGCATGGAGGATGCAAAAGCGAGGGGATGCGGATCCCTCCTTATATATATATATATATATATATATTATATATATATATATATATATATATATATATATAATATATATATATATACGAAAACCCAAACCTTATTCCTTCTCTAAGCCCCAACCCCCCCAAGACACACATAACATTCCAACCAAATCCTCCGTTTCATAAACATAGTCTCGATCCATAAACGGTTTCCGTGCCATAAACGGTTTCCCGTGCCATAAACATATTTGCGTCTCATAAACATAATCCACCATTCATATGGGGAGCTCCGTCGGCATTATGCCCCAACACATCCATATTGATGCACGACGCCCAACGGCTTAGACATCTCGTACTTGTATTCAACGCGTACCATTCGTAAGTTATTCTCATAGCATAATTTTGTAATTACTTAGTCTTTTCGTAACATAAGTGCCCGAGGGCACGCTCAGCACCGTAATCAATGTTCTACGCCTAGTGTTCAATGTTCTCGGAGCCGTGCATACGATGCACATCTCAATATCGTCTTTCAATGTTCTACCATCATTGCCCTACCGCGACTCGTACACTTGATGCACGTCGCTTCAATTGTTCGATTGTTCAATGTTCTATCTTAGTGTTCAACGCATATTTAGATCTTTCATCGCCGAGCCATGCTCGCTAACTCGATAACATCTTACGCATTCCAACATATTTTATTAGACGTGAAGGAATAGGGAGAGAGAGTCAAGAACCCGCCCACCTTAAGCCGATACGCCTTGCCGCTTCGCGATTGAAGCATCTCGCTTCCATAACTCGATCGCATAGCTAACTCCCGGACTTAGCCATTCCTTTGAACTACTCGGTTGATTTGGCCTATGCCCATACCACGATCCGTTGCAAGGCCACGATTTGGTTTTGCGGACACTTTATTGCATAAGGCAAAATGCCGACCTCTTATCGTCCAGCATAAAAGCATAGCCTACACACCAGATCAACTAACGTCAGCACTTGCTCAAACGGGACTTATCCTTTACATCGATTCGATTCATAGATTCCAACCGACCCAAAGCTTACCTTTGGCCAACGTAACTCTTGCATCGATTCGCATCGATACTTCATCGGGTCAACGTAATTCTTCAAGTTAACGACTCATCATAATGTACCATGCGGAGCGGGGCATTACACTCGCCACCACGATCTGATCGTAACGACTTGATACATTTTTATGACGTTTCTCCGTTTCAGCCTTGTACTCTTTGAATTTCTCAAAGCACTCAGACTTACGGCGCATCAAATAAATGTATCCATACCTTGAATAATCATCAATAAATGTGACAAAATATTCAAAGCCACCTCTAGCTTGGATAGTCATGGGTCCACACAAATCAGAATGAACCAATTCCAACACATCTTTGGCCCTATACCCCTTTGCCGTAAAAGGCCTTTTGGTCATTTTACCTTCCAAACAGGATTCACGGACTGGTAGTGCCTCCACTTCTAATGAACTCAAAGGTCCATTTTTAACCAGTCTTTGAATCCTTTTTAGGTTAATATCCCAATCGTAAGTGCCAAAGATATATTTGGTTCATACAAGAAGGTTCTTTTCTCTTATTTAAGTTAGATGACATATTATTCATTTCCATAGGTTGCATTGTGGACGAAATAGGATTAATGACATACAAATTATCAACTAATACACCAGAACAGATAAAAAGTTTATTCTTTCTAATAACAATATTTTCATTAAAAAAACTGAATATCCATCCTTAACTAACATAGAAACAGAAACTAAATTCCTTCTAAGTGAAGGTGCATAAAGACAATCTCTCAATGTCAAAGACTTATCTCTACCAAAATATAAAGTAACATCTCCTAATGCAACGATCGATACTTTTGTAGCATCACCCATGAACAAGCATATCTCCCATCACTGAGCCGTCTGGTTTCCTGGAACCCCTAATGTATTGCAGACATGATTAGTGGCTCCTGTATCTACACACCAGGTGCCGGTAGATAAACACCGCTAAACATGTTTCAACTACTAGTAAATGAGATATACCTTCTTTGTTCCCTTGTTTGAGAAGTGGACAATCAGTCTTCCAATGTCCTGACCCTTTGCACTTGAAACATTTGCCTTTCGGCTTTTTTACGCGCCTTGAGGTCCTATGCCCTTCTTTACTGAGTTTGCCTGTTTCTGAATGTTATTCTTCTTCTTACCGCCTTTTCGCTTAGAAGTAGAAGCCTTTTCAGAAACAAAAACATGCCACTCTGCCTAAAGAGAGATTCAGCATCCTGTAGCTCTTTTGCAAGTTCTGCCAAACTATACAACCTTTTGTTCATGTTGTAATTAAGGAAGAAATTGTCAAAACTTTTAGGAAGAGTCCCGAGAATGATATCGACCTGGGATTCCCCATCGATTTAGCTCCAAGGATCTCCATCTCATTCAGATGACCCATCATCTTGAGAACATGATCCCTTACTGGTGTACCCTCAGCCATTTTTGTATTCATCAAACATTTCATAGCAAACTGCCTAGCTGCTCTACTCTGATGTCCGAAGAGTTCCTTGAGGTTATACATCATGTCATAAGCAGTGGCCATGGCCTGATGCTGATGTTCCAGTACATTTGACATAGATGCCAGAATGTAACACCGCGCCATCTCATCTGCCTATTTCCACTTCTTATAAACCTCTTTGACCTCTTCATCAGAGTTAGCATCAGGCTTAGGTGGGCATTCCTCAATAGTACATATTTACTCCTCAGCAGTCAGAACAATATCCAAATTACGTTTCCAATCAATATAATTAGGTCCAGTAAGTTTGTTTTCTTTAAGAATCACCATAAGTGGACTGAAAGAACCCATTTTTGAAATCCTAAGAATCACATAAATTAAATTATGTAGGGCAAAAAACTTTTTAAATTAACTAAATATTAATTCCCTCAAAACAATAATAAGAAATTCACCAACACCTTGAACACCATAAATTTAGCATGCCACGATAGTGTGGACGTATACAAATTCAACTTTGTTCAAGTAGGTTTTTCTTATTAATTTTACTATCAAGTCAACATAACTTTATGACAAATAAAATTAATATGCTGGTCTTGCTCTGGTCATACAAATAATAGCAGTGACTCCGATGGGGAGGATACCATTATTTGTATCTAAGTGATGCTTTTAGTATATAACCCTAACAATCTCCACTTATACTCATAGTATTGCTTTTCAGTATACTGTTACAAATCTCCCACTTATACTTAAAGCCATGCTGCTATACATCTGACTCCCATTACCTCAACATGACTATCAAAAGCCTTAGCTGGTAAGCTCTTTGTAAAGGGATCAGCTAGGTTGTCGGCTGATGCTATCTTGATCACAGCAACTTTTCCTTTCTTTACGAAATCTCGTATCTAGTGGTACTTGTGCTCAATGTGTTTGCCAGTCTTATGGGCTCGTGTTCCTCCGAGTTTGCAACTGCACCATTATTATCACAATAAAGTGTAATAGACTTAGGCAAACTAGGTACCACATCCAAGTCCAACAGAAAGTTTCTGAGCCAAACGCTTCTTTGGCTGCCTCAGAGGCTGCCACATACTCGGCTTCTATGGTGGAATCAGCAATACATTTTTGCTTGATACTCCTCCACACAATGCTCCTCCTCCTAAAGTAAACACATAACCTGAGGTAGATGTCCTGGAATCCCTATCTGACTGAAAATTGAGTCTGTATACCCCAAGAGAACTAAACTATCTGCCTGGTAAACTAGCATATACTCTTTAGTCCTTTTCAGGTACTTCAAAATATGCTTTACGACAGTCCAGTGCTCTTGTCCTGGGTTAGACTGATATCTGCTGACCATGCCTACGGCAAAGAAGATGTCTGGTCTCGTACATAGCATTGCATACATTAAGCTTCCGACTGCTGAAGCATAAGAAACTGCCTTCATATTCTCTATCTCTTTAGGTGTCCTCGGACACTACTCCTTTGATAGAGCAATTCATGTCTAAAAGGTAAGAAACCTTTCTTAGAATTTTGCATATTAAAATGAGTTAGTACAGTATCGATATAGGAAGCTTGGGATAAGCCCAACATCCTTTTCTTGCGATCTCGTAGCTTTTATACCAATTAATGGAACTGGAATTCCCAGGACCCTTCTTTTGGTGTGCGTATTGATCGATAGAAAGTTAAACAGATCTCATACGTGTTCTAACCCTTCATAGGTGGAAACTAGGGTTACGAATTATACCTACGGCAGAAAGGAGACAAGTAATTCCTGGCAATCTCGAGCGGAGGACCCAAGATCTTCTGCACGTATTCCTTCCTCAAGCTGGACGTCGTGTGGGCGACGATCTCCCAACCTTTTCTTCTCCTTGGTAGCCCTCTCTTTCTCTCCTTACGTGAATCACGAATTTAGAAAAAGTTTCAGATTTCTGATCGTAATATGGCGGCCAGAGAATAGAGAATATATAGCTACGGCAGGGACCATAAGAGAAATTAGGGTTAGGCCTCCTAACGGATCTGGATATCCCGTGTTCAGCCCGAACACACAATCCAGGCCCATTAACAATAGCTCGTCCACTAATGAGCTATTGTTGCACTACCTCCCTAATCCCAAATTATGTTTTGGGCTCCTTTTATTATATGCTCGTTTGGCTCCCCATGTTAAGATATCGTATGTCCGTCGATCAAATTAAGTTACTGACAACTATATTGATTCGACATCTTTTATCCTTAAGTAGTACCGCTCAACTTTATTTTTCATGTCGGATATAATCCACCTGTAGGGTTTACATGACAATCCTTATGAGCACCTTAAGAGGGACATCATCAACCCGATGTATCGGGACATGGATTCCATTTATAATTAAAGCCCATCATACATACAATGTTATTACCCAATTCATAGAGGTTGTTGATCCATAATGAATCTCACTCTTTTATGAGTCAAAATAATGCACACTGTATATACATGTCCGTTATTATATCCGGGTTAAGAGCACAAGCATCCATAATAACAGAGGTGTTTGTTTCTTATGTTCTCTTATGTAGTCAGTACAAAGAAAAAACAACTCAAGTGGTCCTGTTCAATACACACAAAGTATACTAGTGTAAACCTATAGTCAAGATAGACTAATACCAGATTATACTACAATCTTTCCAATAGATTGTCCAAGTCCATCTAGGTTGTGAACTATTTATATACTCCATAGGGAACAGTTAATATGATCTTCTGTGTGACACCACACACCATATTATCTACAATATAGAATAACAGACATTTGCATTAACACTTGCAACAAATACAATATGCAAACATTTGCCCATATGATTCTTATTCAAAATTTAAGAAAATAAGGTTACTAAAAAAAGTGATGCTTTTAGTATATAATCCTAACAGAATGCTAGACGCGGGAGGAATGCTGGACGCGGGATCAGGAATGCTGGACGACGAGGGAGAAGTCGCCAACCTGCTGGAACTGCCTTATCCTGGTAATGGACCGGGAACAGAACGGTACACTGGCGTACTCGGATCAAATAAGGATGAGGGTACGGAATAGGTATCCCCAGCCCGAGGCAGACGAGACTGCCTAACATAATATCCTCCGCGTCGTCCGGGTCTAGTCATACCTGATAATAACATATGACAATAAAACAAATATACATATTTATATGATAGACATCACAGATTTTTCAAAAATCTCACAGTCACAGATAAAAGTGTCACTAAAGTGTCACAGTTTTATATGATAAAAGTGTCACTAAAGTATCAAATATGATGATAAAACAAACGTACAGATTTAATCCACTTCTGAAAATTCATCTAGTTCGTTTAGCTCATTTCTTCTTCTTCTTCTTCTTCTCCTCCTCTACATCTTCACTTTCATCTGCATCTTCCTCTTCAGATAATTCTATTTCTTCTACACAATTAGATGTGTAATGAGGAACTTCTGTCGTGTCCACTTATATAATATTGTTACAAGAGATAGTTCATCCTCCTAATAAGCTATATCGTCAACCTCAAAAGTATTTCTAGCTTTGGTCTTGCATACTGCCCACCAGTCCGACCTTGTTGTTCTCCGTTTAGGATAACTTGTAAAGTACACGAGCTGAGCCTGACTTGATAGGACAAATGGTTCATAGGCTTGATATCGACGCCGATAGTTTATATCCACAAGACCATGCTTGTCTACTTTCCACCCTTGACCTTCAATCGGATCGAACCAATCACACCTGAATAACACAATCTTAGCAGGCTCTATTCCATAACTATATGTCAGCTCCACAATCTCCCGTAGGACGCCATAGAAATCGTTGCCCGCATCAACATCTTTGTAGTTCAAAGATCTGATACACAAACAACTGTTTTTGGTGGAATCGAGATCCACAAAGTTGTCTCTGATCGGCAAGTTATTAACTTGAACCTAAACCCATTAATACAGTAGCTTGGCCATATTTTGCAGTATAAATTGGTCCCTTGGCTAGCATTCTAATAGACTCATTCTCAAGTCTTGCGTATGGACGATCGATCTAAATACCCCAAAAAATTAAATTAAGCTCATTCTCAAGTGCATATACAGAAAGGTAATTACAGAGTTCTCAAGTCTTACATATGCACTCAATCATGAGGGAAAATAAACCTCATTTCTTGTTCTAGTTCTTCTTCTGTTATGTGTGGCCTACCTGACCTCACATCATCATTAAATATGCTGAAAACAACATCGTTCAATTAATATAATAGTATAATAATCAATACTATTAAAATAATGTAGACGTATTAATTACTTATCCCTCCAGCTTCTCTACTTCATCATCGTCGCAGTTGAGTAATACATACACCTGAGCATCCCTTAGCTCATCATCGTTCAGATATCTCTTTTCATTTTACCCGATGGCTTTCTTTGGGCATTGAATACCTTCAGTATTGTATTATTACATTCATGATCTCCGTCGTCGTTTCTGGAAGATCTCGTTCTATTAGTTGCAACATGAGGCTTGAAATACATCGAACAAAGGTTTGTGATCTCCTCGAGAACATAGGCTTCACAAATAGAACCCTCGACCCATGCCTTATTTTTCACCTTTCTTTTTAGGTGATTCAAATATCGCTCGAACGGGTACATCCATCGATATTCGACGGGTCCACCAACACGTGCCTCATAGGATAGATGAATCGAAATGCTCCATAGAGTCGAAGAATCCAGGAGGAAACACCCTCTCTAGCTTGCACAGTGCTACCGCAATATCCTTCTCTTGCTTTTCTAGACGATCAACGAGCAATTTCTAGGCGACATATTTTAATAATATGTCGCTAAACGTCGCTATTCCGCGACGTAATGTATCTAGTGTCGCTGAACGTCGCTATTCAGCGACGTTTTGCGATGTCAATAGAAAAGAGTCGTATATTATATTTAGCGACGGTATTTTATTTCGTCGGTAAACAACGTCGCTAATATAGCATATTTTAGTAGTGATATATAGAAAATTAACATACAAAATTACCAAAATGCCCCTATGTTGGAAAGTGGTAGTTACAATCCTACCACCTTAGGAAAATTTTGTCCTCAAAATTTAAGATAAAAGCAGAACACGAAATGAAAAATAACTCATATTCCAAAAGATAGGTATCACTCATACATCTCGTCTTCTCCTATTCTCATAATCCTCACTATGGTCAAGCCGCCGCCCCATCAAATCATGTTCTTAAGAAAATCCTATCTAAAATCATACAACATACAATTCTATTAAAAATAATATCAAAGATTACCAAACATGAATGGTTATGATTTTCACCTATCACGATATTGCAGTCCCTATCCAGGGTTTCCTACGAACTTACTAACCATACTATCGCACAAGGCAACCTAAGGTACTAAAGAAGCACACAAAATAACAGATGGAAAAGGAAGGAAAGAATGGAACAACACAGAACTAGACATACTAAACCATCACCTGTAGCATCAGCCTCCTCAACCGTCATCGCAAAAAGCCATACCCTGCTAGGGTGTCTTCCTACGCTGGTAAGAGAAATTTAAGGTTCCACAGATGGCCTAGCTAGACTTCTTACCTACCTCTGATACTCACTCTAGTTATTCTCTAACATCAATCTAACTAAAATGCTCAATACCAAGGGTATTCCTTGTACATTAAGGATGCTATACCAAGGCTTCTACGTTACTTCCTATAGGATATCTACCAGAATTTCTGACACTATCTATCACATGGCACTAATTCCTATACTTGACACTCACGAGATACCCTCTACTAAGGTACTTCAAGGATCTGACCTATATTATTACACCAACCACTAGGTTACTCATATCTTGAATGCTTCTGATACTAGAGATTTACTCCTCCTATCCTGGTATTCTAATACTAACCAATATGATGGCATTTAACAATCACTCTAAGGTACTTACCAGAACCCAGACAACATAACCCTATATAATACTCCTACCCTCCAAGATACTATGCACTTGACACTGCTATCGCACAAGTACCATTCTATACACATGCAATTCTCTAGTTCATAATCCTCTCCACACTCTAATACACTGGTAGAAGTATCCATACTCACTGAACTTATTCATATATAAATTATCTCATCTCTTACTGCCCTAAACACGGGTACTCCTATTCTCCCTGACACTCTCTTACATTCCTTACCCCAACTTTACATTAATACCCCTAACTGATATTATTATCCACAGCAACACTTACCGACACTAATCTGAAATATTATATCTAGCATATGCTATTCATCTCAATATTGATACACTTAATTATTCATACTCTTTAGGCACTCCTGGTGGCAGATACCAACTTAGAATAATACCTAACACATGTACTAAATATTCAAGAATACCAACTATGTACTAGCCCACCTTACTGATACACTACTCCTACCACTAATGCTCAGACCCCTTTTGACCTCCTACCTAATCTAAAATTTCTAAAACTCTCCACATTCACCTGATACCTATTCCTACATTGGTACCCATACTAACTTTGCTGACGACACATGCATGACAACACAGATACCAATTCCTTGAATCACCACTGAT
Source organism: Iris pallida (assembly GCA_029216955.1). Classification (NCBI taxonomy): domain Eukaryota; kingdom Viridiplantae; phylum Streptophyta; class Magnoliopsida; order Asparagales; family Iridaceae; genus Iris; species Iris pallida. The sequence continues at coordinate 192,151 of JANAVB010023320.1, forward strand.
ACTTTACTCTTCCATCTACCATTGGTATCTATACTAACTTTGCTGACACTTACCAGAGAACAATTTCTCAAGGGTATTGCACTGTGGGTCATCTCTAGATTAATGCCTATGGCTCTCATGTCCAACCAGGAACCACTCACAACCCACAAGTCATACTACTAATAACCAACACTGATACTCAAGGACACAAACCTATCTGCAAGCTACCAAGCTATTACACCATCCATGGAACCTCAGAAATAATATAATAAAACTCTATAAGGAATTGGACTATAGGAACTAAGGATGTATATAACCTGAGCTGACAAGGTGAGGGAAATAAATTCTATTATAACAGAAATAGAATGATAGAGATGATATGTTAAGAACCAATTTAAGATACAATCTGATAATCATTTATGTCCATCCGTAATCAGATTACCCAGAGTCCTCGCTACGCCAGTAAGCATAGCTTCGATAAATGATAGAGTCCATAACTGAGATATATAGCTCTTTAATCATGTTATATAGGATTCTTACCATGCTAACCGTTATGGCTGCGAGAAACTCTAAATTCTATAACCAAGATAAGTATATCCAAAATCAGGCTCTATGTCGTTGCCACGCCAGCTAGTATGGCTGCAATAAACTCTAGACTCCATAACTAAAGCAGATATTACCTTTCATACTATCCTTATCAAATATATCACCACAATGTACCTTATCTTAGTCTCTAAAATTCATCCAGATAAAAAATTAAAGTCAACAACGAACACCACGAATCAAATTCAACAACGAACAAGGAAGAGTGGACAAAAACAAGTGGAACATATTTTAAGATAGAGTTTAAAGTAAGATTCTCAAGGATCGTCCCAAAAATCTCTCAAGGAATCCTAATTGTGATTGAGTATTTTCTCGTCCTAATAGCCTATTTCCTATATCCTATCACAGGCTCACAGTAGTACAACTAAGTCGTTGTACTACCATGACATTGCTATAATTGCAAAGACTGACCTGCAAGGGCCACCACAAAAATGTGTCACAATCTGCACCCGGATGTAGGGGTACGAATGCGTAAGACACTCCCAGCCTACGCCGCAGCATCGATGGTAGAACGTTGTCTAAGTCAACTATGCTAACTAACAATATGTATCATAACCTGTCAAGATATCTCGACTCCAATAGGAACACAAATAATGATAATATCCATACTCAATCACGATTACTATAAGGAAGATAAATGGCACGATAAAGATAAAGATAAAGATATGATATAAAATATCCAGTAGAAATCAAACATAAGCATAGTATAAGACATGTCTAGAGTCTAAGAGTCATCTAACACAAATAACATTAGTCTCAAAATAATAACATGCTAAGAGTCAAGAGCTGGAGACAAATCCAGTACTAAACTAGTCTAACTGAGTCGCTCCTAGAGCCTCCTCAGTTGAGCTAAACCCTCCTGGATCAATGTCTTCTGGTTTATGCCTACTACATCGTTTAGGTCGCAGTAGGTAGGGCAACCGTCATCTAAATCATAGGAAAATATATCCAGTCATGATTGGAGCGAAGTACACCTCTAATAATAGTTCTAGTAAATAAAGATTATGTAACAGTAAATAGAGAGAATATACAAGATAATGTAACATGTATATGAATATAACAAATATGGAAAAGCTGTAAATAAACATACGAACAGGAATCATTATGTACAAAAGTCATGAAATAACTATCTAAGTGAGTGAGCACTGGTTTCAACATGTGATCTGCTTAGGAACTTGCACGGGAATTTATGGCCTGGTTAATTATACGCGGTGTATGATTAACACTTACGGGAAACAATATCATGCACGGAAAAGGTATGACATATCTACACTACTACTCCCCGCCTCTGACTGGTACAGTGGATCCAACCATGACATGGGATCCTTTGAGAAGGTAGCAAGTCTTCTCATGAATCGGAGTCTATACAATGCACAAGAACAATAACATAGCTTAAACAAGGTATACCAAGACATACAAGGTTTGCCCTGCTCGCTAGGAGGAATGGAGAAAAATGGTTATTAAAGGTAGTGATAAACAATTTCAAGCCCAACAGACATACACCAGGTTAGTATAATTGTACTAAGGTGCCTTTGTTGTACATTCATAAAATAGGTTCTGTGCTGGAAGTTATGTGTAGGAAAGAAAATACATGGCACTGTGTTTAAATGTAAGGAGAAGAAAAGTAACAAATTGTATAGTTAAATAATGCATAGAGGAAGATAGACTCATAATATCATATATGTGGGGGTTTCTTGTTGAGATGATGGCATGTGTGTAGATGCTGGGAGATATAGTTATAGTGAGGCATGAAATTGGGTCCTACCGGTAGCATTTAGTGAGAAACATAGTTGTGTTATGTAGTTGAATCTTTTGAGAACATACTATACTAAATGCTACTGGTCTCTGCATGTGTGGGTAGATTGAATAGGGCTATTTATCAACTCACCTAGGCCTGGTATGCAAAACCACCATAAGACATGTCCTGTATAATTTAGCTAATATTGATACAACCAATAATATTAAATTCCAATTTCTTCTCTAGGTTCTTTGGGTTCCTTGGACTCAGACATTGTACCAGATTCTCATTTCTAGCTTTCAGACTCAGGCAAGTATACCTTGCCGCTATGTCATTTCTTTTGTTACAAAATTTATGTCTTGTTATTTAAATTACTGCTTATTTATTTGTGCGTCTGAGTATGACTCTGGGTACAACCAACAAGATACGTTGGTCGTTACTTGATTAGCCTAGTCCATTAGAGACTACCCTTGTACTGCATAGCGGATACACTGATATATTGCTGGACCCTGACATGCTTGGACACGGTGATGTGATACAGAGATGTGTGACGGTGTAGTTCATGCAGATACTTTTTTAAGACATATTGGACCCTACACTGAAGATTGTGTGTGTCGAGGAGTCTACCCGTTATGTAACAACCCGCTCCGCCCTAGCGAAACACAGACTCAAACGGCGCAAGTGCAACGACTCGAACCCCGTCTTGCGACGAAATGACTCGCTTAAGGCAAAGGCATAGACTTGGCCCTTTAGGAGAATTCAGACTTAGACTTTTAAAGGCGCGCTCGGAGTCTCGCTCGACCGATGCGATCATCGCTAAGGTAGATGGCTCCGATGAACATGTCTTTGCATAGCCTAGACACATAATTATACGGACAATATTGCTAGAATCGCTAGGCGATGACACCGTACATGCTAATGAAATGACTCAACGCACCCAGCTAAGGGAATAATCCCATCTTGTACGCTTGTATAGAATATGGAAAAGAACTTGAAAAATATGTGAACTCTCGCACTGCACTCCAAGCTCGTACAAACGCATAGCTTACATTGCGAGTATTTACTTATGCATTCACTATGAACGAAAGGCTTGTCACTTAGAATGTACCACAACTTGAGACATGAAACAATAAATGGTTCACAAAAATAAGAGGAAGACTATCAACATAGCCATTCCGAATAGAGTACTTGTAACATGAAAGGCTTCGGGACCGATGGGTCGCCAAGGCGGTTCCACACAGGGAGTTGCATAATATATGAACGAACGAATAAGTGAATGAAGGAATCAATGAAAGAAAGAATGATACGTTAATGAATCAATGAATGAATGAACAAGTGAAAGAAATAATGAATGAAAGAAAGTAAAAAGGATTAGCGATAGGTATGACGGGGACCTTCAATGGGGCTCGTTACCCACGCTGTACGGATGCCACCGCCAACCTAGTCGATAATCGACTATGGCTCACAGACAGCCTATGGCTCAAAGACAGTCGTTAAGTTAAAAATGACAAGACAATACGAAATGGTCATGGACAACCCACTCGTATAGGGGGAAAAAGTGATTAGGGACTCCAAGGCAACGATCATCGACATCGTGGCGCCCCCTAAACGGAATCATGGCTTACGGGCTGCTTGGGTGCGGTCTCGGTCACCCAAGAGACATAAGGCGGGTATTACGTAGACTATTAAGGTATACCAGCCATCATGCTTGATAGATGCGAATACAAAGAAGAACATGTCCAAATGGCTGTACAGCCAGCGACCGGTGCAAATAGATTAAGTTGGCTCGATTGTGCCAATCCGTGTGCGAGACCTTGCATTGAAACAAGTAAACTGACTAAGCTGAACATGCTATGTTACTGAATAAATGTATCTAAACGAACGTTTGAGTACAACACATCCTGACAACTTGAGTAGCTGAACAACTATGGAAATGAACGAAACGCCTTCTGAACGGGCTTGAATATAACACATCGAATGAACTAGAGTACTTCGTACAATGAGTTAGAAAATGCCTACGATGCGCTACCACCTGAGGCAGGAGCACGCCCATGACACTTTTGAATAATATGCAAACCTGTCAATTCGTAATGCAAATATGTTGGCTAATTGGTTTATTTTAGACAAGAACGATCATACGGTAAGTATGGTAAGTTGCACATGTATTTTCTATGCGATACTGATATCGATGACACGAGATAGGCTTTGAATGATATGTCATGAAACTGACCCTAAGGTAAGATTAGTAAGAATAAATGATAGATGTTGCATAAAAGTAAAATGAACGTGTTGGTAATGATAGCGAGTGGGCGAGCTAGCCTCCCCACCAGTGCATAACAATGTACTGATAACCACATAGTCTGCTTGCAGGGTACGGAGAACCACGTCGGGTGCGGAGACTTTCCTCGAACGTGCTAAGGTACCGAGCTATCTCTGGAGCCTTGGAGCGTTGTAAAGGAACTGAAGCACCATATGTAGCTCCCCTTCTCAAAATTTTTGAAATATTTTTATTTATTTTATTTAAGTGGTGATTTAGATTATTATAAATAATTATTTAGTTTATTATTTTATTATTTGGTGGTGATTAATAAATTTTATATTACCGAATAGATATTCTATTGGATAAACTATTTTCTAGATTGATGCAGTTTTGGATATATATATGTGCATGTATACATACAATGTGTACATATATTAATATATGTGTATGTTGCGTATATATAGATATATGTATATTAAATATATAGGTATTTATATAAATGTTTGTGTAAGTATAGTATGGAGAGGAATATAAGGACATTTATATTTTGTGTAAATAGTTATATAGAGATATTAATTGGTCATATGTATGTATATATTATATAGAATATATATAATATATATTTTTAATATATTATATATATATATATATATCTTATATATATATGTGTATATATATATATTTAATTGATTATGTGTGAATATATTTGTATATATATATTTTTTTTTGTATTATATTTATAATATATATATATATATTCTATATTTATATTTATATTATATTATTATATAAATATATATATATATCTATATATATATATATTATAATATATATATATTATATATATATAAAAATATATATATATATATATATATATCTTATTATATATTCTATATATAATATAATATATATATATATATATATATATGTAATAAAACAGAAATAAGAATAAAAGAAGAAGTAGCAATCAGCCCAGCCCGTATGAGCTCAAGCCAGGCCACAACTCCCCAGCCCAGCAAGGGCAGCAAACCCTCCAGTACGTGAACCCAACCTTTTCCCTCTCGGGTTCCAACAGACCCGAGGTCCTTATATATGCATATATGCATACGGTTACTATATATATTATATATATATATAATATATATATATATATATATATATATATATATACGAAGGAGAAAGCGAGATCGAGAAAAAATATATATATATATATACGATGGAGAAAGTGAGATCGAGAAAAAAAAAAGGGAAACCCTAGAAATTCCTACCTAGCCGCCACCTACGTATACAACCCACTCCTCCCTTCGAAAAGCTTGGCGCCGCCGCAATCATGAAAACGGCAACGTCGGGTGATAGTCGTACACCACGCCACGAGCGTGGTAGCTTTCCGAAGATCATCCCAGCGTGACGCCACGGCGTATCATTGTGGTTCGACCATGCATGGTGAAGCAAGGATGGCCACACAGCGCCGTTTGTCAGGCGAGGACTCATCAGCGCAGGCGACGGTTTCAGGACGCATGGCAGCGCTACGCTTCTCCACGAGCGAACCAACCTCCTCCTCGTTCGACGACACTCTCGCCAACGACAATAATATCACGTAGCCTAGAGTATCTACAAACCATCGCACTCGACGTTTATCGTAGCATCTGCCACTACAGTGCTCGAGTGGTCCGTCGAAGTGCAGCCGGATCGGCAGACTTGCCAGACTCACTGCGTGCACAAAGTCGACATCTCCCCTCTCCATCATTGCGTTCGTGGTGTGCTTCCACCATCCCTTGCCCTGCTGGAGATACTGAGGAACTTGCCGACGCAAGTACCAAACTGCCCCTCCCGATCCTCTCGACCGAAAGCCGGACTTGGTCGGCGGTGCTCTGTCAAAGATGCACGAGTGTGGCAAGTCCATTCGTTCATGCTGAGCCAAGTTCCTATAATAACGAGAATCTACTACCACTCGTTTAGAAGATAGAGAAGTCAGAGGTCAGCATACATCATGTGTTTGGTATTAATCCTAAAAAGATGGCAAGGCAATGGAAAGGAAACACCTCATTAAATGGTGGCATGTTGGCAGGCGAGCCAGATCAAGGATTCAAGGTAAAATACATAAAGCCCCCCCCCCTAATTCTTTATATATTACAAATAGAACATGGAATTAAATAAGTTTGTTTTCCTTACTTAAGTTATATCATAAATATAGTTATAAATAGGATATTAGAGATAAATAAATTATGGTTATAATATAACTTATTATAAGACTTAATTCTTTCAGTTAAACATAATTAGACTTTGTGCTATATAGGACTATGGACTGGGCCTGGACATTTTGACCACCATAGGTTTTGATGAATCGCCCCGTATCCGTGCAATACAAATTCAGTCATTACGTTGCACGCTCGTCAGATCGAGACAAAACTTGCGCCAACAGGACCGTATCATTTTTTGGTCCTGCATGCCAAGTTTGGTCCAATTCTGAGACAGTTGAATCGTACGTCGTTTTGCGGGCCCCACGGTCCCACTCAACGGGCGATTTTGTGCACGGTCCGCCGGAATCCAACTTTGGACATACGATTGGATTCGTATCGGTAAACTGGATCTGTAGACATGTAATTTGATTACTTTAGAGACCGTTGACTCTAGCACGCTTTTGGTGCAAAGCGGGTCCAACGGCGGACATCGTTTTGGCCCGAAATTACTGTTTTGTCCCTGTGTCCAGAATTGGACTTAAGGATAGGCAATCTAGCTAATTTGACTATTCTGAGATCATTGGTATTGTCTATTTCAGCATCCGGGGCTGTTGTATGGGTTTTGACTATTATGGCACATTGAGTAGTTCAGATTGTCGGTTTCACCAGCAGAGGACCACAGGCGAGTACAGTTTATTGTCTGCATTTCGATATTGATTTTTACTATATTTTATTGGTTGGCCATTGGTTATGTGATTATTTTCTATTATAAATTGTTGAGTCGGGAATGAGAAGTACCAAGGATGTGTGATCTGACCTTAGACCGTATAGACCGTGTAGACCGTGTTGCATTTATTTCTTGTAGACAGTATAGACAGTGATTTATTTATTGAAATATTTTTTAGACAGTAATTTATTTATGTAAAGTAGACAGTGTAGACCGTGATTATTATTGCATTTAAACTGTGTAGATCGTGATTATTATTTGTAGACAGTGTTTCTTTATTTCAATATTTTCTGTAGACCGTGTAACTGTAGACCGTGTAACTGTAGACCGTGTAACTGTAGATCGTGTAACTTTAGACCGTGTAGACCGTGTCGCATAATTGTCCGAGACCGATCACATATCAAAGGTACTTCTAACAGTTGGGGAAAGTGTTTTGTGTCTATTATTTGCTATTGGTTTTCCGTATTTACTGTTTTTTTCAAAACTCATGATTGATGTCTAACCTTTGTTTTATAGTCATTTTCTTTATTGAAATTGCATTCAGTGAATTGTGCTCGTTCCATTCCTAACTGGAAACCAACATTTTCAGGTTAGCCGCGGATTCACTTAGCTTGGGAAGTGACAGGAATTTGCAGACAAAAGCCTAGAGACTAGATAGATAGTTGAGTTGTCATTCATTTATTTGTACAAGTTATATTTTTCTACAAATGTAAAACTTGTGATCATTGTAAGTTAAATTAATTTTATGAATGAGCATATTTGTGATGTTGACCTTCATGGCCGTGACAGCGTTCTACCGCCGACACTGCGGCGTAGGCTGGCTTGGACACGTCTCGTATCTGTTTAAAATAAAAAAATGGGTGCGATCGTGACAAGTTTTTGTGGTGGCCCATACAGGTCAGTCTTTGCAAATCACGCGAACTCATGATAGTACTTAAGTTAGTTGTACTATTGCGAGCCTGCGACTAGGAAATGCTCATTTACGAATTAGAATTAATTTAATTTAAGAGAATGACTAGGATTAGGAGTCCCTTATACAAGTTTACCGATGCGTAGTTTAGGCCATGCAATTTAGGTGAGGAGTTATTAATTTTGATAGTTCGTCAGATCCCCGTAGGTACACTATTTTCTCTTGATATGACGATGTAATCTAATGTGGATAGATTATTCGCATGGGGAGACAGGACTTCATAGGATTATTTGATCTAACCTTGATAAATTGTCAATTCCTTGCCCCTTAGATATCATCCCCATATCTTAGTCGAATTGTCTATTTAGTTCCTATTTGCCCTAGGAATTATTTTTAGAATTTCTGATTATGTTATCCCCATATGAACCTGAGTTAGTTCCGATTCAAGTTTTTTCCCCATGGTTTGGATACACACGAAATAGATACTAGAATGTTGTTTCCTTTTGTTTTCAGTTATTTCCTCTATGTTCAATCTTTTATTCCAAGGGTTGTGACTAATAGGACATATACTACGCTTTATGGTTACCTTGTTGGAATCCCTAGAAGCTTATGAACTTTTACAGGTTTTAGTTAAAGGAATGTTAGTTAACTCATATTGGCAGGACAGCAGCACACTGTCGCCATATATTTGAAATATGGAGACTATGAATTCACTGCAGCCAGCAGTGCACTGGTGAGACACGACCCCTAGAGTTGAAATTAGTTTAAGAAATATGGGTGATAGAATGTTGCTAGAATTATGGCTAGTGGTCCACTCTTGATCGTAGCTCGAACCAATATTGGATTGGGTTAAGTAATGTTCGGTTTATGTCATATTTGAGTTATGAAACCAAAGAGTTTACCATCGCCCAAGTATACGGACAAGGCCTAATCCTCGGTGAAATAATTTCAGACGTGATTACAAGTTTAGGGTACTATAGAGGATAGGACCGTGCCATGTATGTCCCATAAGATACAAAGCCAATAGTAGTGGAAGTTTATAAGTTTGGTAGCATGTCTCCCGACCTAGCACTCCGTATGATCCTCGTGATCTATTGATGAGGAAATTGACTGACACTAATAGGTTACCTAGAATATAGAATTCAGAAGTCCATAAACCATTAGTCGACCAAGGCCTTAAGGGTAAGATGATAGTGGGATGTCTGTAGAAGCAAGAATACCGGGTAAGGTTTGATTCTCATAAAACTCGAACTACTTGTGCCTTCTTTTAAAAATTTCGCACACTTGTAATTTGACTATCTTAACCTATACTGCTGCTACAGCCTAGTTTTGCAAGCTCACCCTGTTCTCGAGCTTGATTCAAGACATATGTTTCGTGGGGACGCCTACTAACTTATTGTCTAATCAGAATCAGTATATTATGGTCTGATCAGCCATGATGCATTTGGTTCGCTCTTCGTTTAATTACACTACGTGGATGGAGATATATAGGTATCTAGGATCTCATCCGCGACTGCTTTGACAATTCCTATTAAATTATATGTTCGCCTTTGAATCATGAAATTATATTCAGTAACATCTTCATTGAATTCTTTATTGTTTTTGTCCTTCACCGATTTGGAAAGACGAAAGCTCGTGATGGTAGGAAGATACCGCGTATCCCCATAGCTATGGTAGTTGTATACACAAGGGTAGTTACCGTCAGCCAGCTATGTGATCGAGTTACTCGTTCTCCTCTCGACCCCAAACTGTTATCGGGACTTTCAAGCCATCTGGATTTAAGAATGATTAGGGTTTTACCCTTAGTCGAAATGCCTACCTAGGAGACTACCTATTCTTTAGAGACAAAAGGTTGCGAGTCTCTAATTATTTGCTGGAAGCTTGCCTTAACTTTCAACCCTTATGCCTTGACTCAACCGTCCCTCGACCAAAGCCTACAGTTTAGACATGAGA